>JAODJX010000041.1:1880585-1898104 GCA_026776945.1 Isichthys henryi
GACCCAGGCGGAGACTCAAACCCGGGTCCCAGAGGTGTGAGGCAACAGTGCTAACCACTGCACCACCATGCCACCCCTCCTGCTGTATAAATGGGTATAAATGTAGGGAAAATGGCTCCTATTCATTTTTTAAATAGAAGTCCGCCACATTGAATGCTGCACTCTGCACGCAGTGAATGCTGCACTCTGCATGCAGCAGAGGATGACGGGCGATACCTTCTCATTAAAGTGGATTTCTACAAACTTCCCAAAACGGCTGCTATTGTTGTTCCTGACTGTTTTGGCGTTTCCAAAAGCCTCGAGAAGTGGATTCGCTGTAGAGAGAAAAGCAGCACAGTCACAGTTCAGTTACTGAACTGCAAACACACTCATGCTGAAGGGTACAATCACAATGAAAGCTATGGTTCATACCTTCAACTATTCTCTCATCGATATCTTGGCCTGTACCATAGGTTGTAGTTAAATAACTATAGCAAAAAAAACAAGACAATTAGTGCAGCAAACATTTCAGTGTATGGAAATAAAAACTGAAAAAAACAAAAACTGAAAACAATACGACCAACCAAGATCAATCATGTTTTTACCGGAGGACAAATTTAGTGTTCTCTGTCTTTCCTGCCCCGGACTCTCCCGACACAATGATAGACTGACTCATCTTCAGCACCTTCATGTCGCGGTAGGCCTTGTCCGCTGAAACACACAGTGGCAGATGTTTGCAGCCACTATCAAAGGCTCCCATAGTTAGCCAGATCTGACATCACACATGAGAACAAAATACCAGCTGTGCCTGCACAGAGGAAGTATGATTTTCATACAAAAATCATTTTACAAAGTTTAAAAATACAGGGGCACTGAAAATACTCTGCACAGGATGAACTGCTTGCTAAATTCCGTTCTTCCCATTTATACTGCATGGTTTTGCTGCCCCCTGGTGGAGGCGGGGTAATGACTGAAAATCATGAGAATACTCACCAATGGCATACACGTGGGGGGGCATAGTTCCCAGGGACTTTCCCCGGTAGGCTTGAATGGTTTCCAAGGAGTACAGCTTGGGGATATCATAGTAAGGATTCACCGCTATAAGGATATTTGCTACAAAAGTCTGCGGGCATAAAATGAAATCGTAAATACAAATAATCAGTATTCAGATGACGGAGAAAAGACAGAGAGCAAAGACAAGGGCAGGCAAAGATGTGTGCAGGACGCTGTTTGCCAGAGAGCCGGCTGGCTGGGTGCCCAGCACAGGAAGGTACATACAAGGGGGCAAATCGGCCCAGCTACACACAGGCAAACCAGGCCTGCAGTAACACACACAGGCCTTCGGGGGGGGGAGGCTGCTGTTTGAATAAAAAACATTTTGCAATAAATGCTGGAAAGCAGGAGAGAAGAGAGGAGAAAACGGCTACATATTGAAAGTGAGGCCATTAAACTAGCTCATTAAATAAAGGACACCTGTAGGAGAACATGGTGTCAACATCTCCTGTTCCTGACGAACCCTCATAGGCTTAATTATCGACATTGCTGTCACCCATCATAATGGGGGGGGGAGATTTCCCAGGGCATACGCCCCCCCGGCAAGACGCGAGTCGCTCCTGTTGGGGCATGGGGGAATCCCAGGGCACAGTCCCCCATATTCTATCCATTAGCGACCAGATCACCGGCTTGGGTGAATCACAGTCCAGCAGGTGGCACTGTCACCGCAAAGCTCTGAAGTGGGATCAGATCTGGCCCCGGTGCTTGTGCTCTATGGAGGCAAACCCAGCCTTCCCTGCCACAGGCCGCCCAGCGAAGGTGGTGACCCTACGCTCTGCTGGAAGAGCGTGATACGCTTCATGGCACGGGCATATACAATGAGGTAAGTGAAGCTATGGAAAGTAAGGATTTGAGAAGCTCTTTCAAGCTGTATGGGCTCAGGATAAAAAGCACTTTGAAAGTCCAGGTGGATAAACATGAGATTTCAGACTGGCTTTCCTCTCCGTGCAGCGCTGAAAGACCTGGCTGCCTTTCAAAAACCAAAGGACCATGACGACAAAAGGTCAGACTTACATAGATCTTCTCTTTACTATATCGCACTTTCACGTTGTTGAGGAGAGTCGCTTCATTCAGGTACATAAGCGAACCTGTGATGGACAAACAAGGAGAACTATGGGGGCCAGAAGAACCACGCAGACTTAAAGGAAAACATCAGGGCAAATAAAATGTCATCATCAAATTGTCATTTGTATAACTTTTTAAGGACTTTTTCATTTTTATTTATAACTGTACTAGTGCACTGATTTATACACTCTATAAGGTAATGTACTGCTGCAAACGGGCAAGTGTAGGTACGTTTGTCAGTAATACCGAACGCCGACTCCCAAAATCCCAAAAGTCAATTAAACAAAATAAAGCTTTGCCTTACAGTTGTCTTCTACTTGTTTGTTGACGTCATCTTCTGCAGGAAATACTTGGTTGATTGGAGCCAAGAATGTCTACAACATAAGGAAAGGCATTACAGAGGCAGTGTTTGCTTCCGTACTTTCTGACTCGTCCTTGCAGTTTGTTATCTCAAAATCCCAGGAGAATAGGCCAGACTCAAAAGCAAAACTCCAGAACCAGAGGAGTGCAAGGCCCTTAAACTGCATGTCAAAGCCCAAAGGGGAAGCTCTTTCTCTCAGCTGCTCTGCCTCCTCTGAGGTTTTCCGTCAGGGATGTGAAGCTTGCAGGACAGCAGATACATAATAGATACAACACGTATCATGCAGCTTTGTGACACATTGTGGGAACCTAGTGAAACTCAAGAATCCCAAACAATGTTCTGGTCAATATGAGAAACATCCCATTGGGATGAACCTTGCATCGTGGGGAAGGGTGACACAAGCGCGCAGTCAGAACCTCACTGCAGATGGGTATAGCTTGCTGCAACAGGGAGGAGGACCTCATGCAAATGTGTCTCCCAGGGCTGAGCTGCTAGAGTCCTACTCTTCCCGTATCCGGTACCTCACAATGCAGGAAGGCATTTAGGGGAAACGCATGAGTGCGGCTGGGAAGCTAATCGAGCTGCATAAGTTTGCAGAGCTGCTGTGGAGGCCTGTCCTCACACCGCTTGGCTCCCTCTCTGACCTCACAAAGAACAGCATCACGTGTTCCTGGTTTGCAAAGTCGCTGGAGAACAAGCCTGTGTGTCTCCCTCAGACCAGTGTTTCCCAACCCAGTCCTCAGGGGACCCCAGACAGTCCATGTTTTTGCTTCCTATCAGCTCCCAGCACCCTGTACCAGGTTTTCAGTGTTCCTGATTGGCTGGGAGCTGGGAGGGAGAAAAAAATGTGGACTGTCCGTGGTTCCCCAAGGACTGGGTTGGGAAACACTGCCTCAGACAACTGGGGGTTTTGGGGTGAATAAACCTCAGAACACAGGCTACTTAAAGAATGTTTTACGGATGGTTACTAACCCATTCCAAAGATGAAGTTCCTAAAAGATCCTAAACAAAGGTTTTCATTAAAAATATCTTGCATCACACCTGATACCGCTACTGACAGTTCATGCTCCAGGCTGTCTAATTAACCTAAACCGCTTCAGCTGAAACAACACTGGCAAAGGGTTAGCGTAGGGTAATCTTAGGGTTATTGTAGCGTGAGGTTGCAGTTAGAGCCAGTTAGGACCCTCTGAAGTTGTTTTCTGCAATAAAGAATAGAGGGTTTGTCTCCAGTAGGAGTTCATTGCAGAAATCCTGTAGAAAATATTTGAATTATTGTCCCGAAACTGCATCACATGACCTCTGACACTATAGGTCAATCTGTCTGCCTCAGGCTTTAACTGCATTAATCCTGAATTGAACAGGGAAGCGTGTGGCTCAGTGGGCTAAGCCAGTGTGCCTGTAATCACAAGGTCACTGATTCAAACCCAGCCTCAGCACGTCTGCGGGTCCCTGGGCGCTGCGACAGGTGGCAGCACATCGCGGACAGCTTACTCTACAAAGAGCAAGTTGAGGGAGGCATAAAGCCAATTAAATACTGGGAGAAAAGTACCATTTAATCTATGCTCAATATGCAGACAGTAAATTTTTTTTAGGGTATTGCAACAGGATTGTATAAGCAATTAATCACAATTAAAAATTTTTTGACTGCCCTGTAAACAATATTGTTTTTGGTCATCCCGTGCTAATCTAACAGTGTCTTTGACACCTTTCCATATCACCCACATCGCATTGCTGTTTTATGCCGATACTGCAGAGGGCGCTAGTACTTCTAGGGGAGCCTTACATCATGCAGCTGTTATGTGCTGGTACTGCAGAGGGCGCAAGTACTTCCAGGGGCAGCCTACTTCAGTGGGCACCTCAGAAGTTGCCACCCTGGGTGGTCGCCTATGTCGCGTATTGGATGGGCTGGTCCAGACTGAGGGTTCCAGTTACACCTACGTAGAGTTTCCATAAAGTACTCTGGGGAGCTGACATCTGAAAAGCTGCACATGTACGTGCCGTGTGATAAACTGGATGTCCCCTGCTGGCAGGAACAGGGGCTGGATGAACAGTGGGAACACCGATTGATGCAGAGGATACAGGGATTTAATAGCTACATTTAAAATTCAATAAATCACAAATCTACAAATCCCGTTGTATGCCTCTGGCATTAGGAGCTCTGAAGGGGACATCTTACCACGCCTGGCGGCAGGGGAAGGTGTGATTCCCAGGATGAGAGAGATCACCGATGGGGGTGTCATTAAAGCGGAGCAGATGATTGTGCTCGGCCACTGGCGTCACCTCCAACACGAAACGACCCGGCACTGGCCTGGGGGGCACATTAGCTAATTCCAAGCACACAGCTGCCATTGTTGGAACAGTGACATGGCCTCATTCACTCACGACACACCCTGGCACACATCGTGCAAACACAACGTGCATTGTGTCCCTCACTCCCCCGTCAGTTAAAAAAAATTAACGAAAAGGGCGTCGAAGCGCCTCAGGCGGAGGGGGGCTGAGCGGAGGACAAAGCGGGATGCCATCTTCCCACCTCCCGCACAGCAAACGAGACAGGACCTGGGGAGACGTTAATAGAATGCATTTAACATCTAAATCAGGACATCCGAGAGAAGCCGATTTGGCTGTCGGGCAGCCCTGGGTGGGAAGGTCACCGCGGGGACGAAGACTTCCTCTCAGTCAGCGCGCCGGTTGTTTGCTCCAGTGCCAAGGCCAGTTAACACAAAGAGAAGAGCGCCGCTCTACAGGCAAGGAGAGGGTCTTGCAAGGACCCTGGGAACAACACGAGTGCAGAGTAGAAGACCAATTTCACTAAATGCATGCTGCAGTGGTGCCAGGGCCCTGGTGTGTCTGCCCGGCCACAAATAGGAGAGCAGGGAGACACGGGGAGGCATGAGGAGGCATGAGGAGGCATGAGGAACGAGGCACAAGGAGGAATGAGGAACGAGGCATGAGGAACGAGGCGCGAGGAACGAGGCGCGAGGAGGAATGAGGAGGCGTGAGGAGGCCCTGGGGGTCTATCGCATGGACGAACCTTGCCCTTCTGCTTGAGCGGGTCGATGGTTAAGCTATCGCTGCCGATGTCCACGATGACTCCCAGCTGAAATCCTTCCGTTGGGTGGGGCGCCCACACCGGCTTGCCGTCCTCCATGGCTGAGCGCAGTTCTGCGGCAGGCCCTGAGGGAGACAGCAACAAGGCAGCGTCAAAGAGCCGGCCGTTACACACGCCCAAACTGTAAAGTGACAGGGTGCATGAAGGCGGCTCGGCGCGGAAGCTCCCTTTGTCTAAGAATGAGGACAGAAATTGCTCATGCTGACATATGATCATCCCTGCAGTCTTAGATGACACCAAACAATAATGATTTTGCAGGACTGCGGAGGTTGTAGGTTTAGTGACGAGAGTGTTGTCACTTAGTTCTGAACTATAACGGGCCTGCTTCCTAGGCATTCGCTTTCATGCGCATTTTGTTCAAGACTCGGGAACTGAAACCTCCTCATATGTGGGCTTGTGCCCCAGGGTCAGGTTGGTCAGCTCTCCTCCTGCTCCTCTCTGCATAAGGCTCCACCTGCTGGCACTGCGCTCTACACACACCCTAACTGCGGCTCGGCCAGAGAAAGCGAGCACACAGTGTTTATACAAGTAGGCGGATGCCAAAGTGGTCTCAGGTTGCAGACGGGGCCTTTCCTCCGTATATAAATTCCTTGATTATGCTCGTTAGCAGTTACGATATCCACACCTCAGATGACTAGCTGTTGCGGTTGGGGCTACGAAGCAGTTCACCAAGGTCCCTCACTGCTGCATCTCTCTCTCTCTCTCCATGCACTGCATTTTCCCCAGCTTCTGATTATCCTGCTATGGAGCAAATGACTCTGCGCAGATACAGCACACAGGCAAATTGCGGGCAACTGGATAAAGAGGGATTTACAGGCCACTGACCATGGCCGGCGAAAAGCAACTGGGAAATAGCCAGAGGCACCAAAATGTCACCTGCAATCGGGAAGCCCAGCTACTCTGGTGTGGGGGAGCAAGATTAACCAAAATAAAGTGATAATAATTTAAAAAAAAATTATGAAACAAAACAGAGAACCGTTCTGGACGCCACTTTGTGCCACTTGCTTGGCCATTCACTGCGATGTTTGATGTTAAAATACAGAGAACCAACCAGAAACAGAGACTCAAGCAGAATCCAAGTGGTCCTGTAACCAGGAAACGATGGCTACGATCTGGGTGCTTACGCAACACAGCTCCTAGAATCCCCAGTGAAGTTTCTCAGGCTCAGATGCAGCCGGGCCGGGCTCTACTGCCCAGGACAAAGGCCCCCTCGTCTGGCCGGGCCCCAGTTCACAGTCCGAGCCCAAAATGCCCAATTATTAATCATTCCAGTCATGTTTTGTGAATCACAGAGCCAAACAATCATCATTTTAGCACCAGTGGCGAATAATTCAAATATTGTTGGGCAATTCCATGTAAAATGTAACCAAAAAGTACAAGAGGAAATAAAAATAGTTAAAGGTCAGAGAAAACATGAATGGCAATGATCACCGGACGACCCTCTTAGACAAAAGCCCCTGGAAACGTGCATGAACTAAATGGCATAGAAAAATATCTGTCTTTCAGCTCATCTCTCAAAGATTATCTTATATCTTAGTCATGAAACTACAAAGCAGACGCTATGTTCAGTTCCACAGACCGTGTCAGCCGTGCGTGTGGAATTTGCAGATTCTCCGTGGCTTTCCTCCAGGTTGCTGAATCGCTGGCCGGTTATATGCACGAGCGTGTGCACTGCCTCATTCCGGGCACATGCAGGGATATACTCCAGGCACACAGTGATTCTTTCCGGATATGAGGCCATGGAAAAAAGGATGGATGGATGGATGGATGGATATTCAGTACAGCCAAATGGTGTCATTGTACTTAACAGCCTGTTGTAATAGAACCAGAGAGATGAGCTGCACAGTAAAACGGAGCCGGTAAGGCTTGCATTGGCTGGCATTTCGAAAATCTTGTAGTGATGATTGGGTCAGGACAGCAAAGGAGTTTGACAGTTTGATCTGCGATTCGAAATATCTTTTACAATTAAGCACCATATGAAGTCATACTGTTTGCTGCTCATACTGAACTAAAATCAGATTAGGAACTAACTAGTTAACCAGGATAAGCAGTACATGAAACCCTCGAATGGATTACCAGCAAACCCACTATGGGTACTGGTGGCAGGATGTGTCTGAAACTGGCTGCTCTCCTTAGCTGCTGGCTGAAAAAAACATATAAAACTCCACATTGCAAAGTCCAACAGACTGAACACCAGGAAATGGTTACACTCCATCTCTGTTGTACTAATTACATTCAAACTCTGTTCATTCATAAGGAACTTAAAAACGAAAACCATGGAATCTGTCATTCTCCACAATGGCCGTGAATACATGCAGATAGCTGGCATACCGCAAAAGCTAAGTGATGAAGAAAAACCTTGTTCTTCACTTCTATTTAAATGCTGTGAGACTAAATTTAATCCTGAGGAAGAGACAGGAAGCTATTTCTGTTCCAAGTTGTCAGAGATTGCGAACCCTGCAATAAACTGGTGAAAAAGGTGTCCAAAGGTTTGGTCCAGTGGTGACTAATTGTGACAGACTAGGCCAGGAGGCACACCTGGCCTATTTCACTCTCTAAAACAAAGTTCACTTCCTTATGATCCTGGGCACTGCCGTGTGATGACCTTGGATAGGGTGACCTGCATTCTAAGACTGCTACAACCTACCGGACCAGAAGTGGAGCAGCAGGAAGAACATGCGGCATCGTCGAGCGATTACCTGGCTAATGACACTGCTGGAAGGCTTTCACCACGGGAAACGGGGTGCAGTCAGTCTGCAGCAAGACGACTTGACGAGAATCCAGCACCAGAATTACGGTGCAAAATTAAGTTTTAATCCTAAGTGAAGTAATGAAGTTTTAATCCCAAACTTCCTCCTGTTTCCGGAAAATTACTGACTTGTTCTGGGGTACGTGAAATAAATGTTGAGGGAAAAAACACCCCCAGGCAAATGTACCCCATTTAACTGCAAATATGCAATTTCAGAATTTTCTCGGTCACAAAATCCTAACAGTGTCTGCCACACAAAATCCGTCATTGCCAGAACTCTAAAGATTTCTCTGACATCTGCCCATTTATATAATTTAAAAGCACATACAATCAAGTCAATTTCAAAGCATGCTCTCTTTGCAATGGATTTTCTTAATGGATAAATTTAGGACAATTAAGACATTGGTAGTTCAGTGGTGACATTCTCACCTGCCAACCAGGAGGCCTGGGTTCAATCCCCAGGCAATGCATCCATTCTCTCTGGGATTAATAAATCTCCCACAATTACACGTGGACGTACTGGACTGTCTGGGAAACAGGGTGAAGCAATTGGCACAAACCTGGTGGGATGAGAACCCCTGTGTGTGAATGTCGCAACAGACTGTTACAGTGTTTCCTGCATCTTCCCAAAAACACACACGGGTTTCCAAAAAAAAAAAAAAAGCTCAGGATTTGCTTTGTGTATATAAACACCCATAAGGCCTAAATCAGCAGTCAGATTTTTAGTTCTGTGAGTGACATTTGCATTTCCATTGAAAATCATCGGTATCACACAAAGGTAACAAACACAATCATTAAACTTACTAATAAAACAAGAATTACATTAGTTTCGCTTAGCAAAAACTCCATATTCAGGTTTTAACAGTGACAAAGAAAGATTAAGATTCAACAGTCCACCAATGGACAGGTGTAACATCATGACAGTAATTAATCATTTCGAGTGCCTAAGCCACAAGCTCACAGGTCCAGACCGAAACATTGTAACCAACATGAAGCAGCAAATATGTATTTAACCACAGAATTAAAAGTTACACTAAGTGCCCTAACTTTAGATGGTGTCATTTTGTCACAGTGGAACATGGTGGAAATATCTACTTCACTTGGTAACAGCTGCATGTTTGTGAATAAAAGGGAGAAGCAGGGAAAAAAGAGAGAGCTGCCAAAGTAGACATGCGGGTTCCCGGCAAACAGAAGGTGAGGCACGGCCTGGTTTGCATCTAAATAAAGCAGCAGAAAGGGCGTGGATGTGCGTGCATGTGTGGGCACATTTGAATGAGTCACTGAACAAAATCCACTCTGAAGGCCCGGTTTTCCCGTTCAAACAGCACACTCCTCTGCTCCCGCGTCCA
The DNA here is from genome assembly GCA_026776945.1 of Isichthys henryi. Classification (NCBI taxonomy): domain Eukaryota; kingdom Metazoa; phylum Chordata; class Actinopteri; order Osteoglossiformes; family Mormyridae; genus Isichthys; species Isichthys henryi. Next base: position 1,890,251 of record JAODJX010000041.1, read on the forward strand.
GCCGGTACACTCTCACTCGAGCTGGAGGGCCGCGGAGGAGCGATCACCAATGGCTGAACGGCACTGCCAGCTTCGTCAGCCGGGGAAGAATCTTCCAAAGGCGGCATGCCGAGTTCTCCAGTTCCGTTTGTTTGTTTTGTCTCTCCAGGAGTTGCATTGTTTTGTGTAGCACATGAAAAAGGCCAAGGCAGGGCAATTCATAAAGGACCGGAGCCATTCTGAGAAAACAAGGGCCATCGCCGTGTCAAAAGGCAACGATCACCAGCCTGCCAAACTGGAATCGCGTGTAACCTGAGAGTGGTGGCGCGTCAGCCAGTCAGGAGGCAAAAGAAGCGCCTTCAGGTGCCAAGCTTCACACAGGCAGCACGGCGGGCAGGACCCAGCTGGCCGCCGTCTGGGCTTCAGTGTGAGGCTCCGCCCACAGGTCACATAGTTACAGTGCATGGCACTTGGGCTCACGTCTACAGGCCAGGAAGCACGGCTGTCTGTCTTACACAAAGACACCAACTGCTTGCCACGATACAAGTCATACATTAGCACTTCTCTCACATTGCGCTATTTAGACAAATGATCTTTCATAAAGCATTGCACACAATTACTGGTACACGCCCATTTGTGCAGAGGTGGCTGAAGTTAAGTATCGTGTTAAAGGTACAATGATACCTTTTCCCAACTTCATTGTAAGTCGCTCACCCCCCCTAACAAAGAGGTTCCCCAAGGGTCTCTGTGTGTCCCACACCAGCAATGAGGTCATTCCGCTATAAGCACCCTCTGAAAGGGCCAGAGCACAGCAGAGCATGGAGGGGGGAGAACAGGAAGCTCACACAGAAATCAGATGGGCTCCCTGCTCCCCCCACACACCAAACCACTGGAGGGCAATACAACGACAGCATCACATTTACATTTTTCATTCAATCCAAAGCAACGTACAAGTTAGGCAAACAATTCTTTGCCAACAAATGGTTGTCGAGGAGGCAGAAGTGCAGCTAGGCTGAGCTTCCAATGAATGCCCAGGTATGAGTCTAACCAGCACTGGCTAAGGACCTACACAACATCTTCCAAACAAAGCAAGAAACTAATAAGACTATTCAAGGACCAGAAATGCAACATTAAAACCATTCAGGGAACATAAAGATGCATGGGGCTGGCACAGGTCTTGAGGTCAGAGGCTCATTCCATTATCAGAGAACCACACAGCACCAAATGACCAAAGCAGCCTCACTCTGGGAAAGAAAGCCGCTTATGTCGCTAGACACAGGACTCCATGAGGCAGTGGGTGGCGATTGTTTCATCCCCAGGAGGGGCATTGCATGGTAGTAGACAGACCTGTTGCTTTTACCTCCAGCGGTGCGACGACTGAAGTGGACCAACAGCCAATGCCAAATAACTGCTGGCCTACTGAACGCCCGGAAACGTGCTCAATGGCTCTCAACTACAATAATGAAGCAGTGGACTTTTTTAGGGGTGGGGCTACGTATCCAAATAAGTGAAATAGCTCCATTCCATGAAGCAGACTTGACTACAGTGTGCGACCTGGCCGATCTATGCATGTGAAGCCCACACTGAGGGAGCACAAGCGGGGATTGTTCACAAGCGTGAGACTGAGGGTTCACTGTTGTAGTAAGGAGGCGTCATGCGAGGCGGAGGCCAAGAAGCACAAAACACCAGAGATACATGAAGCACCAGTGAGAGCTGGCCCTGCGTGCCCTGGTCACCATCCAGGATGGGAACACCTGCTGGGGCTTGACAAGGGCATCCATCTCCTTCCCATGACCGAAATCAAAATCAGCTCATCGGCATCAATAAATATCACAACAACATGCTCATAACTTCTCTTTTTTAATCAACCAATTTTTTACTTAAGTAGCTCATTCATATAAGAAGGTTGGGGAAAAACATCTTACAATATGTTTTCCATATTGTCCAGACGGAATCAAAAGCAATGAAATGAAAACTGATATCACATGGAGCAATGGCAGGATATATCATCAAAATGTTTGCAGTTAAAACAGTTCTACAGTCGTCTTTACTTCTTCGTCAGTCTCACACTCTCTATCTGTAGAGAAGATCTGGGGCTGTTTCATTAGAGAGTGACATGCCACCATTAAGCAAACCCCACTCTGCTGTCCAAAGTGTCATCACATCTGGGTTTATATGCAGTCATATGCATCATTTCCACGTGATGGCAAGCCCAGCCTCCCTGGAACAAGGCCAGCGGCAGAGCAACTCGCCGGCGGGGAAAGGTCACCCACTGCATGCCTCGAAGGGGCTGTGGTCCCCTGAACTCTCAGAAAAGGGGGTGTGTCGGTTAAGGCTGAATTGATTCTGCATAGCATAGATTCACCATCGGTACAACCCAGGAGAAGCACAATCCTGAACCGACCCGTCTGCCGTCAACGGCCGGCTGCCACACCAAACCAGAATGGCATATTTAGGCCAGACTCTGGAAGATGAAGCTGCCTCACAGTGAAAAGATTCCTTTTATTGTGCGGGCAGCACAGGCAAAAGCAGACGGGCATGTCAGCAATGCCCATTACTTCGCGATGGCGATCACAAAAACCGTGCCATTTGTCAGGCCAGATGCCCTAGAACTCCGATTCCTCCAGGATGCAAGTTCCTCTCATAGGTGTGTCTTCCAAGAGACACATTAGCGAGGTCAGCAGAACCATTAAAAGCTCTGAATTCTGGATGAAAGGGCCAGAGCATGGGTACATCCACATGCTACCATTCCACCATTCATCTGAGGAGATTGTTCTGGATCAATGGAAAGAGGAAACGGGGAAACCATAATAGCGTGTAGCTTCTCCTCTACACTGGCTAAAGATGACCACATATATTCAAAATTACAGATCTAGAAAACCATGAGAGGCTAAACGTGAAGCATATGTGAATCAAAGCAGTCAAAGGTCCGAGTTGGCTCAGGTTTACTGGCTCAGAACTTAAAAACGAGCTGAACAGGAATGATACCTTGATAAAAGTTGCTTAAGGAAGATTCAATGCATTCATTTATACAAGAAAAGCACAGAGATGGGAAGATGAAGTCTAGGGCAGTGTTTCCCAATCCGGTCCTCAGGGATCTACAGTTGGTTCATGTTTTTGCTTCCTCTGAGCTCTCTGCCAAACAGTCCACATTTTTACTCCCTCCCAGGAGCTGGGAGTGAGCTAAAACATGGACTGTCTGTGGGTCTCTGCGGACCACATTGGGAATCACTGGTCTAGGAAATCGGGGCCACTGTTCCCTCCAACAGTTCATCGATCTTATTTCTGATGACCTCAGCAACAGACTGGGTACAATCTCTAACATGAGGCTGCTGTACTTCTTAGCCAGCTTAAAGATTGACCAGATTTACCCTCCGTGAGTCAAACTGTAGTGCCCATAAATGGATCACACCAACCTTAACTGCTGAAGAAGTTAAACATTGGAGAAATCCCAGCCCACGACAGCATAGTGCCATAACAGCGCAGTAAAATGAGTCAGTGAGTAGGTGAGAAAGCAGCTAAATGGAACTGAAAATACTCTGTCCAACTGGTACAGTGTGCCATGGTTACACTGGTAGATTCCTGTGGCTGTAGAGTCTTATGGTCTTGCTGTGGCTACAGATACACTGCACTTCCTCACAAAAGCCTAATACCAAAAATGCAACAAAGAGTAGCTCACAGCTGACCTTCACGGCATATTCTGTACCGATAACTATGTTTAAAATATAAATAAAAATGAATTCATGGCAGTCACATTTTTTGCAGTGGCCGAAGGTCAGCCAGATAAGCAGAAAGTTAAAAAGCAAACTGGAAAACTGACGAGAGTCATGACTTAAAACTTTGAAGAATTTCTAAACTGCTTACACTGGATTCCAAATGACACGTAACACAATTTTACAGTTGGTGGCAATAAAACTTCTCTCTAATTAGATATAACTTTACTGTCTTGCCACGGCACTTAAACCCAAAACGATTTGCAGCTGAATTGTCAAGCTTGGGGGAATAAGTTGCAGGAACTGATGACCTACACTGCTGAAATCTCATGCATGCTGCAGTAAAAAAGAGTGTTAAAGGTCATGCTAGTTTTCTTCAATTTTATAAGTCTTTGCAAGAATCAAGGTATTAAGTTATAAATAAACATTGGATGGTTCATCGGTTCCAACTGTTGTGAATTATAGGAACTGTAAAGTCTGGCATAGAATTTTTAAGACAGGAGTTTACAGGAAACATGTCGGGAAGGCATCACAGATATGCCAATACTAGCAGTTAGCCTGCAGGAAAACATTAGTCAAAATATCATGCTAGCAGTTAGCCCTGAGGAACACATCTCAGTCAAAGTCATGCTAGCAGTTAGCCCTGAGGAACACATCTCAGTCAAAGTCATGCTAGCAGTTAGCCCTCAGGAACAGCAATACTCTCACTAGAGGCTAGCGTCACACAGAACACGGCAGCAATACTTTCCCTTGTGCTGTCAGACAGCGGTCATGACAAGCTATAGGGAAGCAGTTTTGAAAGATTCACTGGGCTCCTAGGAATAGCAAAGCTTATGAAGGATTTACTGGGAACAATGGAGTGCTTGTCACTTCCTTTAGGGAGAGGAAAAATTAACAGATCTCCATATTATCGAGAACACTGAATTTTTTATATTTTTAAAGCACTGTACCATACAAAGTGTTGAAATTTCAGGTAGATAACCACATCCCCCATGCATTATATGAAAGTAACATCTGAAAATGTAGCCTTTACACACAAGTTCAATCATTATCAAATTCCCAGAGATTCGGAATATGGTAAATGTGGTGTCAAGCTGCACAACTCTAGCAGGATCAATTAGGACACACTGTTCGGGGTTCTGTGTCGGCCAGTCTTCACCTTCAAGCTGGCATTTAGCCAACTGATTCACAGCACATTTAATCTCTTGTTTACTCATTTGTGGATCTTATCAGCTGTATAGAGCAGTGGTTTGCCAGCCCAGTCCTCTGGGACACACAGACAGTTCACATTTTTGCTCCCTCCCAGCTCCCTACCGCCTTATTCCTAGGGAGCAAGAAAACTGGACTGCGAAACACTGGTATAGATTGTCTTCAGCCCCTACACTTCGGCTGGACCATGAAACTTTAGGCGTGACAGACATCTGTGAGATGGGCGGCCTTCAGTAAAAGCTTTCAAAGTTAGGCCTTGAGTGACCATAACACACAGAGGTTACACAAACACAAGGTCATGACAGCAGCCAGACTAGCCACATTTGCATTTGCCTGGGGCCAGATATTATCTCTGCCGAACAATGGCTTGTGGTGAGCTGCACACACCGCGTATATGACCATCCTGGGTGCACCGCCGAATACATCAGGAAGCCAAGGAGCACAGCTGCCCCAGACAAGAACCACTGACACACTGGCGCTAGTTGGTATCTGTACTCACAGCTTAAGGGGTTCTGATCTCGGTGCCTGATTTGGCTGTGTGACAGTAGCACCACACAAGGACAAAGTCCCCTTACTCTTACTTTGGGTTCAGCAGCAAACAAGGCTTCTAAATTAAAGGGGTCTTAGCTGTGATACAAATTCCTGACTTCTTCATGTCCAGTTTCTGTAGAGAAAGAATATAAAACACGCTGAAGCTTCATCCAGTTCACACGTCCCATTCAGCTTCACATAATGGACTGATTTACACTAGGCAAAATGGCAATTAACAAGCACACTTGACACTAAAACTGGAATCATAAACACCGGAACCTATTTTTTGGTCAAAGTGAATAGTAACTTGCATTTTCCCCACTCTGCAGATTCATCCACCACTGCATCACATTATGTGTCAGTTTTTCCTTCTCTTAGTAGCAAGGTGTAGAGCAACTGGGGAACCAGCAAAGGTGCACGGTGACACAGACAGCACCGGGCACTCAGAAGGGGCCACGCCTGACGCCAAGACTAAATCATCTCATGTTCCTCTGATTACACCTGCAGGTTGACAAGACAACAGGGACCGGGGAGGGGAGGGGGGTCACATATGCACATGCAGTGCAGGGATTTTGCATTTCCACACCCCGACGTGCATAATGGAAGGGTAAAGCTGCCCTGGTGCTCAGCATCCGCATTTCAAAAACAGACAAAACGTGGTGTATTCTATCCCTCTGAATCACAGGGGTCCTACTGACAGTCTTGCATCTATACCGCTTAGGATTCCTCTCAGTGGCATCAGTCAGAAAATAAAGCAGGGACGCCCAGGGCTCCTTCACATGCACTGTACTGCTTGCTTGTTTCCGTCCAACCGGGTCTTCATTTAACCTTTGCTTTAACTGACTTGTTCATAAAACAAATCAGTCAACTGCTTTTTCAGTCTAGCTAAAGAAAATGGATTTAAGATGAAGTGCAACCTGTATCGATGGAAAAAAAATGTCTGGACAATTTCCCTAATTGCCCTTGAGCAGTTATCTGCAAATAAATGATCTAATTTAAAATTTAACTGATGGTTTTACGTTTCACAAAAATAAAAAGTTTTAACTGAAAACTTACAATAAGTTCTCAACTCCTCCTTGAACATGACAGAAACCACAACATACACTCAGTAGCCAATAACTCAATCAAAACAAGCATGTTTAAGTGAAAATCAACACATTCGCCGGGTGGCCTGTTCCAGGTACCCAGGGTGCAGATCTGACCCCTCTTCATCGATGATTTTAAATGCATACCGAGTTATCATAAGAATATATATGATACAGCACTGTGAGAGTATTTTGAAAAATGTCCAAGGTTCTCACAATATTACACAACACAGCAATTAGTAAAACAAATGATATCCCACAACATGGGTACCTGACACGTCCTTTTTAAGCTCTTTCCATTTTTCATTAGTTAAAGGTGGATCCATCCATCCAGTCATTCATTTGTTTATTTAGCTAGGATGGTCTAGAGCCTATCCCAAGGTTTAAGAGATTTACGCATCACATGTATGAATGTAGCTGTACAACAGCAGTGTAATGAGACTCCCGCTACTGCAGACTGTGCAATAAACAAGTTAGAAGAATAACAAAATAAAAAAGTATTAAAAAATACATAAATATATAAAAGTATGTACGGTCCTAATGGCCTGAGGGCAGAAGTTGCTCCTCAGCCACTCGGCTCCGGCCCAAAGGCAGGGGAGGCACCTGCCTGCATACAACCACAGCGACAGTTTGTGGTATGACCAGTCAGCGCCTCTGATATTTAATGCCCCGAACCTGCATCGCTGATGATCAAGGAAGACTATGGTAAAAAAAAATCAGGGTATATGCAGGACACCAATCTGTCCCTTCAAAACTGAAATGGGGTAGGATGGAGCAGGGTAAAGATTCACATCCTAATCACTAATCCTGAGCAGAAACCTCTGGCAATTAACATGGCATGCTATATTCCTCGGCTAATAATACACTGAAACGCTAATGCATACCATGTGCCCTGTGCTGACTGGGACAGCCGGCAGCCACCCCCCATAACCCTGATATGGAGCCTAATTATAAGTGTATGGATGGATGGACTAACAGACATACTACACAGGCAGTAAGTAATGAATAATATCCCATTTCGGCCAAATGACAATTCAGATCAATACTTTAGATATGGGAGGACGGACAAAAACTTTTACATACAGCACTGGCAAACAAAACACAGACACAAAGAGCAACAACTTAAACACATGCATTCAAAATTAAAGAATAAACAATAGCTTCTAATGGACCTTTAATACTGTGTATTTCTCTGATACATTTTGACGGTCAGATGTCTGGGATTGGGGGCGGAATGGTGGTGCAGTGGTTAGCACTGTCGCCTCACACCTCTGGGACCCGGGTTCAAGTCTCCGCCTGGGTCACATGTGTGCGGAGTTTGCATGTTCTCCCCATGT
>JAODJX010000041.1:1906650-1919573 GCA_026776945.1 Isichthys henryi
GGGCGCCAGCATTCCCCCGTTGTTGCCTCTTTTTTTGGATTCTGGCAACCCGGGGGGGGGGGTTTAATACATCATGCCCACAAATAAATTGAACGTACTGCTTTTATTGGCCGAACCCCCCCCCCCCCCCCCCCTTCACCACACACATACGAATACTGAGACAGGAATTATCCAGATGACAAACAGGTCCATGGTTTCTGGATGGTGTCTGTTCAATTTGATTAAGACAGCGACTTATTCCCTCTGATTATTTAGTTGATGATACTTTTAATCCTAAACGCTCTCTAAATCAGGCTCTGCTCTGTGACTTTTGTATTTGTGGACAAAGTTTGCAGCTGATTCAAATAAAGTAACCATTTCAAAAAGTAACAAAAAGAAAAAAAAAAATAATTGAATTTGATCACTGAAATACAATGGGATGTGTGTACATTGTAGCAGACATGGAAACACTGGCCCTCGACCTTCAGGGATTCAGACTGCATGCGTATGAGAGCAGCGCAGACTCACGGCAGGTGGGCAGCGTCCGGGACGTTCCTTCTCTCTCTCTGGTTGAGACGCTTGTAGAAAAAGGAGCTAAAGACATGGCTGCGCTGGGCATCTTCTGTCTTTAACTTCTCAAGAAACAAATACCTAACAAACAACACACATATGCAAATACAAATAGGAAGGATTCCTCCATTTTCCAACCGCCTGGAAGCACAGAGTTATGCAAAAAAAGAAACAACTTACTTTAAGTAAAAGTCAATGATGACGTCATTCAAAAACTCCCCGTCACTGAGACAGTGAAGGTCCTCATTAGTGACAGAAATGCCCCCTTTGGCTGGAGCTGGAGGGTAAACCATCAACCTGACAGACAAGACATGTTATTCTAGGGAAGGCTGACCTCAGAGGCTCAGTGTGGGGCTGAAGGGTAACAGTGTCACTTACTTAACTACGGGTCCCGTGAAGGTGGGCTGGAGCTCAGACATGTCCTCTGTCTCGTCATCGTCGTCCTCGAAGAAGGTCTGATGGCGTGAGGACAGGCGTGTCCTTACTTGACGAGGGTCCTCCATCGGCTATGGGGCAGGAAAGGTTGACACCATCACCGCACTACCGACCCCCGGACAACTCATTCTCTTCGTAAAAGATATCTTTTTATGATATCAAACTCTGAAGATGGTTCAACCACATGGCAAAAGGCACGCTACACATAGCACTTTAAAGGCAGAACATGTCTCGATTGAGAGTTCATCGGTTTTGTACGCTACATGTTGCATGTAATCCGGAATCCTATGGTGCCCCCTAGTGATAAATCAGAAGCACTGTAACTCCAACCATTGCTGCACTGCTGGAATGTCAAATATGCATCAGCGGGTTCCCACCACCGACGGATAAAGTGCATCATTCACTCACCTTTGCTTCTGATCCATTATACCGGACTAGCCTCTTGTTGGCTTCCTCGAATAACAATTTGGCTGGAAAGTCACTTAAGTTGTTTGATCTGCCGATCTCCTGAAGAATCTCTTCCAGAATGACCTGCTCCCGCATTGTGAGCCCATCCTCAAAGATCAACACGATGTACTGCTCAGCTAGATCTGACCAAAGCCAAAAGCGACAAAGTGGAACTCTATAAACTGTTACCTCATTAGACACCCAAAGACACACGTGGCAGGGTGATATTGACGAACAGCATACAAGGGGGAAAAAAAAAAAAAACACAATGGTCCACAAACCAGAGAGAGGGGGTTCCTAGGCGCCCACCTGTGCTCTTGCAGTCGTACCACAAGCTGCGCTCATGAGACATCCTGAGCTGGCTGCGCAGACGCAGGCACTCGCTGGTTGTGGTCTGCAGGAAGAGCACGGGCAGCTTGCGCACGGTGCACCACTCGCAGCTGGTCAGCTCAGAGGCCCTCAGCCTCACCTTCTCCAGGACGTCCTGCTCTGGACCTGCCACGGGACACCAAGAGGGCACACCTATACTCCAGCATTGCGTGTATCGACATTATATGGCTGTCAGAAAGTGACAGAATGCCCTGTAACAGAACGGGGCACTCAAATGTACATACCACAGAGTATACCACCTCCCCACATACAAACAGGCACATGTCTGTGCCGAACTACATCGTGTAACTGCTTAACCCCAACCCAGCCCTACACTTACCAAACACAAACCAAGTATTTTGCCATTGTTAGTATTTTGATTGCATTCACAGATCCCCACAAGGAGTTAGAGGTTATCAATTCATTGTGCGGAATCTGGTCTTCACAATGTAGCAATTACAAAAGCACACACCCAGACACAATGATCTAGGCCATATCAAAGCCAAAGGATGTTGCTACAAACTTTGCACCCTGTGACAGCGTTATCATATTGGGCCCCCAACCCAGACCAATCCAATCATGTTCCAAATTTTTTAGGGTCCATCACTCAGGGAATCCCAAACTTCCCCCTTTACAGCGCACTGCTAAAGGACGTCTAATCATGTGAGCAGAGACGGCATGAGGCTTCCCACTCCCAGACATTAAGCCCCTGCAATAAGTTCTCAACCTGCCCACCCACATGCCTCCCACCAATACTTAGAAACACAATTATTTCCAAACAAATGCAACCCAAGGCAAAAACTGGTGAAATGCAGTTATCAGCCCTGTAACTCAAGAGGTGACCAGCACCTAACCAGAAAAGGTGGAAGACCCCGGTATCACCGGTCTGCCGGCAGGAGAGCAGCACTGCCGATCTCTTACCTTCAGTTTCCAGCTGGATATAGTCGACAGAGAACTGAAAGGGAAACGGACGTTTTTACACTCAGATTCAAGTCCCAAGAGGCAGAAAATGCAGATGGATTTGGAGCATGAGAATAGAGACCCTCAGAATCGAAAGCCTCAGATTATGGTACATCCTTCATTTTCTAAACAGCATCTCGGCATCGACGGAGGAGGCTGCGATGGGGAAGGTTAGGCGTGCTTACGATGACAGGCTTGGTGACCATGCGGCGCAGCGAGCCCAGCCGCACGCTCCGGCAGTCCAGGATGATGCTGTTCATATTGCTGACGACCTTCCGCCGCTTGAAGTTCGTAGCATCATCAGTCACTGCATTCCCAAACTGTAGGGGAAAGGCAGAGGGTGAGCCGAGCCGCAGGCCTGCTGCAGGGCAGTCACAGCACGGCCATGCCTGTCAGGCGACAGTGAGCGCAGCACCACCGACACAGGGAAGGGGGACACGCAAGTCTCTCTCTACGGCCTACAGATGAGGCTATTCAGTTGAAGCCAGGCTTGAACCAGCGACCTTCCAATCACAGACACAGATGCTTAGATCACCAAGCCACATGCTCAGTGTGGCTCAGTATGTTTCTCTCTTCTAGTGCGTAGTCCCAGAGAACTGAACTTCTAGTGTGTACGCCGTTTATGTTCTGCTGTTACCACATGACTTTGCATCAGCACATAGGTGTACCTGCAATTCAGCAATCCAAAGGGGGGGGCGACACACCACGAAACATAAAACTCAAGTCAACAGATGACCATTGCTACTTACTTGGTCTTTCATGCGAGTCTTCCTCGGCAGGGTGATCCTGGAGTCCATATCCATAAAGAAGCTGGAGTTCAGCTCCTCCTGTTCTGGTAGGACTTTGACGGCGGCCTCCACCCTGCCGCCACAGGGCGCCGGTGAGGAGTGTGCCGAATCTGCAGGCCTCGGGGAGACACTGTCCAGCCGGCTGACGCTGCCGGTGCTGCTGTTTTCTCCATCCTGGTCCTCGTCATCGCTGGACAGCACAACTGAAACAGCACAGATGAGAGTCACATCAGCATGTGAAGTCACACTAGCAGGAAAGACCTCAGACATTAAACGGAAACTTTTTAGTCATGTGCCAATTGCTCGACCCTGGAGCAAAGCTGAGCATCACAAGCTGCGTGACTTTTAGCATCTCACACTGACGGGATCTGGGGCATCTACTGCTAGGAAAAATAGATATTTGAAAATGAGGGATTCAAAGTTTGCCAATTTTGCTCTTTGAATGTATAAATGATAAAGTAGAACCTTTTAAGCAGGTTTCGTTTTTTAAATAGGATATTCTCAAGTTTGTGCATGCCAGATTTGACCCAAATTACCAAAGAACATGCAAAAGAATTAAACATTTCTCCTTCCACAATAAAGAGAAGGTGCATATTATAAAATTAAAAAAAAAAAAGTTAAAAATACTGCAACACCCACACAAATATAAGAAATATTTACACTGCAATTACTGCCTTACAGAACTGGGCCGAAACAACTGTAAGTAGCACTGTATAATCATAATTCACAGGCATCGACAAATTCTAAATATTAAAGATGGATGTGTAACAGCGCACAAAAAGCTCTTTGCTTTCATACCAGTTATGTGTTTCGACGTTTTTTGTGTTGAATTGTCCTTACAACATAAGAGGATCCAAAAAATTTGTACACATGACCCCACAAATTAAACATGCAATCATCTAGGTTAATTGGCAGGCCTGAAAAGGACCTAGACTCCCTGCATTGACAGTCTTGCAAAGATCTTTGAAGAAGGTGCAAATATGATCCAGACTGACAAAGAGGCCTAGAATAACAACCATGGGTCAGCAGTAAGAAACTCCTTCAGACAAAAGAATTAAAAGCCTGGTGAAATACACAAAAAGATTGAGAGTAGCAGCAGTTTCTTGGAGAAACTCTCAGGAAGTCAAACATTCTACAGGAAGTCAAACATTCTACAGGAAGTCAATCATTCTACAGGAAGTCAATCATTCTACAGGAAGTCAATCATTCTACAGGAAGTCAATCATTCCATTCCCCAGCTAAAGCCTAGCTGTCTTTCAAACAAGACCCACTAACCCAAAGGACAGCAGCAAGTACAATATAAGGATGACTGAAGGGCAAGTAATTGGCCATGTCAATGTCTAGACCTAAATCTCGAGAGACGTGAAACAACCAGCTCGTGATTAAAAGACTCAAAATTGCCCCACCGATCAGTGAGAGGTTCACCGGTACCTGCAGGAAGCCAGCTACTTTTTCATGCATCACTTCCCTGGTGTTGCATAATCTTCACTCTTTGTATTAAGGGTTACTCCTGTTCCTTTTTATGCTCAGCTTTGGTTGGAGACGTAGCAAAATTCAAGTTAAATATGCAAGCATGCAGCTTAAAAAGTGGGTCAAATAATGTATATTCAATAGTATAGTATGGCTAATAGTCAAGTATTACTATATTTCACAAAAAATACAGCACAGTACTAATATACGATATATTCAGATTTTTCTGGTTTGTACAGTTGCAGGGCCCCTGGCAGTTTGCGATTTCCGTTTCCGTGCAGGTGTTTGTGGTCTGTAGACACCAAACATCATACTGGAGCCTTAACAGCAAGTCGAAGAAAACGTCCAAATCATTCTACAGCAGGACCTTATAATCAGTCCGGCCACCTAACCTGACTTGCACACTGTTATCGTAACCAATTAGTCACCAGAGCCCATGCACTAGTCACCAAATATCCAGCCGTCTAGAGCTGTTATAACCTAGATCCCCAGATCCATACATGATTCGTTGACTTCACTCTGCCATTAAACTTGCATTTCTGAACAGATTCAAATACTCCTATCGTTATGTTTTTTTCCAAGAAAAACAATTCCTTTTCGAGATCTGTGTGAAAACAAATGCGAGAGGCTGAGAAAGGCACAGTATAGCTATTTTTGGCCATAAACCTTTTAGCTGTGACAGCAGTATAGTGACATTAACAGCTCAACACAACCACACCCACCCAAGGCCATGATCAGAACAGTGAGGCATTGAGGGACACAAAACAAGGGTCTCACACACACAACAAGGGTCACACTTAACAAGGGTCACACACGTGTGGGGCTGCCGGCGGGTTCAGGCCTTCTGGGCCCGAGCCGCCCCGCATGTTCACACAGGCTACGCCGGGACTCACTGGGGTCATTGAGCTCGTGCTGCTTGCTGGGCAGCTGCCTCTTGCCCCTGCAGGCCTTGGCGGAGTAGGTGACGGCGCTCCCCGGCGCCCCTGCAGGCCGCCCGTCCAGCGGCAGGCTTCCCCGCGTGATGCGTACTGGCGGGCTGATCACCACGTCGCCCCGCGGTGCCCTCATGCCAGATGCCACGCCGTAGAAGCTCTTGCTCACTGCCAGGCTGTTTGGTCCCGTGGCCGCCTGCGGTCGGATGGGATTCCTGGCCAGGGGGGGGACACGGGGCTCCGCGGGGGTGGGGAGAGGGGCTGGGGTATCCTCAGCCAGGGGGTTGCCGCAGTTCTGGCATCGCACGTGATCCTCGCTGGGCTTGTCGCACTTGCCGCACACAGTCAGGTAGTCCTGAGGGTCCAGCGTCTGGGGCTAATGGTGAGACGCGACAGAGTCAGTCAGCGCTGACCCACAGACCACAGCAGCCATTTCCAGCATAACAGCCGACACCCCCCAACTCCTCACCATGCCTTCAGCTCCCTCTACTGCCAGACACTGGGACCAAGATACACGTCAGATGAGCAAGACACCCCTACCCCAGGACAAGGCCAGCTACGCTGCAGCACTATACATCTCGACGACCCCCCCCCCTCCCCCTCCCAAAGTGGCTTAAAATCAAATCTGGGGTCATCGGGGGTCAGGGAACGTCATTGCAGAGAGCTCAGTGATACACTGGCTTAAAGGCGATTAAAACTGGACACTGACTCCTAACGGAGCAGGTCAGATATAACAACCGGGACTTCACTTTGGAAAACAAGAATAAATAAAAACAGAGGAGAAAATTAGCATAGCTGTTACACAAAAGTGTTATAACAAAAAGTCTCGCACACGAAGACAGGAGTGCTGAACTGAAAGGGGCTTCCTTGGGTGCGACAGAACTAATACAAGCTCAGGCACATAACCCACTTTTTCACTATGAAAGGTTAAAGGTTTACACAAAGTGCACGCGCATTAAGCACTCTCTGTACAGAGACCACACAGGATGCTGGGTAGATCGATTGTTTTCTTCTGAAAGGCTTTGGCATACTGCAAAATTCACTTTGTTTCGGAAAAGCCGCGCATATGGGGGTGTGACAGAGACTGTGGGGGCGTCCCTGACGTGTGGGGGTCTGGGGCTGCCGGGATTCCATCGAGCTGCCATGCACCTGCGGGATCCTGACCTCCATCCGCTTGGCTGACGAGGTGAAGCTCCCCGAGGCCTCCAGAACGGGCCTGCGCCTGTTCTGCTGCACCCGCCGCTTCACATCCACCTCCGGGCTCACTGCAGCAGTGGGCAGAATGAAGATCCATAAAAACGACAGCGACTGACAGGACGGCGATCTGGAAAGGAGGTCCGACCCACTTCAAGGTCACCCCGCGTCCTCTTCCCAGGCTTCCCCGGGGACTGGCGGTCTCACTGCCCCCCCCCCGGTTCTCTCATGGAGATCTTGGGATTGCCGATTGAAGCGTATCCTACCCTCCCCAAGCCGCCAGCCCACCCCCAATCTAAACCACAGAGGCTTGTTTCTAACAGTCTGTCAACTGCTCCTCCCAGACAACCTTCATGACAGCCCTGCATTCTCAAGCGAACAATCTCTCGAGTAACAGACAATATGGATGGTACACAGCTTTCAGACATCAAAGGGGACGATGCCTTTCAGGGGGAAAATTACAAAAAGCCCCATTATTGATTTATGTGCAGAATTACCACAACTGCAAAGTGTACGTTTTCGGTCTCCTGTGCATGTTTGTGGTAACATATTAAGGCCTTTGTGACAAAAAGAAAAACACTTTGTAAATGTAAGCGAAAAGTACTCCTATCTGATCACATATGAGAAGCTGACGGTTCAGTGGTTGCTTTGCACGGCTCGTGTGTCACCAGCTAATCACATCCTATTAGTGCACAAAAGTTTAAAAAACAAATTTGCTTACCTGAGATTTCTGGGCAAGTTAGTATAATGCTGTCTAACTCCACTCTTTGGATCTGCTGGGTATTGTAGTCTTTTCTGCAAGGGGAACAATTCTCTAAGTCAGCTTTCCTATTCAAACTCATTCAAAATGTGCATGTTCTGTAACTAAAAATGCTGCAGAATTTTTTCAGTTCAGGAAATAATTTCTACACATTAGTAACTATATAACTCAGCATAAATGTGAAATTAATATACTCAGGAAGAGTCACAGAAAACACGAATAATACATTTAAAATAAGGACAATTTATCATAAATCCAAGGCTAGGTTAAAGTTCAGTTTGAGACATCATCATTCAGTCTAGAAGATTACAGACATTATAAGACACATCGTGCAAAACAGTTGCAAAAAAGCACCACTGCAATAGCAAAAAGCATCCAGAAGTTTACATGGAAAGAGCAGAATCGGAGGAGCCAGCCAAACGTTGCCATGACTGACTGACGACAAGGCAGCCAAGCCAACCTCTATTTGACAAGCATGTTGAACAAGAAATGAGCCGTCCCAAGCATGAGATGGAAAACAGATGAGCCGGGACACCTGAAAGGATGCGCTCAGATGTCACAGAAAGGATTCAGCCAGCAACCAGCTTACCTTTCCTTCAGGTCAAGACTGCTTTAGGATGACACAACAGTAGATGGTAAGAAACCAGCTACTTTACCAAGTGGATCTTTGTTAATAAAAGTCTTACTGGAACAACTATGATAAAAAATCTTCAGATCTGAAAACAATCTCCATAAAAACATCGACTTGAGGGTTATAGCTAAAGAAGTCTAAAGTACATCAGGCTGTAAATCACACTCATCCGGAAGTTCACCACGAACATAAACACAGCGAGATCCCACGACGACGCCTCCTACCTCTGGACGTTCTTCCCGATAACAGCAGGTGCATTCGCATGCTGGAACAGCCGCCCCTGAACGACGACCCCTTGTGGTGGTGTATGACTGACAACAAAATAATTGGTTCTATTGGGTGGTGGAGTTACGGCATGAGGGTTTTCACTGGGGGGGGGGGGGGAATAAGAGCGGAGATAAAGCTCCAATCAAAAAAAAAACACAAACACAACTCCGCCAGTTTTCACCACTGGGATCTCCATTTCCTCTCACAACTCACTGAAGCGATAATAGGTTTTGATGTGCCATACATAGAGGCATATTATCAGCTAGAAGGAATAATCTCCCTCCAGACAAGTAGGTTTGTTTTTCCACATCCTTTCAAAAATGACATCAAGGTACTACCTGTGCTTCCTTCCAGCTCCTAGCTTGAGGACCCCCAGGCCGTTCCCCTTCAGCAGCCGTGAGTGGTTAGTCTGTTTGCGCTCATATGTTTTTAAGTGTTCGCCCGCTGTGAAGTTTTTCAGCTGAGGAGACTGTTGGGGAGAAACAAACATGTCAGCTTCCATCTGATAGTCAGTTACCACATAATCAGAGTTATCTGTATTAAGGAAACACCTATAAAATTAGAGTTTGTATACAATTTAACACCAATGCAACACAAAAAAAAACACTGATAAAAATCTGATGTAATGCTCTCTCTATCCTCAGCAGTAATCTCTAACGTCTACATCTGCATACTGACATTTATACCTTGCGAGACGCTAGACTGATAACTACTAGGCTTCCACAACGTGATGTTAAAGTCGACATGCTTGTTTTGTACATGCAACTGTCACCTCAGAAGGACCAGGACAGACAGCTGGGTTGAGAAATGAAACTTAGCAAGTTTTGCAATATTAATGATTATCTATATGTGTTTAATAAGACTGCTTATCAATGAACTTTTTAACCCAGAACAGTGCTTTCAGAACTATAATTAGGGTTTCAGTTTATTACTACTTGAAATTAATGTTTGCCTTAGACCTATTGGTTGTTTAATGTGATATACAGTTTTTGCAAATGAGAAAAAGATTTTTGTTATAAAACCAACAAATTTGCTACATTTTTACTGAATTAAGCAATCGTCTCAAGACTTTCCGTGACCACTGCATTTGACTTCCGAAAATTTCAAATATTGCAATGTGGTTTCTGAAATCACGCAGGAATAACCCTAATAAGCAGGAAGCATACCTGCCTACCCACGGCGACACCCTCCCGCTGCTCCTCCATGGTCACTCGGGAACTGCTGTGTTGCACCGAAGGGAAAAGCAAACAAGTCAGGTGCTGAACACAGTGGACAGGACCCAAGAGAAACCAGGTACACTTCTGAACTAACAGCCAAGAGAGTTCTGAGGTTTGCTACTACATCCAAGTAAAAAAAAACAAACCATATGTCGATCTACGATTGGCGCTCATTCTACAGTGTAAAACATATACAACATTCACAAATAACATATACAACCTGCTTACTGGTTCGCTTGTTCCTCACTGGCATCAGAAAGAGAGAAGCTCCAGTTTGCCTTGAAACCTCCATCTTTCTTCGACTCTGATTTGTCAAGAGCTTTAATACGGATACAATTGAGGTCAGTTCACTGCTACGATTTCTGAAATGCTATTAGAGCATGTAACACGAAAAGGCAATCAGGTCTGCATGGTTTAACAAAACGGTTATAATGCTGGCATTATGTGATTCACACTAATGGACAATGGCTTTTCCAGGTTCTCTGGAAACATCACTGTGTACAGAGTATGACAAGACTGTTTGGAAACATCGGTAGCAAGAAGAATGTAATACTCGTATCGCACCCAGCACTGCACATGCCGCATCCAAAGGCTTTAGAAACATGCAATTGTAAAGACACCTATAAAGCAAGATTACGTGTCACTGTATACTACTTCCTATGGCTGAAAACTAAACAGTTAAACCAACTGAACAATGCAGAGAAGTTTGGTTTTTACAGGTACTGGGTGAAAAAGTACTTCAGTCAAGAACAGCAGATGCCAAAGCTTAGCAGCAGTTGGTTAAGGCAAATTCATAAATTCATAATGAAGAGGGAAGCGGCAGCAGAAAAAAATGCTCTTCAGCAGCAAAGCCATGCTGCTTTAGAGCGAGGGTTCATTTAGATTAACACTGAAAAATCTACACTCACCACTCTATCTGGAAACAAAGAAACAATAGAAAATGAAGGTACAACTGCTACCATTAAGCAAAAAAAGACAGGAAAATAACCTCCTCTGCTTCTATTCCTGACCGTGATCTAATTTGCAGCTTTGAATGAAAATGGGCCCCACCTCTTGATAAAAACAGACTTGCTCGGCACTTACAAGAAGGGGTGATAATTTTACGTCATATCACCATAGTATTTTTCACTTTTTAGACGGTGAAGATATTATATCACGGTATAACTTTATTTCCAAGCTGTGGGAGTAGCAGCATTTATGTAAATTTTAAAAATATATGTTTACGCGCTATTACAGTTTGAAAAGATGTAAAAAGTGACATACGTAATGTTTTCTCATATTCAATGCATAATTGTCAGAGTAACAACGCAAGGTGAATGATAAGCTGTTTCAGCTGAAAGAAGTGGATTTTACAGGTAATTTCAAATAGAACACGGGTTCGCCAACTTTGGTCAGCTGGCTGTCGTGAGATTTTCAATTCAGGACTAGTCTGCACAAACAAGCACTTGCATTTACATATAAATAACAGTTCCACTGCCTTGTAAATAGGCTGTAAGGTTTGTAAACTACTCCAGCGCTTTTGATGTCACTAATTTTAGGTTTGTAATGGGATAATATAGATTTGCTGTACGATTTCCTGCGTGAGAATGAGTCTGAAAGTACTGCACCAGATGGGTTAGTGATGATTACTGTGAAAACATGTTTAATTGTTTCACTCGAGTTAATTTGTATAAAAAAAAAAAACATTAACTTATACAGTTGTTGTGGAAAAAAAAAACCTTTGAGGAACATGAAATCACCAATAAAATATATCCATTTATCCAACATTTCATAAACATACTGCGTCCGAAAGCTTGTCAGCTGTATGACTTCAGGACAGAGCATCCACTCTCTTAGGAACATTACGGGTTTTTGGTTGAGAGTGTTAGATTCGCCGCTGTCATTAACATTAACGGCACATTAGTGTAAACAAAAAGGTTGCATACGCCGAAGTACTCCTGCTTGGCGGTTAAAGGAGTTTCATGCTCATTGGCCTGGGAAAAGGTGCTTCTAGCGTTAATTGGGCAATTGTGCCTTTTACATGCACCTTGCATGAAGGCAGTGGCACACAGATATGCTGATTTAGCAAATGTTTCGCTTTTTAATTTGCTACTATACATACATGTAACCAGGTTATTATGGTTTAATGTGTATAATTACACAAAATATGTCTGAAATGTGTTTTTGAATTTGTTAATGTTCTGTCGGAGTATATTTGACAAAAAATTCACAAAACGCAGATAAACTGGTTACACATGAGAACATATATTCAGGTTACAACTGAAGCCTGGAAGAAAATAAAATGCTTTATTTTTATTAATAGACTGTTGCATAATTGGGCTGTGGACTTACCGCGGTGTTAATAGTATAGTGCAAATCCATCACAGTACACAATCACACCGGTAATAACTATGATCCTGGTGTATCACCCACCCTCTACTTACAACCAATCATATGAGTTTGTGGTTTTTCCATGTACCTTATCACAGTGATCATACTGCATTACAGCTAGACGGGAACTGATTCTCCTGATTCTCACTCCTAAAAATAACTAGCAATCAATCAATTTCCTTTCATTAAAGTTTCAGGTTTAAAATAAAACAAACAAATGCATCGAAAGAATTTCCAAAACCATTTTTTTCAAGCTTTTAAGAAATGATACAGATCAAGACGTTACCTATGGATCACTTTTCTATAAGAGCCCATCCAGTTACAACGAACTGCATACAGAACCCTGACCAGTGCAGACAATTATGGCGTAAATCATTTTCCGCTCTGTGCGACTCCCTGGTCACACACCCATTTCTTCTACACACAAGCTCAGATGTTCTGCTCTGTATCCTGCTGGGATGTAGCACAAGCATATTTCAGAGATCTCCCTAAAAAAGCTAACCGCGGAACCGAAAGGGAGGACTAAATGAGTTT
>JAODJX010000041.1:1935620-1961001 GCA_026776945.1 Isichthys henryi
TGTGGCCGGCTCGGGCTGGAGGAGAGGAAGAAAACGGGCTCAGCCTATTGGCTGGGCGAATAGAAAGAGACCTTCGAGAACAGAGTACAATACTGCCCCCTAGTGAGCTCCACTTATGAGCAGTCATCGCTGACTTTGTTAAAGAAGGATCGATTCACATGTACATACCGGAGTATCATCGATGAAGATGAGTACCAAGTGATTCACGGTGTCCTGGGAAAAAACAATTTGTGTCAACAAATCACAGCAAACAAATAAAACACCAGGTATGTCAACGACTGCAATCACCCCAAACAGAGAGTTCCTTCCTGTCGATATTCACTCATCAAAGTTCCCCAGTGACAATGTCACACACTCACAGGATCAGCAAGAAAGTCCATGACCGGGAGGAAGACGGAGCCAGCCAGGATCTCCCGAATCAGCAAAGCGAGGGACCTGCGAATGACACACACACACATACACACAAACATTTAAGTGGCAAAATGACAGAGGAGCGGCTTCTCATTCGTTCTAATAATCATACTGAAAAACACGCGCCAGCATCTCTGCTTATTCTGAAACGCTGCACCTGCAGTCAGAAGCCTTCGGGGGCAGTATGTAAGGGAAGAGCATCTCCGTCAGCTTCCGGACATATAGCAGCTCGTCTCTGCGGCTCCGCAGCGCCACATGGAGGTCGGATCCGTACTCATCCAGGGCCGCCTGCTGCAGGTGTTCCGAGTTTCTCACTGGGAGCCCGGAGAATACTACAAGTTACCATTGATCCTGCTGCGCACGCGTTTCTGAATGGCTTAAACACTACGTACAAATACCTTTCTGCCGAGCTTTAGTGACTATTTCGATGTGCTTCATAGCCGCTTTCAAGACTTTGCTCGTTATAAGAGACGGAACATCAACCTGGGGAGGAAACGGACAGTCGGAGATCCTTTTACTGGTGGCGCATTTTTAAAACTATTTTCACACTTTTTATTTTTTTAAACAAGACACATCAGATTTAAGACAAAACAAATTAAGCCAAAGGAAATTGTTGTGGAACGGCATAAGTGTCTAAAAAACACTAAAAATAATGAATATCATAAATACAA
This sequence comes from Isichthys henryi, assembly GCA_026776945.1. Classification (NCBI taxonomy): domain Eukaryota; kingdom Metazoa; phylum Chordata; class Actinopteri; order Osteoglossiformes; family Mormyridae; genus Isichthys; species Isichthys henryi. Next base: position 1,936,703 of record JAODJX010000041.1, read on the forward strand.
CAAATAACACAAAATAAAAAATATGAATCCAAATACAATACAGTAAGAGGTGTAGAAAGGACACCATGTAACGTACAAAAACATAGGAGAACTTAGACATGATGTCACCTATAAACAAAATTTTTAAAAATGCAACTGTTCCAAGAGTAGTTTTTTCATATATATGTATGTGGCCTGTTCAGAAACCTTTAAGCCTCAAAGGCCAACGCTGGAACTGAAAATAGTCCTGCAAGGAAGTTCAAACCCTTTGACAATGACACCAACAGAAAGATAGCTGACAAGCGTGCAATACCCTGCTCGTCCAGAGGGCGGCAGGCAACGCTGGCGAGACCAGGCCAATGTCCTGCGCAAACACCTGAGAAACTGCAGCGGCGGGTGTCCAGATTATTGTGGGGGAGCACAGATCAATAGCCCATTCCCACTGAACAATGAAGCTACATCCTGTGACTTGTCCAACCCTGAAGGACAGAGCAGGCCGATGACAGAGTGTCTCTGCTGGGTCTTAATCGCACCCCATCTCCAGTCATGCCGAGAAACTCAAGGGACGCGAACACCGTCCGAAAAAAACGATGGACCCATATAAACAAAACGAAAATATAAGCAAATCAATCCCTCTGAGGAGTTTCAAAGATTCAGAATCTTCTTTGAACTGCATTGCACACTGTTTTATATATTTTATAATCCGAATTTTACTGCGTGTGACTGTGGAAAGTGTTTCTTTAGGGGTTTACCTTCTGTGCTCGCCGGACCAAGACGGCAGCAAAAAAACGCAACGACACTCTCAACTCGTCCACAAAGGTCTCGTCGTCTGTGACGTCCCTTAGAAGGAGAAGAAAAGGTCATTCGGGTAGGGAGAGACGCATCCTTCCAGCAAATCTCTTCTATACTCATGCTAAAGTGTTGAAATTTTAAACAACTGCTGGTATTTAAACATCCACCCAGTCTCTACTCATGAGTTTGCCCACTTACAGATGTGTCTCTACCTATCGCATGGAGAGGCACACAAATGACGGGAAAGCTGTAACAGATACCTGTACCAGGGATACACGAAATTTTCAAGGACCAACTCCAGAACCTGGAAACCAACAAGAACAGGACTCGTCCCTAACACACCAGCAGAGACCTTCATTTCAAATAGCGTGGCATTAAACATCAAGGCTGCACCTACCTCTGCGACAGACGCATCCACCTTGGAGTACACCTTTAAGTCCAGCCATGGCTGAAAGTTCTCCAGCTGCAGCGTCAGCCTGCCAGACAGATAAAGACGTCTTTTATTCTTTATTACAATAATGACATTAATGTCCAATAACATTAAATTAGGAATTAAAGCACATTTGATAGGTTGTATAATAATAATAAACTTGTTGCACACTCAAGCTTGAGTTACATTCAAGGTAAAATTTCCGTTGTACTAAAATATGCCACTAGATGACAGTATAGTACAAGATTGTAAAAGTTTTAGACTTGTGCTATTTCTTTGGGGGTTTGCAATAGTCTGGCTCAAGTCGGCAGAAACCATTTAGTAAAGTTAGCAAAACCATGTAACAAAGAGACTTACTAGGATTTGTGAAACGTGGGACATGATTTTGATTTTACCAAAATGAGACATCTCTAAACAATTCTTACTAAAGAATTTTTTTTTACAGATGGTAGGCTATTTTTTTCTAGGCCTTTGTTAGTTTGACAGACAACAACCCTGATGAATTAGCAATTCGTTAAATGTGTGAATTTGTTTAGACACTTGCATGACACAACATCAGTTACTAAAATTCACCTTTATACAGGCAACTTGCTATCTTAACGTACTTTCATATCAGATCCGGAAAAGAAAAAGAAAGTCTTTCATTTCCTCAGCTTCTTTCACCAGATGTTGAGTGTTCCTGCTGTACGTGTCGAGGTTCCTTTTTCCAAACCACAACCCTGGCCAGAGATTCCCCTCTAGCCTGACACATCCCACTCCAGCAGAAACACAAGCTACCGTCTCCAGAGCCCAGAGAAGATATCACATTTCAGCAAGTGAATGAAAACAGTGACTGCAATCTGCAAGTGTGGTAATCCTCCATGCTACAGCACCGCTACTCTGTGCTTCGCCGGGGTCCAGCTCATCTACAACAGAAGCCCTATCATAGTTCCCATGGATACAGGGTAGACAATTCAGGTTCACCTGGACCAGAGTGTTATCACAGATTAATTAGCGGTGGAAAGACTGAAACACCAACAATTGAAATGAATGAAAAGATGAGACAGTGATTTTTATATGCATGAATGCAGCTCGTCTGACTGATGAAAACTGTCATGTTCATTTACGCCGAGCTCTAAATCAGGATGCAGACCTCAGCACACAGTAGGTAACGGCGATGTCACAAGGACACTAAATGACACGGACGTATGCTAGTGCAGGCTTCTCGCTGAGACTCCAGGCCTACCTGTGTCGTGTACACTTTGTTTTCCCACAGACTGCACAGCTCTGACCCAGAGGAAACAGTTCTGGTTGTTCCTCCTAGTCAAGAAAACCAAAGCATCTCTGTAACAGGCAGTACACCGGGTGCAGTACAGCAGGAACTGAAAACGGCACGAGGAAGAAAGACGGGGCTTGGGGGTGGGCGGAGGGTGCAGTTTGCCCTCTTGACGAAACTCCATTTACCTTGGCTCTCGGCTTAATGGTGAATAGCATATTGGGCAGTAGGGACTCTGGACCAATGGAGCAGTAAAAGGTGACGACACCAGCCAGGAAGGACCAGAAAACCATCAGGATGTAGAGGTAGCTACAACAGCAATAGGAAAGGAGTTTCAGTTTCTGTTCCTCATTGCAGGGGCAGCGTAAAGGAAGGGAAATTTGGAACATAATCGGTTTGGTCTGTGTTGGGAGCCATAATTCCTAGCGTAGCCCCTGCGTCTTGCACAAAAGTTATATCTTAGCTTATATCTGATAGCAGCGGCCTCTGACCTGTATATAACGGTGAGAGCTACTGGCATGAAGAAAAAAATTAGCTCCTGAGTCAAGATGATGTATTTTTCAGACCAAGGGAGAATTCCCCACCCTACACCGCACTGTCGGCATCTCCTGGGAATGTCCTAAAGATCATCTGTCGATCGTGGTCAATTGCCTGGTGATCACTGCTATAGAGGGTCACAACGGTCCAAAGCTACTCCTGAAGCTATGGGCACAAGGAATGGAATAACCTTGGATGGGGTGCCAAGCCATGGTGGGACACACACACCACTCATGCATAGAGTCACACCTCCAGACAAGGTTAGCCGAATGGGGGGGAAGCAGAAAACCAGGGCGAAACCCCACAATGACACGGGTAGAACATCATATGCAGTCAGACTGGAGAAAAATAATGGATATGGAATCAGTTCTTCTTAAATTTACAGCATTCCATTAAAAATGATAATGACTTCTGATATGATCTGCATGGACATGAGAAAGCTGGGACACTAAACATGTCATTCAGTAACCATACTAATTAAATAACTGATAACAGCAGACATGCAACCCTGTATTCACGTACACTTTGTTATGCTTCCAACCTGCCTTACTCTTACCCGTGCAAAACAACAGTTGATAAGAGCAAGAATGCCAGAAGGAAGCAGAAGAGCGGATACTGGCGGCCCGTTTCCCGGAGGAGATCCACCTTCAGACCCTGCTTCAGGGTCTCCAGGGAGCTTCTTATACGCAACATCGTAGTCTGGAGGGACAGACACACAGTACCAAATATGACAGTCCGCTTGAACATGTCTGTAAATTATGCATGAAATAATGCTGAAATATTAATTCCGACGATTTCCCTCCTCTTACTGTACCTGGGTCAATACCAGTAAAATTACGCACAACCGTTACTTGGGTGTCTAAGAAATGCATTATTTTAATGCAATACATGAACTTCAAGGTTGTACTTGATAAAAGAGTGTAGTTGCTTGCATAAGTGTTTACACAATAAACTGGACAACTGTTAAATTACACGGCAAAATATGTTGCGAGATTTCGAGTAGTATACATATATATCTTGCGTATATATGTTTAGTTTTAACAATACTTTAATAACGCACATTAGGCAAACTTTTAGATGGAAACGTCAGCAATAGTGAAACTACTGACAGCCGTCATGTAATTTAAATACCTGTCATATTACAGCTAAAGGGTGATCGCTGAGGACACGGACAGGAAGCCCACAGACCATTCTGGGGTTTTCACTTTAACGAATCACTTGTATATTTGTATATAATTTATTTGACACGGTTATATCGAATCTACCATGTAAATACATAATTTAGCTAGCTGGGGACAAATGTAAGTTAATCTGACCATCTGATATTCACTTACCTTAGCAAGCTGGACTGCGCGGCTGGTTATCTTCTTGAATATCAATTCGAATTAAATATGTAACGAAAGTTAAATGGCTACATGTTTTAAGTGCATAAACACTGCGGTTGGTTAGTGCATTTTGGAATTTGGAATTATATTTTCATAGCGAGCGAGACATTTCCGGTTTACTCTGACGGCCGTCCCCTTGCCTTACGTCACTTCCGCTGGCTGTTCGTCGCGGTCTGGGCTTATCAGGTGACAGGCGACTTAAAGAACACATCCCTTTTACGTATGGCGCGAGAACTATTTATAAGTTGGGCGGTTAGGTCCAGTATAAGAAAATATTTCTGAAATATTATGAAATATTTCTGAAATATTTTCATTTATCTCGGGGGTATTTCGTTTCGGGAATGCTATATGATCCGGGGCGCATGACTCGGCATCGGGTGTGGTTGGGGTTGTCGGACTGCATTACCCACCTACGGATGGGCTCCTCTGGTGCATCAGCTTTACGAGACACATGGGCATGGGCGACACTATGCATTTTTAATTCAATAGCGAACTTTATGATCTAGTAGTCCTTTACTATTTAATACATCGGTATTAAAGATTTTTAAATATGGCAATGATGCTAATTTGTATACATTATATTTTGAAAAATAAATCCCATTACAAACTGGACAATACTAGATTTATTACGAAAGCGTAAACCAAAAAAAAAAAGAAATTCAAAAAGTAGTTTTACACCCAGACCCATTCCTTCTGCCTAATACAAGGAAAAAAACATATAAAATGACATGGGCTTCTGGGATTCTTCTTTCACAGATACTGTAGATAAGTGGGCAGAAAAAGTACGGCAGTGAATTTAAATGCATCAGACAACATTAGTAATTTGAGATCATTTTTCAAATGATCATTTTGCAAGATTCCGTCGATTTTTTTTTTACAGAATCCTCGAGATTCATGGGTTTAACACAAGTCCTGTTGTATTATAGCATGGATGGTATTATACCAATGCGTACAGCCGTCGAGGTCACGAACTATTTTTAGTGATGTTCCAGGCACGAACTGCTCGCATAGTTTATTCATTTTTAAACAATGACAGATGAATGACCTATGCGTTGTATGCAAAATTTTAACTATATTCTAAAGCTTAAATTACTTTTTAAAGTAAACATTTCATTCACAAGTATCTTTTCATTTGAACATTATGATTAATTTCCATCATTAATTTACAGATATTGAGGATTGAGGTCTGTCTCGGCGAACACTCTTCCCGTCATTCCTTTTAACCTTTATTCAGCGGATTTTCCTTTCTTAAAATGAATAATGACGTTTAATTAAAAATTTCATATTAGGAATATTTAACAGTGAATTATGGTCATTGTTCCCAATTCCTATGAGATCTAGAGGACTTAACTTGATCCGTTGTGGACACTATAAATTGGCAGCAGAACAGTGAGAAACTGCCGACGTGTGTATGTAAGTACACAAACCTCCTTATATGGCAAGTACCACAATTAATATGCTAATAAGCGGTGAGCATCACTTTCTTATACTAAATAAAACTCGTGCATTACTGACCATCGAACCCCAATTACTTTCCACACAAATTTACAACTGAAAAAAGAACTCACAGCATTTACCAGAAACAGCTGGATCGTTATTTTTGACATTAGAACTAAAATAGCTCTGTTAAAATCTTGCTATTCACAAACATTTTCTTTCTTTGGGAAAAAAAACGCTATTGCAGAATAGTAAAACGTATTATCTTACCTCCTCAATGTTTTTCACCAGCAGCCACCGGCATTTAATCGCTGCATTCTATGCTCTGCAGCTACGGCAATGCGAGCATGTCAGCTAACGCAGGGGTCCCTTTAAGTGCCGCCAAGACTAATAAACCATATCCTGATGCAGCCATATAATCAAACCAAAAGTTCCCTATTAATATTATAATACAAGGTATTGACTTTGCATGTGTAAGTACCTTGGACCTACCTTATCTGATCAATACCTAAAATATAGTACCCTCCCCTAGCACTCTACCAGGACAAACTCGTTCAGAAACTACAATCGTTCAAGAAATCAAGGTTTCGATTACTGGGTCCGAAATGTAAAATCCTCGAGTCATACTGCAAACTATGGTGCATGTTCCATCAGGTAAACGAAAGGCATCAGTAGCGACTGATTATTGCTCTTCATACAATGCATAGCAAACAGTTTTAAGACGCAGATAAAAATCAAAAACTTTATTACAAAAATAAGTTACTCACCTCATCTTACAGTATAAAACAATTTATTTGCAGGAATGCAAAAACGGTTGTTGGCCACCAACAATAGTTTAAAACCGGTAACAACTTTTCAAAGGTCTGCTTGTAATTATACAGATTTGAGAGGGAGTTAACTGTGTACAAAACCAGATCAAGTGTTCAGTTTCCTTTTTGCAACTTATGGAATAAGAAAAAAATACACAGCTGCAGTATCCCCCTTAAACCAGAGGATCGATCGGTCTTCCTGGACACAGCGCTGTCGTCGTCGTCACGCGCGCATCATAACGTATGTCCCTTTTACTGTTCACGTGAATGGAACGAGGGGAAAAAAGCAGCTCTTTATGATATCCATCACTGTTCGTGGCGTGCATGATTACAGTTGGTACACAAATGACATCCAGTGACCTCCAAAAATAAACGTGTGCACAGCTTTCAAAATCGGTGAGTTAGTATCAAAAAAACTCATCTGCTGTGAGAAAGGGGGACACCGCAGAGATATTCAAAAGTAGCTGTGAAGCTTTTTTTTTTATGTTCAAGCTCTTACAAAAGTAACGTTTTTCTAAACTATCATACAACCAGTAACTACATAATCTGAAGAAGCAAGGCAGCTAATTCAGTTCAAATAGGATGAAGGCAGGGCTTGTTCAGACTCATCACATGAGATTAGTATACATGCCCAGTTTGACTGTTCACGGTGTCAGGGCAGCACCAGAAGCTCTATATTACAAGGAGCACATCGCCTCCGCCGCCTCCTCGCCCGCGCCGCCGCTGCTGCCCATGTGCATATTTAGTGGGGAACAAGCCCTGCTTTCATCAATAACGTTTCCCTATTTACAGTACAGACAGGGCAGTTTAATCCTCTGTACTGAGGTAGTTAACCAACCCTTAAAAAGACAAGTTCTGAAAAGAACCACTTTCCTGGAATGCCTGACCGCAGATGCCAGGTGGTTACACCTAAAACCGGCAAAAACATCCTCTTCAAAACCTCTCCAAATCAAAACAATTTAGATTAATATATTCCAACATAAAGCTGCAATTAGAACAAAAAAACAAAAAAAAATATACAATAGCATCAAGCTCATTCGAGCCACTTCAAAACTAAGACAAAGTGCAAAATACATTTTACATTTCATTTCGGGACAAGAATCCCTCAGGAAATCTGAACATCTTTGATAGGTACTTAAAACGACGGGGCGGGAACAAGGGAGGTGGCAAGTTAGCTAAAATGCAAGGCTTTTTATCCAAATGTGTACGAAGTAAAAGTCCAAGCACGTAACAAGTCTTGAATTTGCTCCGATGATTATCTTCGTGGTGGCAGTCTGGGAGATGCTTCTATAAGGCTGGAATATCATTGGACCATCGTGTTGACCTTAGCATCATGTCCATTGGCAGCTTCTGGTGTAACCCCGCATAGCAAGTCAGTCTTCATAGTAAAAGTTCGGAACTGGTCTCCATCCCTTTTCCCTGCCGGTCAGGTGACAAAAGCATCCAATCAGAAGAGCATCCAAGACGACACAGGTAAATGCAAACATATGGCGATTTGAAGGAGTTAAATGACGTTAAACCAGGCAACACAAGTCAAATGGCCATACATCTAACCGTATGTGATACTGGGATGTGTAAAGGCAATAGTTCATGTCCAGGGAGGATGTCAAAATGTGTCCCTTTCACACCTTGAGTTAATGGAAATTTTGTGCCTCCAGTTTAAACATGACTGAACAGGAGAAAACACCCTAAGACAGAGGGGAATAAAGTAAAGGGCACTGGGGGAGAGCACTGTCTAGCTGTGCTCTCCAGGAAAGCTGAGATGCTATGCTGTCAGCACACAGAAGATCCCAGCTTTAGCCTGCCGTCTCTCATCACCTTCTCTGAACACGTGTCATTCATACGGTTCTGGCGTTCAGCTTCCACACTCACACTCTCCCCACTGCCTGACAGACACCCTGCAGTAGCCAAACAGAAGCCAGCCCAGACTTTACATTTTAAAGGCATAGAAAGTGATGCGGTGACACTCAGCCACCATGTGCCAACCCTTATTCAAGCCTCCATAATTAGCCTCAAATTTCATGCAATGTGACTATTGCAAATTTTAGCCAATATGAATTTTTTTTTTTTTTTTAAACTGTTATTTTAGAGAAGCAACACTTTTAATGCAAAATGCTATTTTAGATGCTACAGAGAGCAAGTTGGAGGAGACGTAAAGAGAATTTCCCCATGGGGAACTACATTTAAACAAAGCCTTTGCCTTTAAGACAAATACTACCAAAAATCTACAACCAAAAAAAAAATACAGGGAATTAGTGAAACAAGATGCGAGTTTCGGACACCACATTCCAACAGGCTACATACTCGTGTCTTTGCCGATAGTAAAATTCAGGAACAACATAAAAGAAGCAATAAAGAAGATCACGTGAACATGAATGAATCATTTATATTTTTTATTTAAAATGAATGTCAGCTTCGATCTATGCATAGATTGCTTATTCTAAGTTGCTTTTAAAAATGTGCTTACGTATAAAAAGCTACTCCAGTCTGTACTGAGAGGTCAGCTAGGATCTCTGCATCCCCAGCATTACGGTATGAAGCGTATGTTACTGTACCTCGTCTGTGCAGTACTATATGCACTGCAGTGGGAATATAAGAGCACTAAGTAGCCAGAGCTGTCACTGAGAAATCAAACAGCATTACAAAATTGCAGACTCACTACGTAGTGCACTATTTAGGGAATAGGGAGCAATTTCAAATAACAGCGAATAGGGAGCTATTTTTGCACACAAGTGCAAATGATTAAATCTGGTAACAGCTTTTAGCATCAGTTCACCATAGGAAACAAAATGAAGTATTCTGAAAGCCCAGCGGCACACTGGAATGCAGAGCCTGTCAGAGCCCCTGGCTGAAGATGCAGCAACTGCCCCACTGCTACCTTGAGGAATCCAGACTCCTGGCTGGCAGATTCATAACCATGATGACCAAACTGAGCACGACCTTGGAGCCCCTACCCCCCCTCACCTCCAGGATCGCCCCCCACCTACCCCACGGCCTCGCTGCTGCATGCCCCCTCTGGCTCCTCGTGCGCCCCTGCTCGGTCCGGGGCCCCCCCGCTGAGAGAAGCTGGACCTGCCTCTGGGAGCGCCAGCCCCCCTGCCCCGTGCCGAGGACGAGCCCCGAGCGCCTCTGCCACCCCTTCCTCGGACCGGGGCCTGGAAGTCGTCGTAGCTGTAGTACGGGTCTTCGTATCCACCGCGGTAATTATGGTAATCATAGTAATCATAATAATCCTCGTAGCCGTAGTACTCAGGGGGATATGTGTAACCGGCACGGCTGGCACCTCGGCCTCGTCCTCTCGAGGGAGGGGGCATGTGAGGAGGGCCATAGTAATAGTAATCGTCATACCTGAGGAGTGGGGGGGGAGAGAGAGAGAGAGAGAAGGGAACATTTTATAGACGTATGAACGAGACGTCCAGAGGCTGAAGAGGTGACCATTAAGGCAACAAGTGAATATGGGTTTAAAACGGGGACGACAGGCACAGTAAGGAGGTGAGTGACCGCGAGCCAATCACAACACGCCGCTCACATCTGAGTCTTGGCCGCCTGCCTCTGTGCTTTGCGCTCTTTCCGCTTCTGGTCCGGGGGCTTGGCGAAAACGATTTCAATATGCTCGCCCTCCAAGTCTTTGCCGTTCATCTCGGCCAGCGCCTGTGGCGGGGGGTGAACACAGGGAGTGGGTCAGGGGCGGCTCTGCTGCTGCGTGGGGGCATTCGGGCTCTGGGGGGCGGGGGGACAGCCGCAATCTGGGGGTCCGTACCTTCACGGCGCCCTCCCGCTCATCGAAGTGGATGAAGGCATAGTCTTTCAGCTTCTTGACTCGCTCCAGCTTGCCGAACTGGCTGAAGGCCTTTTCCAGTTTGTCTTCCGTCACGGTGCTGGCCAGGTTCCGCACAAACAACACCTTCACCTGCGTGACGAGTGCAGGAAACATCACACGCTGGCCTGACGTTTCGTCGGCGCGCTGTGTGTCGCGGCACACCTAAGACTACGGCCAAAGCATTTCTGAGCCACCACTTCCATTTGTGATCAATAGTGACTTTGGGACACTTGGAGACTGGAACATGGAAACACCATTAATCAGGTTTCAGTTCAGTTCCATGGTTTCAGATTTCAGACTTATCAGGAACTAACAGGTTAACTCATCCCTTGAATCAGTGGTGCTGACAGAACCATCACGGGGCAGAGCCTCCGCACCAACCTTGGCCATGACCTCCGGGTCCGGGTCCTCGATGGGGTCGGCCCACTCCACCGTCACCACGTTGCCCCACACTTTCACCTTGCCGCTCATCAGCCGACGGCGAGCCTGGGCAGCGCTTTTGTGGTCCTCGTACTCGAGGAAGCAGAAGCCCCTGTTCTTCTTCTTGTCGTCCGGCTGATGGTAAAGTATGACGTCACTGAGACCTTCTGCAAAAAAGGATGGGACAAAAAGAAAAAAAATTAACAAACCATTCTAAACAGGAGGTGTGAAAAGAAAAGAGGGAAACTAGTTCAGGTCCAGCGCCGTACCACAACGAAAGAGGCCGTCTGAATCAGTATCATTATTACAACCAGTAAATGAGCAGTTCCTTTATAGCCCACCATAACAACAATAATCACATTTGCCACATGATATTATCTGACCACACTGTTGCTGTGAAGCTGCACTCAAATCATTAGGTGCTCCTAGTTACATCTGATTCCAATAAAGAATTTCAGGCTTTTTAAATCTTCAGATAATCATCTTTTAATCAACAGTAAGAAAACAGACTTCGTGGAGACGCCACCTGAGACTGCAGCGAGTCTCTCTTACCTGTGACTTTGGCAAATTCTTCTACAATCTGTTCCTTTGTTTTGCTCTTGGGGATGGAGCCCACAAACAGTCGGTTATTGGCTACGGAAATGCACACGCCGATGTGTTTGCCGGGGCGAATTTCGTTGTTATTACACTGCGAGGAGGAGACAGAGACCCACGGGCGCCTTAAAGAGCCAGTCCCAGAGCAGCCGGCGGTGGCTGGCCATTCAGGAGCAGCGGAGCGAGGACACTCACCAGTTTGACAGCGGCCTGGGCGGCCTCTTTAGTACAGAAAGTGACAAAGGCGTAGCCCCTATTCAGGCCGCTGAGGGGGTCCATCATGAGGCGGAGGTCCCAGATGGGACCCGCCTTCTCAAACAAGGGTACGAGCTCATCCTCAAATAAGTCTCGTGGGATTTTACCCACAAAAATCTGCAAAGAAAGAGGAGTTGAATGAGATCAACACCAATTTCAGTCATCAGCCTGGGTATACGGGTATCACTCTTTGTATAAAGTAATTGGGGGAGGGGGGGGGGGTGTCCCGTCAGATCTTAGCGGTAAACTGTCAGCGCGACACAAGTCACTCCAGGACAGAATATACGCTTCATCACGTGAACACTAGGGGCAGCGCAGCAGGCTAAGTGGAGCTGGAAGCTTCCACAGCCAGTTTTTACACACTGGCCTGCAGAAGCGTGAGGCACCGCCCTGCTGGGGGCCTCACCTCTGTGCCGATGGTGGGCTGCGAGCCTGAGTACACGGAGGCTGGGGGAGGGCCGCCATACTTTCGCTGACCGGTCGTCACATCCAGCGTGTAGCTGGTTCGTTCCAGCAAAGCCTATCAAGTGATGAAAAACAGTAAATCAACTTTAATCCATAAAGGCAAACCCCCGTGTGAAAGCCTGCTGTTCACCAGACACTTTATAAGTCCGCAATCAAAATATTTACGCGCAAATATCTCGTATGATAAAACAGTCTTCGGACAAAGTAAAAAAAATTCTTATCGAAAGTGCCCATCAAACATTTCCTGTACCGTTCACCTAGAACACAACTTACAGCGCTCAGCACAGGCTGTCATTGTAAATAAACTGTTCTTAACCTGTATTTTAGTAGGCAAAGCATTAACGAATGAACATATGTACATGCTTTCCTGTCGTAAAGTTAAATACCCCATTACATCATAAGTTAACCAAAGATTAACCATAGCAAAGACATGACTGCTTCACAGAGGTAGACAGCTCAGGCCCAGAGAGTACAAATCCAGACCAAGATTTTGTTTCAACCAACCAGCTGAGTTCTCTGTGAAGGTGACTTTTAATACTGAACTGGTTGGTTGAAACAAAACCCTGGTCTGGATTTGTACTCTCTGGGCCTGAGCTCTGCTGCTTCATCGTACCTTTATTTTGGCCTCATCCGGTCCTTTGCTGGAATCTGAAACTTTGGTGCCCTGCTTCTCCCGCTGCCTGTACGTCTTCATCACACCGCAGAGAAAGGCACTTTTGTTCTAACGGGGAAGGAGAGGACTGGTGGGCTAGGAGTTAACACCCCGGACGCGTGCCGTGCGATGGCACACCCGGCGAATGCACCGAGCACACTCACTTGCACATGCGACAGATCACTATCCTTAAACTGGAGTAAAACTTGCAGGGCGCCGTCCTCATTAAACTCCTTCAATGCCTCAATCGCCCTCTCGTCCAAGTCACAGTGTGCTACCAAGCCTATCACAAAGAAAGGGGAAACAAAGGGGAAACCATGACTTAGCACTCCGCTAAGGGCAGGTACGGCCTGACGCGCCAAAAAGAGACATCCAGTTATATCTTAGCAGTTAACTCTCAAGGTACGAAGTAAAGTGGGAGGCAGCAGTAGACTGTCAGAAACCGAGAAAACGTCACTCGCTGGGCAAAGAAACCGGGAGCTCCACCATGCAACGTGGACCTCCAGCCAGACTGTGCATTTTTAAGTTTACGTTCACAAACAAAACGTCTTCATTTACACCTTTTCAGCACCAGCGACAACAGATGTTGTAAGTTGATATCGGCATCATCCCCATCTCCGCCCATGCCGGAAAAACCCAGCCCCGAATGCACCCCCTCATAATTAGCATGACCACGACGGCTTTCAGGGGCCACATCACCTGTCTCAGCCGAGGACGGCTGCTGCCATTGTTTCAGCGTGTGCCCAGCTGGCGACACTCCCCCCACCCCCCCAAGTGCCCATCCCGCCGNNNNCCCACCCTGCCCCGGGCTACTGTATGCTTATGCCACATTAATCCCCAAAAGCATACATACAAAAAAGGCCGCCTGCTTGAAATCGCTCTGAAAGAGACATAAATACATTCAAATCGTTAAGTACGTAATACTGGGGTGTGGTTGATTTTTCTTTTAATTTTACAACTGCAGTACCCATTTGTATGGAAACCACAAAAAGTTGCTTAAGGATCACAAATCCCGCAGTCAATAGAAATGCTGATTGTAAAGGACATGCAAAAAACTGCAAAATGAAATCTGTGTGGAGAAAATCTTTTGGATGCTTAGTGTTCCTTACCTGCTATGTAAATTTCGTCTAGTTTTTCAGCAACTTTCTGTGGTAAACCAGCGTCTAATAAAGTCTGGAAGTGTTCAGAATGGGTAACTGCAGCACTGGTGTCCATTGGTTCTTCAGTACCATTTCCATTAACATGTTCTGTGGCCATGTCTCCAGACATCTGTGCAAATGCAATGAGCCAAATTAATCCAGAAACTGAGTCAGGGTTAAAGAGTTACGAAAATAACGGGATCAGTAAATAATTGGGGTTATTTTACAGCCACGCTGCAAAAGCATACACATGGCGGCCACACTGCTAACGTCGGCCGCTGCGAGCTTTAAACGGTGGATGAGGTTTAACCAGCTGTAAGGATCGGCACTAAATAATGCCGAACACGTCAAACAAGTAGCTTGTCCAGACAATAATCGCGATAAATGCAAAAGAGTCGCCGCGCCAACTTTTGCAGCTAGTCGAATCGGGCACGTGCACAGCTCCGGCTGCTCGTGCACGGTCCGGACACGTTAACCACTTTAAGGGAACTAAGCCGACTACTTGTGCATGAAAGTAAGACGGCGAGCCACCATTAGACATGCTTCCCGCCTTCTGCTCCGGCTGCCGATGAGGTGCAAGCGGCGCCGCTGCCGAACAAAGCCAACACCCCCACCCATCCGCCAGCGCCGCCGTACTCAGTACACGTGTTTCTGCTCAGCGGTTTCCGGCAAGCATCTAGCCTGGTGGCTAACGCCGCTGGGCGGGCACGGCGTGCGAGGCAGCCAGACACCCAAGACCGCCTCCGAGGGACACATGCTTCATACTCCGAGGCGTATTAAAAGGCGCACAATCAAACATAACGACCTGGTTATTTAATGAGGAGGATGCTAGGCTAGCCCTTTTGCGTGCTGACGTTAGCCAAGCCACACAGCCTGCTGATCATTTGTTCCACGTAGCCCCGCTAAGCCAACTGTAACGTTCGATTTATTGTAGGTACCAAATAAGGCGCTGGCCTCGCAGCCAGCTAACATGAGCCCAGCATACGGCAGCGAAACGACAATAAAAACAATGACACGCGTGCAGCACATGTCACCGTGCTGGAAAATCGGGTCTAGGAAGATAGGCGATCCTAGACTCATCTGGCCTGGTTTTGAATGAAACGTGCCCCTATCGCAGCCCTGTCCCCGGTGGCTGTCTGTCTGGAAAGGTGCTGCAAATGTTGAATATTCAAGGCTGAGTGTAAATGTACGTAACGCTGGAAAGGATCGCCAAGACGGGATCGGAGAGCACGATTTAAGCACTCTGTATTGCAGACCCGACTGGGCATTTCACAAGGCCTAGCTGGCCAACGTGCCGCCACATAACTGGAGTCCATTTTCAAAAAGCCGGTTTGAAACACCATCCAAACCAGTTTCCACATTGTTTAAAAGCACTACTAGAACAACAACCATAGCGCTACGGAAAGAAGCCTTAGCTAGATGGCAATTTAGGACATATTTACCTGCTAATGGTTCGCGGTGGTATGTGGTATAGATTATTTCGGAAGGAAGGGAATTTGGAAAAAAAACGGAGAAAGGTGTATAACTCCCCGCCGTAGGTCCGGCTCTGCTCCTCCACTGTAGATGATGTAAAATGGCGGCCGCGATCACGCCGAGAGTTTCTCACGACTACGGGGTTTCTCGCGCAGGAGCAAACGGGCTCGCCTCCTTTCGCAGCACAATCGGCGGAGCGTTCCGAGCGCCAGCGAGCGTCAGGGGCGTGGCCGCGACGGCGGGGGCGGCGCTAGCGGCCGGTGGGCGGGGTCGCGCGTAGCGCCAGGCCCAGAACAAAGGCATTGGCCAGGGAACTGGGGCGAAGTTTGGAAGCGCGTCCGTTTTAAAGTAGTGGCAGCCGCTTTGTACGAAAATGTCGTATTTTACGTTGGATGTAGTCACGGTTTGTGCCTTATGCATAACTTTGGACGTATGAAAATGAAAATGCATGCATGTGACTATATTGACTAATAATCCTTGCGGCGTTAACGCGTCCGTAGTGGTTTTATTTGTCGTATTTCATTCGATTCCTTTATTTCACCAGCCGAAGTATGACATAGTTTGCCTAGGTATCGTAACTTTAATGTACTTTAACTTTAATGGTCTTAAGACACGCCTGGTAACACTGGAGCAACGCCGACAAGGAGAGAGTCTGTATTCCCATCAAAAGGGATATTTGGGCAGGAATGGTGCACTTCACTTTTAAAACCAAAACATTGCGGTGTTACGTGACAGCATTCCTGCTGTAGTTCTTGTCTTTTTCTGACATAGACTTGTTTGACATCTGACATGTTTTCAGCTGACATAGATTCGTGGCATTTTTGTTGTACTGACGCCTTTTTTGGTCATTATAACTCCTACTCATGATTTTATAGCGGTCTCCCCTAGTGCAATTTTAAACTATGGCTCAAAATACATTTGCTGCATTAGCAATAATTGATCCATAGGGCTCCACAATTTAAAATACAAAATTAGTCCTCGCATGAGATGTGAAACCGACTGCCCACTGTGCCCACCTTTCAAATCTTGCCTCCTAATCATCCCCTTTATCTAACTGGTGAATTCTCTCCTGCCCCTTCACCACCTTAGCTACTGTGTGGTGAGCGTACTGGTGCAGAATGGCTGTCATCACATCATCCAGGTGTGAGCTACACAGTGATGGTGATTGAAGTGGCTTCCCATTGGTTCTGTAAATTGCTTTGAGTGTCTTGAAAAGCGCTATATAAATGTAACATTCATTCATAATTAGAAATTAAAATTCGTGCATGCAGCTTGCATTCTATCACTACATTTTTTAGCAGACATCTTTATTTAAAGCTACATGCATTTTAAGAGAGCAGGATCATACAGCTCCTTGATTGACTGTGGGGGGGGGGGTCCATTTCGCAAGTACCCGACCCAAAAACCACTCTGCTGATCCTGAGCTTTGAACTGGCATTTTTCTAATCAGCGACACGACATCCTCACCTGATGAACCACACCATCTCTGCTGCAGGGTTTTCCACGAGCTGCACTCTCCAACCAGACATGCCTTTCTGTGATATGGCATTTCTACACTGACCATAAATGACTAGCATCCCATCCCATCCCATATGTTCCCCCAAATGACCCTATACTGGATTGACAACTGGAAAAGGGATTGATGAAAATCAGACCCAGCCTTTTTATGATTACATCATTTAGCAAAACAAGTCACATTTGCATCGGTGCACATAAATGAACTGCAAGGTAAGTATACTGAACTGCACATTGGGTATCAAGTTAACCAATCACAGAGCAAAGTTTTGATGGCAGCTACCTGCTTTGAGTTAAGAAAACACTTCAGTTTAGTCTGATCAGTGGTTCTGTCACCCTATGCTTCCTACATCTTCTACTGTCCACATTACAAAATACCACAGGTCATGTTAGCCACCCCAAACACAGACTGACAAATATCCTAAAAAGCAAAATGAAATATCGAAACCGCACCTTAACCTCCCCAGGCCAATGGAAACGGAGGACAAGGTCATACAGGCCATAATGCAAACACTCTTAGCATAATGCAAGACTGCTCAATAATTAAAAGGCTTGCGATTGACTACAAATGCATGTGCCCCAGCCTTCTCACGGGAGGCTAACTTGCGCTTTTAAATTCTTCTGCTGTGCACTTTGCATTTGGCCATATTGAAATAGACATTCAGTTAAACTTCCAGTGTATAGGGCCTCTGCAGCTGGGGGTTAAGGGCCTTGCTGAATGGCTCAGACATGTGACTGTTCAGCCAGGACTGGAGCTAAAACCAGCAACCTTCCAATCACAGGCACAGAGATTTAGCCTTTAGCCTGCTGAGCCACTAGTTAACTTTCAGACATGTTGCTACAAAAAAAATAAAATAAACCCACACAAACCCTCCACACACTTGAGTTGTACAGAATTTTATTGCTTAGTTAACACTTCCAGCTCTGCCGATTACCGGTGTTTGACTTTAACAGGATCCTTCCACCAGCTGCAGTCCTGAAGATCCAGCTTGGCCGTTCATTCTGCAAAGATGTCCATTTGTTAGCACATACAGATCGATTAATGGCATCAACACTTAAAACCCAAAGATTAAAGGTTGCATTTCAGAAGTCAGATCCGAATATATGACTTTCAGTCACGTGAAATCAGGTTCGGGATATATTCATCATTAAAAGCAACCACTGCCATCGCTGGATTACAATTTCACCCTCCAGAAAGTAAGCTAGCTAAAGCTCTTAAAATACTTTAGATGCTTATTTCAGGTAAAACACTTCACTGTAGGCACTTGGGTTTCCAAGCCCATCCAAAAACTCACCCCATTTTCCATCTTCATCTATCCAGTGTGGTGGACTGGAAAAGAAAGATGAAAATGCATAACCAATCCTGGCTTACTATTGTCCATTAATCAGTTCATTATACAAATTGCCGTACAGAAAGATAATTCAAATACAATTAAGATTTGAAAGGATCTTTGTCAGATGTTTCTATGGTATATCAAGTTTAATTACAAGCATTTCATAAAGGCTATAATTGACAATTACATTAAGTTTATGCAAAGTGTCAATATTCGTAGTGTTGGCCCTTATCAAGACCTCTGCAATTCACCCTGGCTGCTGCCAATCAACTTCTGGGCCAAATCCTGAATGATGACAGCCCATTCTTGCATAAACAATGCGTGGAGTTTCTGAGAATTTGCGGGTTTGTCCACAAGTTGCGAATGGCATTAAGGTCCCATTTGGCCACGGCTGTATGCCGACAACGTAATTAAAAACCTATAGCGCAATATAAACCTTTACAACGCTAGTTGTAAACGCCAGAAACCCGACAGGAAATAGTATAAAGATATTTGCAACTCTCAATTCAGCAGTGAAGAAACGCAAGGTACAAAACGGGGGGAAATACACATATCGATTACCCAGCACAGTGAACAGGGACGCAGTGATGGGATTATTGCCTTAAGTGATTAGCGTTTTAATGAGCATATCTGAATACATCTGAATGGAACTGTGCAGCTACTGCAATGGCGATACATCGACCACGTGTGACCGGAATCGCAGGCACTGCCGCGTACAGATCGGCGTGGCATAAAAGTTACATTTCTCTCACACACACACTAAACGGCCAATCATTCATACTGCAGGCTCATGAAATAAAAACGCCGTACAGACAAAAGCAAAGAAAGACTTTCCATGCGTTAAGCCCAATACACGAGTTAAAGTCCCTCAAACGTAACCGGGAATCCTAAGGTAGTTTAATCGTCATATAAAACAGACTTTTAGTGCTAATTCAGACTTTCAGTTCTAATAACCGATATACCCTTTATACATACCTGCATAAGCACAGTCAACCTCCTACTCTGAGCCCAACAGACGACGGCGACAGAAAAGACCAAACGCGCCTTTTCGCGGCTTTTTATACTACGCGTCACCTGGCGTTTGGAATAAGCTGATTCCCTGATTTCCTGCCAGTCAGCGATATCCTAATGCCGCGGACAGATAAATATAATAAAAAAATAATAAGTTGAGTTAATGTTGGATTTTTGTTTACGCCGAAAACGTTCTATTAGTCTTAAAAATAAGATTTATTTTTTCCCCCAGTAAATCAAAACTAATTTCCTCATGTTCCAAATTCTACGAATTATACTGATTGGCTATGTATTATTTTATTGTAGCTAAAATTATTGTGGTTTTCAGAACACTTTGGTCAAAATTTCAGTCTTACATGTACACGTATACGTGCATATATCACACATACATGTACAAAACGGGTAAAAGTCTCAATCTACCACAATTCATGTTTAATGTATTTATTAGCTTTGCATATTTAATTTTTTCCTGAAGTACTAGGTTTAGGTATTTTCTCATCAAATGATAATCGATAAGCTACACGTTACTTACAGCTATATTTGAAGCCGTGTTGACTTCCACTTGCAAACACACGATGTCGCTGTTATCTTAAATGTGGCATAACGCGTGTCCTAAAATACTGGTCGTCTTGGTTTTCTCTCGAATACAAAATAATTGTATTGCTTATATTGCTGTCGTTTTTATCTAAGACGACATACAGAGCAAAGACACGCAAGTTCAGTTCAAACAGTTTATCAAATTAATCTAAACAAATAGTGATGAGTTATGGGGGGGGGGTCTTCCCAAAGGCTGCACAACAAGTGAATTCATCTTCTCATTTAATCTGTAGCTCTTTTCTGG
Organism: Isichthys henryi; assembly: GCA_026776945.1. NCBI lineage: Eukaryota > Metazoa > Chordata > Actinopteri > Osteoglossiformes > Mormyridae > Isichthys > Isichthys henryi. Next base: position 1,956,846 of record JAODJX010000041.1, read on the forward strand.
GGTCAGACAAGTGTCGAGAAACTTGATGATATATTTACTGCAGACGGCAAGAGATGACCCCAAAGCAAAAGTCTGCATCGTTTGTCAAGACACATGATGAATACTGGAACAAGGCTGCAAACGTCACGCACAGTGTGGGAAACAAACCGTTCGTTTACTGCACTTGGCCTGTTGTTGCCCACATGCAGTGGATTCAGCCAATGGTCACAGCTGCTGTTACAAATTCTGGTGAAAGACAAATATTTAGAATGGAGGCTCAGTGGGGAGCCACAGAGACTGTTAGTTTGTTTAAGATGCCCATGATAGACTGGTGTTTGATCCTGGTTCCAGCCCTCTAATACTACCCAATAAGATGGAGCCCAGAAGGCTATAATCCTAGGCAGAATGGATAGCAGATGTATAGGTACAATAGAGCTCCGTTTTGAAATAACACTTTTGTAGCTTTGTTTTCCAGTCATGTCAAAACACCAGGAAAAGTGATGCTACATGATTCTGTTCTATGAGTCATAATGGCTTGTTTAACCCTTAACCTTTTTTTTTCAGTGATACTTGCACCTTGGACCTCGGCAACTGATTGAGGAAAACAAGGGAGCCAAGCAAAGGCACAACTTACCGTACAATTTGTACCCTGAAATCAATGTATTCTTATCTCAGTGAGGTCAGAATATGATGAAGAGCTCAAGAATTCTTGCTGTCATCGGGTAAGATCAATAAAATGTGCAATAAAATGACCCTTAATCCAAGCTCAGAATGCCACCATAGTTTGGAGCAGGACCTGTGTTCATCTGTTGTTCAGGCAGGCTCATTTTCAGAGACTAAAAGTAATTTCACTCAATAGCTGAAGATGGAGGTTAGAAGGGTTGGAGAGATCTTAGTGTCTGGTACTCCAGACCTCATAAGTGGAATCAGCAGGGTCTGTCCCAGCCATCTTTTAAGAAGGCTCCCGGATCTCCTCGAGGTATTAATCCCTCTCGTCATCAACCCATTATTATTCAGATATGCTTCAAGAATAGCAGCAGAGTGACAGGGATAGAAAGAGTCTGGAAGCCAAGATGAGCAATAAATTATCCCCTGTGGATAAACACTGGGCTCTTTTGAGCAGACAAGAAATAACAGGGCATAAATACAGTATTAAAAATTCAGTCACTTCAAGCACTACACCAAAATGCCTTCATTCATTTACTGTCCATTGTCCTACGCATTGTCACTCAAAAAAGTCAACGTGAGGCCAGAGGAAGCCAGCGGTCCTCCCACAGTACCCCCTGATGAGTCTTCAGTTTGTGCGATTCTGTATCTACACCATTCATATCACGCTCAGCAGAGTCTCCTGTGGGCTTGTTAGAGTAGTTTTGTATTGGAACACGTTGCTACAGTATCAGAAGACAGACATCCTGCTGACCAGAACAGCCTTCAAGGTATTCTTGAAGAGGCTTGTTATTGTAGGTGAATGACGTAGAGGATGTTGACTCGTCAAATGGCTGGACCCATTAGGGACCGACCCGGCAAGGGGAATTATTGCATTTGTATGAGTGTTAATTTTGATGTAATGAAATCCTAGACGCATCACCAAGTCAGACATGAACATTTAAGTCAGGGTTCCCCAATTCCGGTCCCGGAGTTGTACTTTACTGTGGCTTAACGCGTGCCGTTACCAATTCGGGTCCTGGAGGGCCAATCTGCAACAGTTTGCAGATTTCCCAGCTTAAACACATCTTAATCAGCTGATGACCAGGTGTAGTTGATGTGTTCCTTTCAGGACTGATTGGGGAATGCTGATCTATTTCAAGTTTTCCACCATAAGCTTACCCAGAGTGACCTCAGACTCTTTATATTACACGTTGTGCTGTTGACATACAAAGGTGCAATCAAGCAGCACATCTCTTCAGATAATGTGCATCACACTTATTTCCCTCTTTCGCATCCTTTACTTAAATCGTATTATGTGTCATATTGTGTTTCTGAACCCAAAGCATATTAAAGAACAAAGTTATGGTAATTGCAGCATTTAGGGTTAAATAATTATTGGATTTCAGATACCAAGACCAAGTTCTAGACAAGGGATATGAAACTCGAAGATATAATTGCAGTATATGGACATGCTGAGCAGTGGAGTGTGTTATGCACCAGTAATGTCTTTCCAGTCTACAAACAGTTAACAGCTGGGATTATAATATTGAAAACAAACAAATGGAAGACTAGATCAAAGTGCAATTTCCTGAAAGATGCTAATGACAGTGATTAAATTAGTATAATGATTCATTTACAATAACGCAAAATTAAAATTCCGAAGATTATCTTGGTATTAAGACATACAGTTCATGGTGAGTTGCTAAAATATCTTTAAATCTTGGGGCAGTGGACACCAAGGAGAATATTGCTAATGCACATATGAGAGATCTGGGAAAATTTGCTTCGTGAAATGGCCTGTTCCATATTTAATTTGTTTCATTTCTGCTTCAGTTCTCGCAATCTCATATATTCTGTGACTCAATTATCCGGGCGGACTTTCATTGGAATGCTGCAGGGCTGTAGGTGTCACTGCTGTGGCCCGGCTGCAAGAGCCTTTCCGCTTTTGGCTCTGAGGTCCAAAATCCATGCCTGTGCGAACCCCACCGGTAACTACTGAAAGTGACAGCTCCAGAGGTTCGACAAAGCGGATGGCACATTCTTCATCTTCTTCTTCATCTTATTGCTTATTGTACACTGGTTACCTTTCTTAAGTACTGCAGTCATTTTTTTTTTATTGGATCCCAGAAAGTTTTAGAACATAAAAATGAATTTCTTCTGCCCATACTGAGTGTCTGGTAATAACATCACAATCTGCACCAGACCCAGCTGCAGGAGAAGACATCCACATTCAGGCATCTTTGGAAAGAGTTGACATCCTGTGATTATGTGAGCTGTGCTGATTTCATTTTACTAAGGAGAAGCTTTCATCCAAGCTGACAGTAAGTACACAGAAGCTTATCTCTGGCACAATATTTGCCAGGTCTATGACTACACTCTAACACAACATTAGCAACTGCTCCTATCCATTACTCATAGAATGAAATACGCTGTTATGACACATTTCTTTGTTTCTGTTCTATCTTTGCATGCCAGGAGTTCCTCCCCCTCCCTAAAGGTGAAGCACGCAATTTCACATTTCTGCTCTGAATATATGTTGCCTAGATACTAAAACCAGCTGATAAAATTCTGCATCCCTTGATCAGATGTCTGTGCCTTCAGATGTTGCGTTCACAGTGGCTCAGTGGCTGCAGAAGTTTGACATTTTGGGGGTGAAATGTAAATTGTAACATGCAATAATCACACTGCGAAAGGGTGCGATGTACAGAAGATTTAAAATAAATGAATAAATAACGTCTTCATTTAAAATGAAACTAACACTATTTAGGGTAAAGTTTGACAGCTAAACTTAACTAATAAAAATAACTTGCTGCCTTGGAAAGGGTGCAACGTAGGGCTACGAGAATGATTCCTGGTCTAGGAGAGGAGAGGTTAGCTGAGCTGAATCTGTTCAGCCTCGAGCAAAGGAGACTGAGGGGGGACATGATCCAGGTGTATAAGATTCTAACAGGTCTGGATGCTGTTCAGCCAGATGGCTACTTCAATATTAGTTTAAATGCTAGAACTCATGGCCATAAGTGGAAATTAGCGAGAGAACATTTTTTAAATGGATTTGAGAAAACACTTCTTTACATAGTGTGTAGTTAGAGTATGGAATAGTCTTCCTGTTCAAGTAGTGCAGGCTAAAACCCTGAGTTCCTTTAAATCAGAGCTAGATAAGATTTCAACAACTCTGAGCTATTAGTTAAGTTCTCCCCAAATGAGCTTGATGGGCCGAGTGGCCTCCTCTTGTTTGTAAATTTCTTAGGTTCTTAACTGATCCATATGATAAAATGATTTCGTCCGATATAGTATTTCAATGTTCATTAAGTATCGTTCTCGTGGTCGGCATGTGCAGCAAATTGGCCTCAGGAACATAATGAAAGATAAGGAATGAGCTCTTAATTTGACATGGTGAAAGCTGTTGACGGTGTACGTCACACTGAAGCTTCATGGAGAACGAAATGTGATTTTAACTGAGGAGTAAGAGTGATAGGATGGGGGTTTCTGCCAATACTGGGGGGGGGGGGGTGCGTCTCCCTGTCTGCCT
>JAODJX010000041.1:1962628-1973927 GCA_026776945.1 Isichthys henryi
TTCTTCGCCTGCCTGCCTGTTCATCACCCGCTACCCTGCACGATCGCCGGTCGCTTCGACCCCGTAACGTGACAGCACCCTCTTGCTTTTTCAGATGGGCACCAGGTCTGTAGTTTGTAAGGGGTTATGGAAGAAGGGATGATTAATTCATTTCTTGCTTTGGTCAGTTTTGCTAGTTGTTGCCTATTGGTTTTTGAGTGGTCTAACAGCGTTTCTGGTCCAAGATAGTTCTGCAGCTTGGAAGTGCAGTTATGTGTGAATATAGCCAAAAAAAGCAAAGATACAACAACTTGAACGATTGTGAATAAAACAGAGTTTTGCTTCATTTAACATAGTGAAGTATGTCTTCAGTGAAGCAATGACTCACCCATCTTCCTTCTGCTTATCCTACGGTGCATGCTCACCGTCTTCCAAAGCCGGAGACCAGTTCCAATACTAAGAAGTACAGAGGACGGTAAAAACCCTCGGATGTTTCTCTTGCCCCGCCTCAGATATCAAACACACATCGGCTGCATCCTCACCAAATGAGACCAATCCCATGATTCATTGCGTCTCAAGTTCTTGGGAGGCGAGTTAGCAAGACGGCTCTTGCCAAGACCACATATGACCTTTGCATTGTTGGGATTGAGACACACACCTAGTCAGGCCCGAGGGAGGAGGAGGCTTGGATCCTAACCCAAGCAGCTGAAGGCACAAGACTGGCAGTATCCTCTGCACAGGATGTCAGGGTAGCCATCCATGTAATTGATATTTGATATTAATTATTTTTCCCCAGACACTGTGACATTGTTACCTTGTGGAGGTATTAATTTGAGCAGCAGGACACCACAAGCTTAAAAATGGCACCCTTAAACCTTGTGTAATTGGCACAGAGAAATGCATGAAGCCTCATTTAAACCTGCATCTCTGAAGCTTCCACTTTTAGAGCCGTTAGCCCTTTCACTGGATTTCCCACTGGTCAGCGATCAGCTCTGTTTTAATTCACATGCGCTGCCTCCATGCCTGGACCCTTTGTCAGCTCCGTCCTGAGCGTAATGGTCAGCAGAGTGAGGCAGCCTTTCTTTGGAGTTGCTGGATGAAAGACGCAGCTCAGTGCTTTGTAATCATGGTTTGGCGGGATGGAAAAACTTCGCTCCCAGGTGCCCCTCGGCATTCTAAGCTCACACCTACCAGCCTAAGATTTTAATTATATCTCTGTTCTGATTGTGGCGAGGACCTTTTTATGTTCTGGTTCTGTTCTTCTTATTTGTGCTGTGTATCTATTTATGGTTACGGGAAAGTATCTGCTGTTCTGAGTTTCATCTTAATAAGAGCAATGGTATGAACATCCATCCCTTTCCCACACCCGCTTGTCATATTCAGGGTGGAGAGGTTTTGGGGCCTATCCCGGAGGCTATGGGAATAACCCATGGCACGGCAGGGGGGGCCAACCCAGAGCAGGGCACACGGCATTAGGCATGAATGCACCTTACTGGATTATTTACATATCGAATGAAACACGGGAGGGTTTGGGGGTGTGAAATCTGTCCTGACTCGGCATACATGTGGCTGGCATGTTCATCCTGTGGTTCCCTGGGTTTTGACAGCATGTATGTCATCTTTGGCCTTGTGTTTGCAGGACAGTGCACATTCAGAGCATGTGGTTATAAGAAATATATATATGAAATCCAGGATGAAATAGCGAGACCCCTGCTCTGCGTTCTGTGCTTCCTGCGATGGGCTCCCAGCTTGCCGTGACAATATAATATACAAAAACTTATGGAAGATGGATGGATGGATGGATGAGGCTCATAGCCAGAAATAAATTTTAAGGGGGGGTCCAGCAATGTTTTGACAGATTTCACCAACCAGGGACCCGAATCACATTTCAAGATGGGTTAAAAACATACAGGTTACTGGTAGAAACGTCAAGCTGGAACATCTGCTTTGGGTTTCACTCCACCTTCTCTACAGCAGACCCCGCACAAGTACAAAATGAGTGAGCATCTCCCTCAAACGACCAGCAAAGCAGTTGGACGTCCCCCAGAACTGCCCTGGCCAAACCTACCCTGGGCATCCTGAGGGTATAAACCACCCGTCATTAGGTCTCTCAGGCAGAGACGCGGCTCAGTGATCCCAGTGATCCCAGTGAGGCTGCGCTTAAACTGTTACTCATCATCCATCAAACGGCCCTGCTTTCTTACTGCACCCTCACAAACATGCACCACCCAGTAGGCAGAAGCATTCAGTCATTTTCAGCTCATTATGGAAGAGCAAACAAAGTGGTACAGACAGGAGATGTGAACCCTCCTTATAACTGCATCGCGAGCAGGTGTCTCAGCCTTTCCAATCAAACTGCAAATATCTCTTTTCTTTGAAGTTTTCCATTCCTGTGGTAGTTATAAAATGGTCACTTCTTCTTTCTGATAGTAATATGAGGTTTTCTGGCAATGCTTTACAGTAACTGCACCTTCATAATGCATTTATAATGCATTCATAGAACATTCATAAGCAGCAGGTTAGAATACCGTAACATCCTAACATACCTTAACTGCTTTAATGTACATTAATGACAAACATTATATGATTATTCTATTATAGTCATTGTTATTATTAAAAAATATCTGCTCACTGTCCACCGTCAAAAGCACCTAGAATGGGCAAACAAGCGACAGAACTGGACCTTGGAGCAATGGAAGACGGGCGCCTGGTCCAGTGAATCCCGTTTTCTATTGCACCATAAGTACGGCACGGTACTGTACGCGTCAGGCATCTATGGGATGAGCTGGACACCCATCCATCTCTTTAATATAAATTTAAAAATGCACTTTTTAACTGGTAAATCTCATTCATCGTGTGCCATTTATTAAAGAGCAAACAAAAAAACACCAAGACTCACCCCCAGTTCCTCTTCACATGACTTCACATCTTAGCCATTATAAAATGGCAAAAACATTTTCACTCATTTACTTTCATCTGTGTTTCCAAACAATTCTTGAAAAACTTCTGTGTGACTCATTTTAACATCCTTGTAATCAATAACATTCTGTAAATATTGTGAATATGGGTTTTATGAAAACTCATAATGGTCTGTTGGGATTTACTGATAAAATTGCACCCCCTTCACAAACATAAACATTTTATGGTATAGAAAAACTGCTAGAACTATTAAAAGCTTTTGTTGAAAACATTCATTTGATTCTCTTTGTTCCACTCTACATTCAATATTCCTTAAGCATTCAGAGAAAAAAATAGGTTATATAGGTAAAGGGATTTTTCTGATTTATTTTAGGTACTATTTGTATGTTTTCGTTTCCACCTTTCTTAATTTCCTCTTAGTTAAGGTGCAAAAGGAGCCCTCACCAGCAATGCATTGTTATTTGTCTATAAAAACATAGAAGTCACAGTATCTTTTGTCATATGATGTGAACCGTGTCTCATTATCTAATCATTAATGTTGCCCTGTACTTGGTATTTGCATATCCTCCGAGTAATGTCTTTCTTTTGACACTTCTAGCACGCCACCATTTTCATAATCTTTCCAAGGAGAGAAATAGATTTATAAACAAAAAAACATACTGAAGTTTCCTCTCTTCTCACCATCTGTAGAAGTAAGTCCCCCAAGGAATGATGGTGAGGAATGTTGATATTTAATAGTTATATTGTTATTTTATGTTATTATGCCTTAGTAGTTTTTAATGCACTTGTTGAATCTACAGTGTGATGGTTTAGGAAAATGCATTATGTTCAATTACTATGAACTTTTTTATTTGGTTGATTGTTTGCTATCTTTGTGACGGGGTGGGGGCCATTCCAGAATGCATTCATCAATTCAGGAAATGGAACTGGAGTTGGGATTGGAAAAAAAAACTATGGGGAACAGAATTGGAACTGAATTCGAATTCCAGGGAGATTTAAATTCCAGCTCCATTTCCTTTTCCTGATTTGAATTGGAATTGATGGATGCATTCCGGACTGGCCACCCTGCTTTGTGATATGTTTGCTAAGTCTGTCCTCTGGTGTCTCCCCACCCCAGCAAGCCCAGGGGGTGCGTGACTAGCGTAATACAGGGGGGCCAGATGTGCTGTTTGCTCGTTCAGGCGCCGCTTCCGTAGTCCAAGTTTTAAATGTGTCCTTCAGAATCGCTAATGCTTAATTTATATGCACTATTGCTGCATGGGAGGCACATTCTGATTGAAATCACAGCCCCTGGATTATCACTGATATACTGACACCTAGTTAAAAATAATACTGCATGTAATTAGCGTTCTGTAGCAGTAATGGACAAAACTTTGTCCATTTTGGTTTACTCTCTCTCAATATGTCCTTTCTTTTCGAATCTTTCGAACTATTTTTCAGATACCTTTCTCCATTTCTTATTCAAGTGTTTAAGGACAAACAGCAGGAAAGTATTCCTAAGGTTTATGTTGTTGGGAAGCTCACCTTGCAGCACTGGCGTGGGGGCCGACCTCTTCCTATCATCCCAGCTCCTAGGACAGGGAGCAAGCGTCCTGAAGTGGTGAAGCAGCGTATTACTTGGCAACGTCTCTATCAGGGACAGAAATAGATGGTAGCTAGTGCAGTCAGGGTCATTAGTAAAACCAGCATGTGCCCTGGTGGAAATGACTGACCGTGACTCTCCCTTTTAAGATCATCTCAGACATTCCTAGGCTGATGTCTCTCTCTAAATCCAGGATGCTGCATCGATAACAGTAAGTCTGATCGTAGAACATTGTCATTTCCTTCCCATTAGCCTCCAAGTAACACTACTGCTCTGCCACTTTTGTTTATTTATTTATTTACATTCTCTGATCCGTGTCACAAAGCAGTCCGATCGACTGGGGTTTTCTTCACCGTCTATCAGAGGGTTTGAAGTTCTGTATCCCACACACTGTGGACACATTTATAGCTTTTTCCATCCCATGAATTCATAGTGAGTTGATTTGTTCTTCCATTCTGCATGCACTGCTGGCCAAGTGCACGACAGCCAGAATATCCTGTGTCATGATAACGCATTTTGACGAATTGCTTCATTTGCCTTGAACTGAACTGAAAATGCAGTGCAGAGGATGCCCCGACACATTCACTCACCAATTCACTGCTTGTTCCACAAATATGTTGCAGTATAAACTGTCTTAACCTCCTTGGATTTATAGACGTTTTGTACAGAAACCTGCAACACAGATTGCTGTGACATCGCACTCCACATAACAGCAGACCTTTTCAAAGACGAATTGCTCATAAGATAGATCACTTTTATCAAGTATTTGACTGGGATCATTTTAATGCATAGTTTGTGTACGTGAGACAATTTTCCTGATGGAAATAAAGCTTTCCATGTATGTTTAGGGGTTTAACAGGGATTTGAACTGCCAAAATATTCCTTAATGCGCTACATCTTTAACCACTATGACATCTGCTGGTACGTACAATCATCAAGCTACTGCTGTTGTTCTGCACCAGTTGGTGCCCTTGCAACGTACAATTTGATGTGAAGAGATTGCAGTGATCAGCCATTTTACCTGAGGGAGTCTCTCCAGTGAAATCAAAGGGTTTCTCCAGTATCCTGGGCCACGAACAGACACACACTTTACATACACATCTAAGAGTTTTCCTACAATATAAAAATGTTGTACCTTCGTATGTAATTAATTATTGGTATCATTTGTACTTTGAATCGACTGGATTGAGTGCTTGCCAAAATATAAAAAATTTCACAGAGCTAAGATCAATAACAACAATCCAAACGCATCTCCTAAAAGTTACGTAGCAATAAATAATATAACAAACCAACAAGACAACTTGACATCAATAGAGATCCTGTTTAAATAATTATGGTACCAAGAACTGATGTCTGGAGATAAAACCTCCAAATCACATGATATTCAAAATCACACCTCCTAGGCCTTGCAATGCATCCCTCTGTCCTGGCTGGTGAAAGACGCTGAGCAAATCAGCTTTGATGAGCCAGCAGATGCTGATGATATTGATTGCGATCCATCTGCAAATGGAGGCACCAGTGACAGTGAAGTGTTAGAGGAAGCGCTGCCTTTCTACACCGTCTGGAGGTCTGGTAGGAGATTGCATCAATTTTTGTATTTAGGGGAACAACACATGCATTTAGTTTAATGCTGTGTTAATACTTAACAACTGGTAATAACCTAAATTTACCCCTCTGAGGATCAGTACCTTAGCTTGGTGGAGGGATTTTCAAGACTTCACGATGACATCTGGAGCTAGGTGATCTGCGGCTTGTGCTCTGGGCTGGACCAGCAACAAACTGACCTGACAAAGACTCCCAATGAAAAGTACAGAGAATTTCATGTACCGATAATAATATTAATAACCCTTCATGTGTCCTTTGCACGAGTACAGTTCTTCTCTTCACTAACCTCATCTCACGCTCCATACGTTGGGGGTACAGGGTCAGGCAGTATGTGGCGCCCTGGAGCTGGGGGTTAAGGGCCTCGCTCAGGGGCCAACAAACATGTGATTACTCTACTGAGGCCCGAACCAGCAATCACAGACTTAACGCCTCATCAGACCCCATGAAATCATGCCTCACAAATAGAGGTGGAAAGTTCAGATTCAGAAAGTACAAATCCAGACCAAGATTTTCTTTCAACTAACCAGTACTCTGTGGACGTGACTCTTTATACTCAACTAGTTGGTTGAAACAAAATCTTGGCCTGGACTTTTACTTTCTGGACCTGAGCTATCCAGCTCTGCTCACGAAGCACTCCTGCATTCCAAGTGTGGTCAGGGACATCGGTCACTGCAGAGACTGCAAAGTGCCTTCTCCTCAAGGCAGCTGATGTCTTCAGCCATAGCAGTGATCCTGGACACCCGGTGTGACAGAAGCCCGAAGATGGAGGCCTTCTTCTTCTTGCATGAGGGTCTCCTGAGTGTGTTGTTGGTTTTGTTTTTTCTTTGGGTTCAGGGATCGCCTTAGCTGGAGTTCACTTAGTAAGCTCACTTGTTTTGTTTATTGATTTGGCCGATTTCGCTCCTGAAGTTCGCCCTGGTGTTTTGTATCCCCATTTGTCACAATATACCTAAAACACGTCGCTGTCATTGTCCTTCACGTCTCATTACCCTCTATCCCTTCGTGTTCACTGTTCTGTCCAACATCTGATTAAATCACGACCCTAGACAGGGACGTAGCCTGCTGGACAGGATGAGCAGGTTGAAGATCTCCAGGGACCTCAAAATAGAGCCACTGCTGATTTGGATTGAGAGGAGCCAGCTGAGGTAAAAGCTGCAGAGGAAGCTCCTCCAAGTAAGTCCCAGGAGATGCTGCAGGGCTCATATTTTCCAGCTAGCTTGGGAACATCTAGGGAAGCCCCAAAATGAGCTGGAGCCTGTGACCATGGAGCAAGAGGAGCCGTGTGAAATGGGATGAAATGAGAGCAGACTCAATGCAAATGTACAAGGGCACTGGAAAAATCTGTGAGCTTCATTAATCCGTTGCTGTGACTTAAAACGTTAATGCTGCAATTTCTCGAGATAATATCAAGAAATATCAAGGAAACTAGTTAATTTTATTTCTTCGTTTTACTAAAATCAAATGAAATCATAGGACATATTTTCCCTTCGCTGTGTAGCTTTGACATTCATTAGGCTGAATGTATTGTTTTCCATTCTCCTATCACTTCCAGCACAGGGAGGGCCTGGAGTCCTACCCCAGCTAGCAGGAGCACAAGGTCAGGGACACCCGGAATGGGATGGTACTGCAGGGAAGAACCAGAGGACCTGGAGGAACACAAACACAGGGGGGACCTGCTAGTATTGCTAGTATAGTGGTTAGTATGGTTCGTTTGATACTCTGCTGCATCAACTTGGCTGCACTTGGTTCCTAAGTAACTTAGTAGTAACTCAGTACAAATCATGAAAAATTGTAGTAGAGCCTAATAAAAATGCATTGCGATTCATTAGATGTCAATAGAACAGATTAGTAGTGGTAAGATAAAAAAAAAAAGTTTTGGCTGGAAAAGATCCGAAATTCACTTTGAAAACTAGAAAATTATTCTAACTTCGCGTCTGTGCTGCTTCTCTAGTTTGCTGCCGTTAGTCTCTCTCTCTCTCTCTCTCTCTCTCTCTCTCTCTCATGCACTACATTACTGCACATGCGTGAGGAGGGGGCGGGGCACGCTGTAGGAAGGTTACACCAAAATCATAACATTTTTTACATGTAAATGTTTTAACGTATAAATTACACTATTTTACAAATCTTTGTTTTGTGTCTTATCTCATAGCTAATTATTTATTATTTAACTATTAACTTATTTTACTATTTATATTTGTAACCTGCGTTACACGCGCCCCCTCATTTACCTCGTGTGAAATCTTCTTTGCAATCTTCTGTTTCTAGTTGTGTTTAATTAGTATTATGATATATAATGTTTATAAGGTTTTTTATTATTAGGTTGTAACACTTCATAATTCATTAATAGACAATTAGGAACAATAACTATTTATCAGCTGCAAAATGGAGCCATATTTTAAAGTGGTAGAGGAAATGTTAACATGCAAACTTCACGCAGAGGAGTGGTCAGATTCAAATCCCTAACCCAGAAAGTCTTTAAAAACATTTTAAAAAGTCCTTTCATCCAAATTGGTGCTGCCATTACTTAGATGGGGGGCGGGAGGGCGCGGTGATGATCGTGGTCGGCCCTCATGCCTGCTCGGGCTTTCTTCTGAAGCAGAGGAGGGCACGTCCAGGGTGTTCGGGTGTGGGAAGGTCTCTGCTGGCCAACACGGGCAGAGAGAAGATGCCATGCTTGAATGGGATGGGATACGCAGGCAGCGGACTCACAGCGTGACATGGAACCGATGTCATAATTGTTTAATTGTCAGGGTAGGCATTACTTATCTGATCAACTAAAAGTCTAAAATAGATGCTCTATTAATTCAGGAAGTTAATTAAATGTCATCCGAATGATAATATCCAATTAGTACTCGCACCTGTGTACAAATATAACAAAAATATGATGATTCCATAGCTGGATCAGTAAGAGCAGTCACTCAAACATCCAGATTAGATGGATAGTAGACTAGATCGCAAGGTTCCTGCAAGAAGGACTCCCTGGGTTTCAATGCACGCAGCCTGTGAGCGCAGCAGCAGGGGCCCGCCTGCCACTCAGGTCCTGATCTTGTCGCATTTAATGGTCCCATCACACAGCAGCCGAGCCCAAGCAGCGGATGACTAAGAAGACACACCTGCACTTCTAATGCGTTTTAAATGCAATTAAAGAAGTTATTTCCAGGTTGAAATCTATCTCCGGGGTGATAATTATAAAAGGCCGCGTTCAGCTGATTAAAATAAAGTGAAAGCACTGATTGTTACGTATAATCGGCAGAATGGAATGGGGCGAGTGAAAATGACAGTAACCAAGCAGGGGGCAGCTGGCCAGCACTTTCTGGGGTGTCCTTCACCCTGACCAGTCAGCTGTCATACTGCACCAGTACCCAGACAGAATGAAAATACCCTCCATAAACCTGATAAAACAAGACATGCATGCATTGCGCAAATGTTTCTTGCATCTGGCTGTCCTGCGATTCACTTACAGGTCATTTGTATGGGAGGGGACGCAGTATTTGTAACTTGTATCTTTTTTCATTCAGTGTATGGGGGCTCCCTCCTCAGTGTGTCACCCTGTGATTATGTGATGAGGAGGGGTTACCTGTATACACTCTCATGGCTGTTTGGATTGACTGAAGCTCCATGTTTCTCCAATCAGGAGAAATAAGTTTAAACCATGAGGCGATGAGCTCAGGAACTCAAAGACTTTCAAGGATTTTTTTAATAGTAACTATAATTGATCAAGACACCTGGGCTGGATACAATGTGATTATTCATGCAGAAATCCGATGAAGCTGTCAGAACGCTACCAATTTGCAAAGAGCTGCACCAAAGGACCGCAGACCATGAAGTTTAACGCATGGAGAGCTACAGCTTTTGTTCCTGTCGCTGTGGACCTTCTGGATTCTGTTAGCTGGGGGCCTGGCTCTACCAGGTCTTGACAGAAAGAAGTATTTTTAAAAATGCTCACGTACAGATATATTTTTAAAACGTTGACGCGATTTAAGAAGAATCTGACTGGGCCTCTGATGACTCTGCATCTCTGATATGCGGTCACCTCTTATGCTCACCAAAACTCCAATGATCCGGACGGGTTGGTGCCTCTTCCTACAGCTTCCCCAGTGACAGCAGGAAGCAGATGCAATAGCAGGTGGGACAATGGGCATCCGCCCAGATCTCTCTGTTTGGCACGAGAAATTAGGCGACACAGAGGCTGTGGTTGTGTGTACGGAGCCGATCACTGAATGATGCCTTAATAAACAGCGACGTGGTAAAAAGTATGTCAAAGCTGGTACCCATCACACCAAAGTCTTTGGTTTAAAAATGTCTATGGCCAAACTCATCAAATGCTATTCTGAGGAAGCGTACAATTTGATTATTTTTTTTGTTTGTAACTGTTAATGGTATTAAATTAGGGCCGTAACGGTACATGCATTCATTGTCACTGTTTTTGTACATCATTTTCAGTTCAGTACGCGAAATAAAACAAATGAACACATCTATTCACATGGGCAGAACCTAAATTTACAAGTAGTTGCTCAGCATATAAAACATTATGCTAATTGTGCCATTGGCTTTGCTACAGTTGGTCATCATCTGCGGACTGGGAAAATTTGGGTTTCTTGATAAATTACTGGAGAGAGAGTAATTGATAATTGACTAAAGCCCGTCTGTCGGCTCTGTTATACTAAACTCGAGTATTTTGCTGGCACCGTCATCCAAGCGTGTGTACAACTGGAGAAAGGCAGAAACAGCCTCTGCAAGGTAGTCTCTCCATGCCATTTAAGGGGCTTTTGCCTGGAAATTCAGGCCAAGCTAAAATATCACTAAAGATGTGTAACAATACTCAGTAGTAAATACGGGATTGCTACTCAGACACGTTGACAGAAGCAACTGATCCTAATAGTGTTTGCATTTTTAATAATTAATGATCTCTAGGCAAATTTTGTTTTCCCTGCTGCACAGAACCTAAATCCAAGGTTTGTGCTGAACCGTGTCCCCTACCAATCAATATTTAGTATTTAACTGTATAAAGAAAAATACTATGCATTTCTGACAATTTTTCTAATCATCCAGACAACTTAAATTAAGACTACATAATCTCAAGTGCCAGATAACTGCCAGCTCGTGATTAAATCCCAGTTGATATTTTTCAGTTTGACATTAATTAGTAATGTTACTATTATAGACTTATCATTATAGAAATGGGGGGTGTCATGGAAACATAGGTAGCCTTAG
>JAODJX010000041.1:2010113-2020278 GCA_026776945.1 Isichthys henryi
GTCTTCCTCCATCGCGCCATCAAATCAAACCTGCTACACGTAATGCAGCGTAAGCGCACCGTGCGACAGTAATAATCTTCCGGGTGAAACACGCTGATCACTAAGCAGTACGTAGTCGCGCGGATTACACAAAGCTTCGAAGTGAAGAATTTGCATCGAGGATTTTTTGTAATTGAGTTATTCGAGTTACTCGATTAATCGTTGCAGCCTTAGTCCCAATGCCCACCCGCCTTTACTTGACCCCTCGCCATCCCTTTGCTTTCATATGATTATTCTGTTTGAGTTCCCTTAATAAAGCCCCTTTGCTGTTACCTGGCCCTACGGATTGTCCCTCCTCTCTTGTTGCCCCATCGAACAGTGCATGTGGTCGTATATGTATTACATCATCAGGTCCCACAATGCAACATTTTTCTGGTTCCCACAATATAAACCTAAATTTAATTAAATCTGTGAATAAAATCAAAAAACCAAAATAGCCAAAAGTCTCCCCAGGAGTACTACCAGTGTGTGTGTGTGCGTGTGTGTGTCAGGTAGGTTCTGTCACTCATGCTCCCATCAGTTCACCAGGCTTCTGTTCCAAATGGTGCCTTTGAACTGAAGTTGTTCATTTGATCACCTGAAATAGACCTTGCAATTTTCTGTTTGATGGATGAACACAGAATTAGATTGGTTCAGGCCTGCATCGCGACCTGTTCTTGGCTTGTATCAGGACTCTGTGTGTCTCTCGACCCATGAACTGTCCAGGGCACTGGCTGTGTGTCTGCCAGTGTTACATCGCATCTGTAACAACTGCTCCAGGGCGCTGTCGTTCAGGTTTAACGGGGAAAAAAACCCCACATGAAAGGGTAAAGTGTCTCTTTGTGTAGCGTCTAATATCTGTTTGATGTTCCAGTGGGAGGCAGTGATCTTATTTACAAAGCAAACTGAAGAAGAGGAAAAGCCTGCAAAGTGGAGAAGCAGAAATTGGTTTATAAAGGAGAGAACATTACAGTCTGCTTATACAGGGATGCACCAAAGCAATTTGTGATTGCAGTGCCAATTTAGAAAGGCCTGTTTTTCTTCTTTGTAACCTGCAGTATTTAGAATTTTGTTCACAAGTAAGAGATTAGTGTGGAAATTAAGCATGCAAAGTTAAGCGAGGTCAGAGTCGGTGCTTATCACTCTCAGGAGTGACACCGCAAGCTTAGTGATGAGGGCAGGAACTTGGACGTCAGAGACCGCGACTCAGAAGCAGGGAATACGGTCAGATCCTGTCGGTATCCCTCTGCTATTCTAAACAAGTGCAAAAGCCTACTGTTGAGGTGCAGATTTCCTTGTGTAGCAGGTAAGATGTTTGCTTAAAGGTACTGTCACCTTGCCTGCATCAATGAAGAGCTCCCTTCCTTGCATGCAATAAAAAACATGCTTCGAGTGGCGCAGAGGAGCTGATCTTAAACGCGACGTTTAGATGAATTCCTAAGTGGTCTCTGAATGACAGCTGATTCGGTTATAATGGAGATAATCCCCAAACTCTCTGTTGGGGGGAATGTTTGTGCATGTAATTGTTTACTTGCTACAGAATGTCAGCGCAAGAGCTTGAATGTCAAATGGAAAAGAGCTCGCTAGGGCCTCCTGCTGAACAGGGAGTGGCATGACAGTAGGTCAGGAAGAAATGTGAGATGTTTGGATTGAAATGTTTTCCAAGGTCTTTCATGTCCGCCACCATCACAGCAGATATTTTTACCCAAATTGACTTTCCTAAGACAGAATCTTACACTTTAACCTGATAAACAGATAGATTATGTTTTTGGAGAAATTTACATGAATTTTCTCTGCTCAAGGTTATGACAGAGGGTCCTTGGTTGGGATTTGAATCAATAAACGTTTAACTACAAGCCAAAATTAAACTTAGTTTAAAAGCACCGGTTCTCACCCAAATCCTACACTAGAATGTATCTAAGAACATTTCTCAAATTTTATGTGACCCTCATCGCCCAAAAGCTATACAGCAGTGAATCAGTTTTTAAGTTCCTCTCCTGCATTCTGCCACTTTATTACGATTTATTATGCAAAATAGATTCTCTCGGAATGCAACATGACTAATTTGTTTTTTCATTTTTTTCAAAACCAATTCCCATTCATGAGGACAATCAACCGTAATCTGAATAAACGTCAGTTTGCCCACAAGTTGGTACCCTCTCATGTTGGTACCGCCCTTCAAAGGCTAGCTGTATGCCGCTCATGTAGTGCCGCTCGATCTGCCTGTCAATCCTTAAGACATTCCTAGTGGGTCACGACCCCAAATCTACCCTCATGCTCCCCTGGTTATTTTCTGTGTAAAAGTGGCTCTCGCTATAAAAACCATTGGAGACCACTGGTATACATGTTCCTATACAGTACTTGTTCAACAGAACATGAAAATAATGCCACAGTGTCAGACGAATGATCAGTAATACTACATGATGCGTGTTCAGGTTTAGTTTGGGGGGGGCATCTAAGTGTCCCATTTTATTCAGTCAGGGGTAGGCAGGCCCCCCACCCCACCCTTCCTCCCCCAGGGTTAACACCTCATTGGAAATATAAAACTATGTTTAATATATACATTAAAAAGGAAGACAGCTCTTTGTTCTTAGGAATCGTTCACACTCGATGACACTGTGGTTTGGGTGCTTTTGGCTCCTATTGCTTCTGTAATTTTTTCAATATTCCTCCAATTTCAGCTCCAACTGCAGGATAGTGACTGTTTCTCCGTCGCTGCGAAGAAATGTGGATCTTTAGCAGGCAGCCTGGTGTCCTTCCCAAGACAGAGACGCTACAAACATACTTAAGCGAGGATTTCGCAAATGACAACCTGAAATCTCCGGATGGATGCAATATAGCCTTCTAAAGAACGGACCAAAATAGACAATGCTGCAAGCTCCTTGGCAATTTCAGCACTGGCACTGGTACTCGGTGTAAATGACGTCAATCTGAGTTTGCGATCAGAGGCTCTCCTTCAAAGTAAACGATAAACCTGAGTAAGTGTTGTGGCAGCTCTTCCAGATGACAAAGGTCTAGTTCTTAATCAGAAAACTGTCTAGTCCAGTTCTCAGGTAGGAATCGGGCGCAGGCGTGGTCTCCCTGGCAGTGAGACAGCTGTGCAGGTAATCCACCTGCCGACCCCTCGGCCTGCGTGTGTCACGGATGCGACCGCAAACACTGCGGTGTAAACAGTAGGCACCTTAAGCCTGTGTCCTGACCATCGCGCTTCCCGAAGAACCTCAGCTGAAAACCCACTTTCAGGCAGCTTCTGGATCTGTTTGTCATTCATCGCCATTGTACTGCTTTTCCTCTATGGTATTAGAATTCACTAATATGAGAAAATGCTTCCCAGTATGAGAAAAGGCTTCCCAGTATAAGACTCATCTTCATATAAACAGTGGATGTGCCACATTTTGGCAGTGACGTAATCGAAAAAGCAATCAAATTACACTGGATAAAACTACAGCCGGTTCAGTGTGAATGTTTCTAAGACTGTATTGTGAGTGAGAGAGACCTTAAATATCAGTGGGAGGGTGCGACCAGACTTTTGGCAGTTACATCATTGTTTATATATATATAAAATTCAAGATGTTTCTGTGCTGCCATCAAGCGGATAGTATTGTAGTACTATTATAGTAATAGAATTGTAGTATAGTAGTAATGCATGAGTACCACATCATGGGTGAGCGGCCTTTTGGTCTGCTGGTCCTGATTCAGTGACCCACTGGTCCGGGATACTGTCCCACTTTGTGCTTATTGACTCAGCTGAGGCAGCAATCAGACATCTGCGTCTGATGTGTCTGGACCTGCCGTGGTGAGGCTCTAGCGCCCCCTGCTGGGCCATCGCCTGTGTTGCCCTGTCGGTACAGCATCCTACATCTGCTTGGGCATCTGTTTGCGTTTTAGCCCGTTGTGCTGCATGCGTGACTGCGAGTCGCGCTCATATTTCTCATACCATAAGCCAATGATCTTCTGGACTCAGCAGGACCGTTCTGCTTGCAGTCTACATGTTGCGTGTTAAATGATCGTCTGCCTGCTCTCACTTCCAAGCCTTTTGTCATCTCCTAAATAAATATGTTCTGTCGCTCTGTGCTGTAAGGTGTGGAGAGTCTAGACACTTTTGCAAGCACAATTTGTCACGGTCGAAAACTAATAACTGCAGCCAATTAGACAGACTGCTGCAGACAGAGTCACAGATTCCATAAAAGCTAGTGGGATATATTCGATCCACAAAGGAAAAAAAAAAACACTGTAAAATGTCACCATTTCTAGAAGTTGATAAGGCGTGACCTACAGAAACAGCTCTGCCATTCTCACCTTCAGTTCGCCAGTTTTTGCCAAGCTTGCTGGATTCCATTCGCTTAAAAGAAAACGACTTTCCACTCAGCAGTTAAAATACCATTCTTTAAGACCTCCAAGACGGCGATCCCGCAGAGAGGTCATTATTGCAATGTTTATTTCCCAAACAGAAGGCCTTTTTAGTCGCAGCATGTTCACTGAAGGAAAACCACTGAACCTAGAAGCCGAGACTGCGGTATGAATGAAGGGCACGCTTAAGTTAGCAAGCGTCAAGTACGTCTCCTACTACATGAAAAGGATGAAGGGTACTACTTCATTGTGATTTTGTTTTGAAAGCCAGAAAGGAAAACTTCATTTATGTAATACCAAAGACATACAGCTCTCACAGCATGAAAAAATTCTTATTCTGATTCACAGAAATCTGCCTTGAAAATTATAGGCACACTCTGCCTCTCCGCCCTAACATTTGTCTAAAGCTTTAAAGGGCAGGGTTAGAATTTCTGAGCCCTTCACGGGATTTAAACCAACAACCTTTGCACTTTTAGCACGCCGTTGTATTTGTCGAGCTACGGGTCCCACACCTACAAGAAATTTATGTTCCAATGACTTTATAATCCTTTGCGTTTCTCACCCGGTCTGCTTCAGGAAACTCATGCAGGAAAGACTGACCTGAGACGTCATGTCCCTCCAGCAGTGTTCGGCGCCCCCTGATGGATACAGCTAGTCCTGCCATGATGGAGGTGGGGAGCTTCCCAGAGGCGGTCCCCACCATCCCCAATGCCACCAACTGCTCGGGGTCTCCGGGGGGGACCTTACAGCCAAAGTCAGCCACAGAGGCCATGCTGGTGGCTGTGTTCCTCGGGATCCTGACGCTGATGACTGCCCTGGCCAATGGCGGCGTTATTGCTGCCATCAGTACCACCAGAAAACTCCGCCTTCCCGCGAACTACCTCATCTGTTCGTTGGCCGTCACTGACCTGATGGTGGCGGCCCTGGTGATGCCCCCCAGCACGCTGTACATCACAGCGGAGGCCTGGTGGCTGGGCCGCGTCGCCTGCGAGGCCTGGCTCAGCATGGACATGACCTGTTGCACCTGCTCCATCCTGCACCTATGCGCCATCGCCCTGGATCGCTACTGGGCCATCACCGACGCCGTCCAATATGCCCGCAAACGGACTGCGCACCGTGCTGCCGCCACCGTGGCGACCGTCTGGGCCATCTCCGTGTCCATCTCCCTGCCGCCGCTGTTCTGGCGGAGCCACCGCGCCTTGGGGGCCGTGCCCAGCAGCGCCACCCAGTGCATCATCGAGCACGACCACGTAGGATACACGCTGTACTCCACCTTCGGGGCTTTCTACATCCCCCTGGCCATCATCCTGGTCCTCTACTATCGCATCTACGCGGCCGCCAAGGCACTCTACCAGAAGCGGGGATCCATGCGCTACCTGAGTGGACGCAGCACCGACAGCCAGAACTCCTTCGCCTCGGACCCCACACTGGACCTCGACCGGCTCCACGTCACCCTCCGCGTGCCGCCCTGCGAGGTCTGCTCCTCGTCCCGGGAGCGCAAGGCTGCCCGCATACTTGGCCTCATCCTGGGGGCTTTTGTCCTCTGCTGGCTGCCCTTCTTTGTGAAGGAGCTCCTGGTGGGCCTGCACCTGCTGAGCCCCTCTCCGAAAGTATCCGACACCCTCACCTGGCTGGGCTACGTCAACTCCCTCATCAACCCCCTGCTTTACACCAGCTTCAACGAGGACTTCAAGCAAGCCTTTAAAAAGCTGTTCAGGTGCAAAGACCACACGCAGACCACGCATAGACTACGCGTAGACCATTCATAGGCCACGCGTAGACCGCAAAGAGCCACGCCTTAGGACAGGACCAGTAACATTCTGTAAAGTGTTGTCATCTGCCAGCTCGTGTTCTTTCTTTCTTTCCCAATAAAACTATCGACGAAATTCACAAGCTCATATACATTCATCTCCAAAAAGGCAGCGTTGAGGAGAGGCAGGAAATCACGTACAAGAACAGCTGTAAAACCAAAAATGGGAGGAGCTGTTAATCTACAGTAAACGGGGCAGCACAGCTTTGTGGATTTGTATTCCATTTTGTTTCCTTATTAAAGTATCACCACACACTGGAGAATGAGGAATCAACTCACCTGTCTTCCTGTTATTGTTGTTTTCATGTTGGTAGCTTAAGCAGTACGTTGGTCCAAAGGGAATGAAACATTTACCTATTAACCACGACACCAGCTGCAGTCCTGCTGTCCTGAAGCATTACCGGAAAGTGGTGATTTGAGATTTAAAAAAAAAAAAATAAAAATCTGATTAGACAATTTCCTAAGGATGCAGCTGTGTAAGCCATTTAATTTTACTGGGAACGAGTGTTTGGAGACACTCAAATGAAACCTGATTTGTCTCAGATCTGAGCTTCCTACAAGAATTTACTCCATGTAATGAACCATCAAGCTGTTCTAGGCACAAATATGCTGTTTATTTGTGAGCCAGTCATTCACTGAGGATTCAGACTGAAATGCGAAATGTTTATACGTTATAGAAAGGAGAGACACCCATTAAACACGCCTCGCTTGCTAAATAGCTAGAAACTCGGCCATGTTTTAGGATTCAGCGTGTTCACTGAGTATGTGTTATAAAATGATGCAGCTCCATGTCTGTTCGCGTCATTTCATTTACCTACATATCTATGTCCTGTTGAGCTGCAAGTCAGAGACATTGCTGGCAATAATATAAGGCTTGTCTCCTTCAGGGTTAGACGTAATGGTAAAATGCATGTGTAAGTATATCAATAATAGCATAGTTACCTTCTAACTCAACTAAAAGATTTTTTATACAAAAAAAAATGCTTATCCCAACCGAGGAAATACATGTTATTAAAAATCTTTTCTGTTCACAATCATAAGAGTAATATATGTTCTTCTGCAGTGTATTTTCAGATACAGTGCCTTGAAAAAGTACAGACCTGACATTGTCCATTATAATATATGTGCAAAATAATTTATGTTAATAAAATGCTTTTCTACATACATACTGATATTGCTGTAACTTAAAAGGAATTTCAGAGGAAAATAATGAAACATGGTTCATTGCAGATGTTAGACAGGAGGAACATGGAAGGTACGTAATTTAATGCAGCTGCAACAATGCAATGAACATTCAAGAGAGTTGGGTTATTTGTGTGTAATATGGTGACTGCTTATAAATCCTGGTCCTTCAATTCATTATTTATCTTCAATAGCGCTCAGAGCTGCATGTGATTTGGGTAACTCCCCCAGCTTTGCCTATTGGTTTGGTACAAATTCTAAAACTCCACTTGGCAAATATGCTTAGACACTTTCCAGAAAAAGATGGTTTCTAGACAACATATTAGTAGGATTCAAGTCAGCAAGCTGACTGGGCCATTAAAGGGCATTTACTTTCCTGCTTTTAAGCCATTCAAGTGTCATCTCTTTCCTGTAACAGCCAACGGTTTCCCATTTTGAAATCAAGGGCTCAATCAATGATAGCTGTGGTTTCCAAAGCAACTGAGGTCAGGTGATATGAAAATGCCTTATTAGTGGGAATCTACCAAACACTGCAAGGGATGCATTTCTGTCACATGTGTTACCCGAATGTGCCCAGTGCATGCAACATATCGAAAGACTTCCACTCAGATATACATATTTGTCAGGTACATACCATACTACTGAAGGAGTTAAAGATCCACACAATTCAATTAACAATTCACTCAGCACTCAATTAATTTTAGATTAAGTATCAATTGCTTGAGTTTTAAGGACTTGCACAGTGTTGTCTCCAGTGCCAGGTCTGTACCCCAGTGAGACCAGGGTTCATTTAGTAAGAGCCTGAAGTGGCACTGCCAAGTCTGTCACGTACACCAAGCTCCTCCCACATCGCTGGGCAGCGCTTCCATATGACGGATCACATTCATCTCGTGCATCCTGTGGAACCACACACCTCTTAGCGCCAAGAAGGCTTCTCACTGGTATCCAGGCAACATGGGGAAGGCATCACTACTGCTAAGCTAACAGTGACCTACGTGGTTATATTTAAAGGTGAATATCCAGACAAAGTAAATGCAGCTTAGTTAGTTCCACTGTCGTTTTAATTGTGGACTTTAGGCAGGAGAAAACACTGCTTCGCCGAGCACACGAGTGTGGTGGAGTTTTACGACAGATGCTTCCGGGAGACATGCTACCTGAACTGCTTCAGTAAATAACTAATTACATAAAGGTTGTGTGTTTGTTCGCGGTTCCTTTTAAAGTATAAAGTGCAGGTGAGCTTCTTTAAAGTGGCTCATTCGATCCAGATGTTTAGGAAGCGGGTTGTACATGCAGCTCAGAACATCAAACTAGGCCGCTTAGATCTACAAAACACTAGGATTTACAAAGGTGACTCCAGCATTGAATTCTTCCATTCATTTCATTGCTTAGATTATTTTATTTTACTTAGTGGGTTCTTAATACTGCAGACGGCTTCTGGCTGGAGCACTGATCCCACTGTGCACTCATATTATGCTAATGGTCATTTTGACTCTTATCCATCTTGGAATATGATAGTTATGGTTTGTTTATTTCAGAATTTTTTTTATTCCCTTTTCTCATCTAAAGTCATGGGATGATATGGAGTCCTTTCACACAAATATGCTGTTAGACATTTTGACCAGCAGACTTTTGAATGTGTACATATGAAGTCCAAAATAAAAGCATCTTTGATTCATCTTTGGTGTCATTGAACTCATATTTTGAACGATTTTAATAATACTTTTACTAATTCGTGAAGGTATGAATAGCTTGGAAAACCTTTTTAATGGAGATTAGTGGCAAGCTGGAAGTTTTAGAGTTTAATGGAAGTTCTGAGACCGAAGACCTTGATCATCCTGAGTTTGTAATGATGCAGATAATGATTCAGAAGAATCTACCACAGTTGGATCAGATGAAAGTAAGGAGAAATGGAAACTTACAGCAGGGAATCATCATGACACAGCCAATTCCAACATAATCAAAATAACAGGTTGTCATTTGCAACTGTGTCAATCCATTCTTATACAACGAATAAACACAGAAAATAATGGATGGATGGAATCAGTGACATGGAATGAATAAGTGGACATCCTTTCTTTCACAGGCAATTAGAGTGTGTTTGTCATGATGGATGAATGGTTGGATGCCGTGTTCCATTCAAAAGCCCTTCAAGCAGTGCATGGAATTCACAAGCATATAATGAAGTGGTGGGGGACCTGTTTCATGGAGAGCCGCTGCGGGTTTTGGGGATCACCTCTCAATCAGCCAATAATAAAACGGCAGCTCTCAACTCTGAGCCTGGGGACCCACTGTTATTGGCTGATTGAGAGGTCATCCCAAAAACCCACAGCAGTTCTCCGTGAATCAGGGTCCCCACTCCTGATATAACAGAGAGCAAGCTAGCCACAAAATGCAGCCACTCAGGGAGCTGGGGGTTAAGGGCCTTGCTCAAGGGCCCACAGATGTGCTGAGACATGTGTTGGACCAGCAACCTCCTGATTACAGGCAGAGAGGCTTAGCCCACTGAGCCGCACGCTGCTGGAGGGCCAGGAATAGGGCTGCAGCTATCGATTATTTTAGTGATCGAGTATTCTATGGATTATTCTATCGATTAATCGAGTAATCGGATAAGAAATACTTTTGTCTTATTAAAGAGCAATAGTAACTATTAAAAAAAGCAAAAATAGACGGGTCAATTAAAATGATGTACATGTTGCCGGAACACACAGAAACACACTTTGCCATTTATTTTATATTATTAATATTATTATAATTATGCAATATTATTCATATTAATCTAAATCTGCAAAATAATATTACTAAAGC
>JAODJX010000041.1:2031593-2057646 GCA_026776945.1 Isichthys henryi
TTTAGTGTGGCTGTTTACTGAGCAAGAGTGATAAATTAACAGGAATGACTTTTAAATGCATGAGTTTCAGACGGACTGCACGTCACGGTACTTAATCACAATTTTCATGGCCGATTATGGCGCATGGATCTTGGAATGAAAAAAATAAGCGTCCCATGGAATTTTCTTTGGCCTTCCTTCCCGAATTACTGCGCACACAGGCCTGAGAGTGCATTTTAAGAGAGATTTTACGATGCTGCAAAGCGGATATTCCCATCCCGGGTCTTGCCCATCTCCCGTTTTATGAGGGATGCTGTATAAAAATGAAGTCATGCAAATTTTAGTTCTGTTGTGTGCATGTAGCGCTGTTTCGGACACGAGAATCGTTGTGATCACAGCGCCCCCTTGTTCCACCCCCCCCATGCTTGTGATCATGGCTGGCGGTGGCCTTTAGCTGCAGGCTTACTGCTTTCCTGCTGTCCCTCCCCCTTGCTGCCCTGCTGTTTGAGGTGACACGTGGACCGCCTGTCGGCTGTGGTACCCTTCTAGCCTCCTGGTGCCCCTCCTGGACCCCCCATGCCTGTCCCTTATCCCCACATGGTCCCCGTCAGGGTGATTCCTTTCCACCCCTGGCCGCGAGGCTCCATACTGATGCCATGTGATCTGACACGTGCCCTGACTATGACCCCCACTGGCTGCGCAGGAGCTGCGCGGAGCTGCTGCTGTCGTTGCCGGAGCCCGTGCCCGTCGCCCTGTGGAAGGACGTCCAAGTCTCTGTGCAGGTAACATCACCGCACTCTGCCTCTGCCATTATCATTCCTGGAGCGTCTTCATCGGCAGGATAAAAATCATGTTTGTTTAATTAGTAGGTAGCTGCTTTATAAGTTCTTTAATTAGAATAGTGTGACGGCTTGTTACTGTTTGGCTTAGGGTTTGTCACCGTATTGCTTTGGGATTTATTTCTTGACATAGTGATTAGCGTACATTCTCACTCTTTGTTACGTCTGAAGATGAGTGTTTTTATTTCATACTATAGCTGGATGTTCAGGAGCACTCAGGCTCTTCCCGCACACACCCTGGGGTTTGCACATCTCTCGTGTCGGTGCTGTGTAGATGGTCCCTCCTGCTGCTTCTGGCGCTGACCTTCACACCCTGGGGCTTGCACATCTCTCGTGTCGGTGCTGTGTAGATGGTCCCTCCTGCTGCTTCTGGCGCTGACCTTCACACACTGGGGCTTGCACATCTCTCGTGTCGGTGCTGTGTAGATGGTCCCTCCTGCTGCTTCTGGCGCTGACCTTCACACACTGGGGCTTGCACATCTCGTGCCGGTGCTCCACAGGCCGGTGTTCTTCCTTGCAGGCACCCTGCAGTTTTGGTAGATGTGTAATGGAAGGTGATTGCTTTCACTGGTGGGATGATGTGTAGCATTAGTGTTACAGCACTTACAGCTGCAAAGAACTTCACCTGCAGGATTGACAGGATTTCTTGTTCATATACAGTTTTTCAGGGTTTCACACTCATGCTGGTGGTAAGAGTTTAATTTGAAAACTAACTTCGTCGTCATTTTGCCCTGTAACCCTGTCCTGGATGGATGTCTGTTGTCTCTTTATGTAGAGAGAAATGAAAGGAGGTAGTTCTGCTTAATTACCATGTGAATTGGGTCCCCACCGGTTTGTTAAGTACACTCTGCTTGTTTGAAGGCGACGGAAGGCTGCTGTTTCCTTCCGTATCCCTGACGTGATTGAGGGCAGGCTTCGCAGCGCCCCTGACATTTCTGGATCTTAGTGGGGTCACCCAGTCCCCGGAGCAGCTGGGGTTAAGGACTTTACTCAGGGGCCCAGTGGTGACATCACTCTGGATTTGAGCCAGCAACCTTCCGATCACAGGCACGGCGCCCTGACCCGCTGAGCTGCACAGGGTTACGCCATCTTCAGGCGTCCCAGCAGTGGTGTAAGCGGGCACCTTCCAGGTGTCCTATTTAAAGTGGCCTCCCTGTCAGAGGAGACCGCTGACTCCTCGTCTCTCTCCTGTCCGCAGGCAGCGGACGGTCTGTTGCAGCAGAGTGGCATCTCGCAGCTGCACATGTTGTCCGTGCTGGCGCAGGAGAGTGGCCCATGGACCAATGCCACGCTGCAGAGCATCGTGTCCAAGGAGGCACCTGAAACAAGCAAAGGTAAAAATATTAAACTGGGACAGAGCTGTTTGATGCATTTGTCTACCTTGTTCTCTGACGTATTGTCACCTGGATTGTGTTGCTGAGCACTGTGTTGGTTATACTTGGTGATCCACTGAAACCCAACCCCCCCCTCCGGGTTTCCCCAGTCCAAGAGTTTCTAGCAGTGGAGGGTCCTGTGCTGCTGGAAATGCGGGTGAAGCACCTCGTGAAGGAGAACCGCATGGAAATGGCCGCGCTGCTGGCCAAAGTGTGCGCTGAATACCCCGGGTTCGAGGGGAAGGGCCACTTCAAACAGACCTACCTGGTCTGTCTGTGTGCCGTAGCCTCGAGGGACCAGCTGATGCAGGAGGTGAGCTTGTCATTCAGAAGGAAGATCAGAGGACCCCCCCCTTCCCCTCCCACAGGAGACATTCCGCTGACCCCCCACTTGTCCTGGATCTGAGCTCAAAGTTCAAAGAATAAAATACTTGAGCAGTGCTCTTAATTTATTTGGGTATTAATAATACAAGTTCATTATATAGACAAAACGATTTTAAGATTTGGTTAGTTGTATCTGAATAGAACCTTTGCGGTGGTGTAATTAATGGCCTTACCCACAGTGGTGTTACATCTTTGTCCAGCAGAGGGCGAGCTGCAGAGTCAAATGACATTCCTCTGCAGCTTGGTGATGCAGCCTCATGCTTTCCCATGTACTCTGTCAGAATACATGAACATATGCTGCCCACTGAGATATGGGACTCCTATGTAACGCAGGCCCTGGACTGTTATTCTGCCTTATTTATTTTTTTGAAAGGTTTGTTAACCTGTTGAATGTGTGTCCGAGCGCAGTGCAGGTGCCTCCTTTTCAATGACAGTGGCCCTCCCTTTATTTTCGCAGCTCTCCCAGGTGGACTGCAGGGATGCTTTGGAGATGATCTGTAACCTGGAGTCAGAGGGGGACGAGAAGGGAGCCCTGGGCCTTTGCTCTTCCTTCCTCATGAGGCAGCTTCTCCAGGGAGACATGTACTGTGCCTGGTGAGTGAGCCTCGCCCTGCCTTTGCTGCCCCGCCCTGCCTCTGCTGCCCCGCCCTGCCTCGGCTGCCCCGCCCTGCCTCTGCTGCCTCATCTTTCCAAAAAAACCCACCTCTTCTTACATTTTGCATTTTAGACCAGAGTTCCTCAATCCAGTCCTCGGGGACCACCTGACAGTCCACAGTTTTGCTCCCTCCCAGCTCCCCGGAAGTTTGGAGGGAGCAAAACTGTGGACTGTCTGGCTGTACCCGAGGACTGGATTGAGGAACACCGTTTTAGAATTCCCAGCCACGATCTTCCAATGCCAAATTGCTGTCAGATTCCTGCAGGGGGAAATAGTTTCAAAGGTTGAAGAAATGTTTATTTTTTTCCACTGTCATATTTTGAAAAGTCCCTTGAGGGCATTAGTGATGGACTGTTTGCCCAGATGAAGCCTTACAGCCTTCCGTGTCCTTGCAGGGAGCTCACACTCTTCTGGAGCAAGCTGCTGAAACGCCTGGAATTGTCAGCACAGGCGTTCCTGGAGAGATGTCGTCAGATGTCCCTGCTCTCCAAGACCGTTTACCACATCCTCTTTCTCATCAAGGTCATCCAGTCAGAGGTGGGTCGCTCACTGTTTCCATTTGGCTGGATAGAAGGTAAAAAGCCTCATATGTTTATTAGTATATTGCTCACTCTTTTAGCATCTTAATTTTTTTCCCAGGCTTTTTACAAATGTAATTTCAGACTTGATGTTTACTTGATTTTGGACCAACCCAGTGTTCACTACACACCCTGCATAGCTGAGAGTTACATGGTGCTTTATGGGGCAATGCCAAAATTCAGACGCTAATGTATTTTTTTTTTTCTATTCCTTCACCAGCTCGAGGATGTGGGCCTGCCAGTATGCATTGAGATGTGCATAAGAGCTCTGCAAATGGAGTCTGGGGAAAGCGGAAACACTAAGGCCACTATTTGCAAGACTATTTCCTGCTTGTTGCCCTCTGACTTGGAAGTTAAGCGGGCATGTCAGCTAACAGAGTTCCTTCTGGAGCCTACAGTGGACTCCTATTATGCTGTGGAGACTCTGTACAATGAGCCGGACCAGAAGTTTGAGGAAGAAAATCTGCCGGTTCCTAATTCACTGCGCTGTGAGCTTCTACTAGTGTTCAAAAGACAGTGGCCTTTTGATCCAGAATTCTGGGACTGGAAAACCCTCAAGCGCCACTGTTTAGCTTTGATGGGAGAGGAGGCATCCATCGTGTCATCGATTGACGAGCTGAACGACAGTGAGAACCCGGAAGGGCTCGAAGAAGATGACATGGGCAAAGGTCTGGAGCTCAAAGATCAGATGGAGTGTTTCTGGGATACAACAAATGAGCTCAATGAAATGACTGATGAAAGGAAGAAGAAGAGGGAAATTAAAAAGCTGAGAGAGAAGGGTTTTATCTCTGCCCGGTTCAGAAATTGGCAGGCCTACATGCAGTATTGTGTCTTGTGTGACAAAGAGTTTCTTGGTCACCGTATTGTGCGACATGCACAGACGCACGTCAAAGATGGGGTTTACAGCTGCCCCATATGTGCGGAATCCTTCGACAATAAGGACGTGTTGGTGCCACACGTGGCGTCGCATGTGAAACAGTCTTGCAAAGAGCGACTTGCTGCTATGAAAACCAGCAGGAAATTAGCCAACGCCTCAAAAATGGCAGCAGCCAATGCCACCACGCAAAAAGACCGATTGCTTGAAAGTCAGTTCTGCAAGCCGAAGTCAAAAGACGTTTTGGATCATTTGAACTCTTCGCATTCTAATAATGCTGACGCTTCAGTGTTGGACAAAGATGAGCTGTCCACTGTCAGATCAGATAACATGGAGGAGTACTCTTGTCCTGTGGCAAATTGTCGGAAAGGCTTTAAGTACTTCAGAAACCTGATAGCCCATGTGAAGGCGCATGAAAACAGTGACGAAGCCAGGCGGTTTCTCGAGATGCAGAGCAAGAAGGTGGTTTGCCAGTACTGCCGTCGGCAGTTTGTCAGCGTCACCCACCTGAACGATCACCTGCAAGTGCACTGCGGTGTCAGGCCCTATATTTGCATACAGCTGAACTGCAAAGCCAGCTTCCTCTCCAACGCTGAGCTTCTCGTACACCGCAAAGAACACACGGTGTTTAAGGCTAAGTGCATGTTTCCGAACTGTGGAAGGGTGTTTCATGAAGCTTACATGCTTTATGATCACGAAGCCCAACATTACAAGACGTTCACTTGCAGAGAGCCTGGCTGTAGTAAAATATTCCACTCACAGTCGCAGCTGGATTTGCATCAGGAGGATCACGTGGTAAAGGAGGAAGACATTGCAACCAAGGACCAAACTCTGACTGAACTAGCAGAACTCCCACTACTCTCTGTCAAACAGGAACCAAACTATTCCTCATTCGAACAGGGAGCAGACTTCTCTATATCTGATGAAGTACCCATTGAACGGAAATCCTTCCCTCAATGTCAAGCTGGGCAGAGTACTCTGAGCACACCTGTAGATAATCTGTCTCTCCCAGGACCAGTGAAGGTAAAGCACTCTGTTGAGAGCATGCTCAACACTGAACTGGGTGTTCCTCCTGTGCCAGGATCTGACTGCGAAGAATCTTTCCAGAATGACCCATCTGCATTGGCCCAGCCACAGTTCTCATCAACGTGCCCTGACACCTTTTCGATTGGTTCGCCTGCTGCCCTTTGCTTGTCTGAGCCGAATCAGCCAAGGGTAGCAGATTCTGCGACCCTTCCTCTCCACACTGATCCAGGGCAAATGATTACTCCAGCTCTGTTGCCTGTTCCATACCAGGGAGTTTTACAGGACTCAAATGCACCTTCACGCCTGGATATTCTGCAGGGTACAGTGCAGTCTTTTCCCTGTCACAATCAGGGCTCTCTTCAAAAAGACATGAATGATGTAAGGGATGAAAGTAAAGGATCAATATCAGTACCACGTCCAGGACTGTTTGTAAACAACAACCTGCCAACGGAGCAATCCCCACACTGCATATCAGCCGTGATGCCTGGCGTTCACACGTCTGCTGGCTCACAGGCAGGTCTCCCACCAACTGCCCCTCTAACGGTATATGGAGGTGGAACCACAAGCACAGCTGCTCCATCTACATGCCTAGGCAATCCATTTCCACCTGAAGGAGCTACGCAACCAAAAGAGAGACACAACTGTGCTTTCGAGTCATGCACAAGGAACTACAGCTCCTACAGAAGTGTCACCAAGCACATGAAAGCGGCACATCCTGAGTTCTATGCAGACTGGAAGTTGGCAAAGAAAAATAATCGGATGCCCAAGACTGTGATACACAGTGTGTCTGCGGGTGGAAGTCTAAACTCTGTGACACCCTCACAGGGCCGAAGGCTCAGCAGTGCCCCCGTATCTGTAGTCCAAATGCAGATGCAGAACACCGTCAGTCAGTCCCTGCCCTATTCTGTAGGTTGTCCAGATCCTGCTGGCTCCAAAACGTCCATCTCGCTCTCGGAAGCTGGCGCGAATATGACTCTGCCAAACCAAATGGAAAATATCTTAAACCCAATATTGCTGTCCCAGTTAGGAAACTCTCAGAACCAGTCTGGGTCAGTACCACCACATGTTGGGCCTAGTACTCCCTGGCCCTCACAGTCTGGGAGCAATCCGGACGTTTCCCAACCAGTAGTATGCCCTTCTCATATGTTGTCCTCACACATTCATGGTCTTCCTAATCCGCCTTATACTTCCCAGATGAACACATCTAATGTTGGAGCCCAGCCAGCAGAGATGGGTCAGCCTGCCCTGCAAGCAGTGCACACTGTGACTGGTAATCCATTCTTGCAGTCACAGGTGGAAAGCAGTACAGCATTGCCAGAAGGTACTCCAGGGGAAGGTTTACATACTCCCTGTGTTTCCAGTTTTGTTCCTAACATTACCCAAGGTACACCAGCACAGATGGGTACAGCACAAATCCAAAACCAAGGATTTGGTCACACTAGTCAGATCGTGCCCTCTAATTCAAAGGGAATGACTAATCCAATGTTGACGTCAGCAATGGAGAGCCTTCCACATTCTGTCATACCTTCTTATATGGAGGATATTAAGGATGCTGTGATATCAGAACCTGTAGAAAATTCAGGCCCTCTGTACCCACCACAAATACAAAACACGGCATTTTCCGACTTCAAACCCCCAGAAAGAATTGTTAATGTGCAGATGAAGAATAATGTCAACTCGGATTTTGCCTCTGAAGGAAGTTCGACGCTGCAGGCATCGACTGACCGAGGGCCAGCACATAACAGCAGTGCATTACCATCCAATGGTGATGGCCTGGCAGTGAAACGAACCAAGCGGAACAAAAGAGCAAAGTGGCCTGCCATTATAAAAGATGGAAAGTTCATCTGTTGCCGGTGTTTCAGGGAGTTCTCCAGCCCAAAATCACTTGGAGGTCACTTGTCAAAGCGTTCTCATTGCAAAGCCTTTGATGAAACTGACCTTTCTACAGATCTGCCCACCTCGTTTCTTGATCTTCTTAATTCACCACATGTTTTAAACACTGCACAGCAACCAGTGGCTTCAAATTTTAACCCTGCAATGACTTTCAAAGACCCGACTAATCAGCCACTGGACAGGTGCTCATTAGACTCTAGGTTTTTCCCTAATGTGACATTCCCCCAAGCCAACGGCTCTGCTTATTCTAGTTCAGATGGGCAAAACGGTGATGTCCTGAAGCAAGTTATTGATAATCCGGCAATCCAAGACCTCTTTGAATCCTCTGGAATTCCACGGTCGTTCCAGAATCCTTGTGTCTCTTATACTCCCGATGGTCGTTTGCCTGAAAGCACAGTCATTCAGCACACTGGGAATATTCCAGTCAAGACAAAAAATGAACCGGACGGGGAAGATTTTATCAAGCAAGAAGCAGACTGTAGGTTTGGAGGTCATGACTTTTCTGATTCTGTCCTTTCTGAGATAATGGCAGAGAACAATTCTGCTGTTTCACTAAGCAGTCTTCCAACAGATCATCTAAATCAGATACTCAGAGCAGAGACTATGATGAAGATGAGAGAAAATAAGGGGAATGAAGATTCCCAGCAGGAAGGGATATCAAATGATGGTCTTTTGGCGGCAATGGCCAGTTTGGCACAAAATCTTATGACAAATCCATTGTTGCAGATAACCTCATCTGACTCCAGCGAGCACACATTGACACCAGTCAGCCCCCAAGATGATGTAGAGAAGAAACAGTCAGAGCAGAATGTCAAGAAGAAACTTCGTGAACAAATTTTGGCAGGGGACCTTCTCAGAAGGGGCAGTTTGTCTCGACCATCTGGTGCTGATGTGAATGCCAGTCCAAGAAACTTAAGTCTGCAGAACCCTGTCCCCCAAACTTTGGATGACCAGCAAAGTTCAGAGTCCTCAAAAGTGGTTCAGGCGATGCCTAATGGGAACCTTAGGTCTGAGATGAACAGCATTGGAGTGGTGACTGAGGCCTCTTCTAAGAATTTTGGGGGCTTATCAAAGTTAAGTGCTAGTCAGCAGGGAAGGACTCCTTTAGTTCCACCAGAGGCTCCTGCTACAGCAGCCTCTGTGATAAATGACACGGACACTGGTCCTCTTTTGTCCGCAGTTGTAGATGAAACAGTCATGGAAATTCAAAGAGCTTTAGAGAAATTAGATTTAGACAGGGAAGTTAGTGAGAACACCCAAGCAACAAAAATCTGTCCCCCTGTTATGAACCCTAGTTTAAACAGCATAGTTGTAAATAATACTGATTCTGTGAAGCCAAACATCACTGTAGCCCTAGATGAATGTTTGAAACCATTTGTTTGTGAAAACGAGGGCTGCAAGTACAGAGCTATGACAAAAGATGCTCTCTTCAAACACCTTTCAAAAACGCACAATTACACTGGCGAGATGATCAATGAAATCAAGAAAAATCACGGTAAATTTGCCCCATTTCGCTGCCAGATGTGCAATAAGACATTCACCCGAAATTCAAATCTTAGAGCCCATTGTCAGACTGTTCACAGCTTGTCTCAAGATGAAATGATCAGGCTGAGGATAAAGCGACAGTGTAACAAAAAGCCTGAGATACAAATCAGTAATGACCAGGTCAGTGGAGAGAAGAACAATCTACTGTTCACTGCAGTTGGCCATAGAAAGCTTAATGAAAGCTTCATTAAACAGCATATGCCTACAGATGCTGGACAGAACAGCTCAGATGCTATATTGACACAAAATACGATTGATGCACAAAAAAGAGCAAGTCAAGAGCACCATCCAGAGTCTTTTGAGGTGAAGCCAGCTGGTTCCTTAGCTACTCCAGAATCTCATCAAGATAATGGTCTCCCAATTGGACTACCAATTCAGCCTGCGCAAGGTATACCTGTTTGTAATCAGACAGAGGTGGAGAAAGCTTCACCAGCCACGGTTATGACCAGACATCCCTCGGAGAGGTACGTTGCTGCAGTTGATAGTGTCGTAGTGCCCCAGCCTCCGAATGCATTATATTCGTCTGTCCCCACTTTGCATGCTAAGCAGCAGGTAGAGCCACCTGCCCAAATTTTACCAGCTGGGGCTTCTTTTGCACCTGCAGTCTCTGGGCCTCCCCAAGGAGATTCTCTGCAGCTCGCAATACAGTCTCCAGACAAGGGGTTTAATGCAATGAAGCCAAAACTGGTCAAACTTAAAGTCGAAACCCCCAAGAAGATTAAGGAGAAGAAGGAGCGAAAACCAGCAGTAAAGAATGGTGAGGTAGATGATAACTTCAGCCCTTACAGACCTTACCGTTGCGTTCACCAGGGCTGTATGGCAGCGTTCACCATTCAGCATAACTTAATCCTCCATTATAAGGCTGTACATCAGTCTGCTTTGCCTAAATTTGAAGTGAGCAATGATGACGAACATGATGACCCCCCTGAAGATGACAAAGACTCTGAGGTTGTTCAAGTGAGTGAATTCAGATGTCAGGTTAAAGACTGCTCACGCATATTCCAAGAAGTCACAAGCTTATTGCAACATTATCTCCAGCTTCACAAATTCACCCTTGATAAAGCGGGCGGCCTGATTTCCAACATAAATCTGGGTAGGTTCCAGTGTGATCAGCCCGAGTGCACCGCATTTTTCACTGCTTTCTGGAAGTACATTGCCCACATCGAAGAAGCTCACAAGGAGACGAAGTTGTCCAAGGTAGAAGCCGTTGAGGGATTATTCCGGTGTGAGGTTGAAGGTTGCGACCGTGGCTATGCTACGCGATCTAACCTGCTGCGTCATACCATGAAGAAACACCAGGAGCTGTACAAACTTCAGCTGATGACCCAACGAAAGAATCAGGATAGAGAGAGACAGATCACAAAGAAATCCCAGCCTGGAGTCGATGAAGCTAACGACGGGAAAGAAAATATGCAAAACAACCAAAAAGCTATTCAAAAAGGAAGCGAGAAAAAAAGAAATGACGACGTAAAGAATAATCACTGGACGAAGTATGGGAAACCCTCTTTGAAATCCAAAGAGGAAGCTACTGCAATGTGTACAAAGAAATTTCCCCTACAATATCCCTGCATGATAAAGGGCTGTGAATCTGTCGTGAGCTCAGAACGGAACATTTTAAGGCACTACATTCGGCATGGACTTTCTGAGAGGTACTTGGAGGAGCAGAGAAGCTACTTCATCTTCTGCAAAAAGTCCTCCCGCTCAAAGTGCTGGTCACACAGAAGCAGCGCTAAGTTTGAGGATAGTTCCACTGAGACATCGGAGAATGAGGATGCAGAAGAAACTGGTCCCGATATGAGCGAGACCGAGAGCTCGAAACCCACCTCTGGCAGGGAGGAGACGGCGGAGGACACCGAAATGTCAGATGCCAAGCAGTCCGCAGATGACAGTTCTGAAACTAAATCTGTCACGTCATCAGAGGTAAAGAGAAAGAGAGGGCGGCCTCGCAAATCCGTTACCGACGAGATTACACCACTTACTCGTAGGAAGGCATTAGAGAGGTTAAGGTGCACCCGGAGCAATCCAGTCAACTATGCAGGTAATGGATCTGACTCAACTTCCTCCTCCAGTACGGTTCCAACCAATGAGGAGCAGCCTGATCAAAGTATATCGCTTAGCTCTTTCAAGCCCATGGGCTTCGAAGTGTCCTTCCTGAAGTTCCTGGAGGAATCCACACAATCTGCTCATCCTCCGAAAAGGAAAGCTAGCGAGGTCATTGGCAAGATCCCTCTGAAACGGGACAGGACTATTCAGCTAAAAACGGCCACTGTGGTGTGCAAGCGCTCCGATGCGTACGTGCGGCCGAGAGCCGTGCAAAACTGTATAGACTTCAGAAACCCCCAAAACCTGACTTCACTGAGAAACGTGAAGATCGTGGTGGACAGTGCTTTCTCTCACGTGGCTGACCTTCTGCTCAAGCAGCTTCAGGAGATGCGACCTTTGGTGATTCTTCAGAAGTAGACTTTGAGTGTTAACTGACTGGTTGAATGTCTATTATCGAAGCATAGTACTCAGGATTAGAACAGTAACCTGCTGCAGACTGGTGTCCAAAAACAATAATTCATTTGAATAGGTGTATTTTCCAACACTAAGCAGTATCAAGCTATTTGTTAGCCATTAAGTGTACTACATGAGCATTTTAATTTTTCTAAATTAAAATAAAAGCTGATTTTAAAGTTTGGGTAAAGCATTTGTCTCTTTTATGAAATATGTACATTTTAAGCTGATCTTTTGTAGTAACTAAGTGTAGGGAATCAAAATTGTAAAGCATGTTTGTATTTATAAGTGTCACATTACATTGCCTTCGCAGAACAAACATTTTGGAAAATGACGAGGCTTGAAGTTTTAATATCCCTGTGGGATTTGTTTTGTTTTTTTTTTTTTTCCTTTTGGTAACAAAATTTATGTAAACAGTTGGTATAGTGTTGTGTAAAATTTGTGACTCATCGTTCTTGTAAGATCTTGTAAATCAGAAGCTGTAGACAGTACTCGTGTGCGCGTGTGCCTGTGTGCGTGTACGTGTGTAATGCGACACTGCTTCCATCAGCATTCTGTAAGTCCAGTTAAACCACATTTTACTACTTATTTCATGTTTCTTGTATTTGTATGTTTCCTCACTTTTGCAGTTTTCCCCCACCAAATTCATACTTATTCCATTTCCATATGTTGAAATACCTTTCTCTCACACCATTATGAATATGACTGCAACCATTACTGTAGCCAGATAAATTCTGGCAATTCACAAACTCACTACTGTGTGTGTCCATACAGTTTGATTTGGAATATAAATATGAATCTACATTTCAGTGTCTTTATATGCAATCTTTATTGTAAAGCTTTTAATACAGAATAGTTTTGATGATTTCCTTAGTCTCTTATTGGACACAGTTGTGTGCGTCTCTCTGGTGTGTCAATATGGGACCGGAGTTCCTTAACAATTGGTATAATTTGTAGATGGGTTTTAAAAGTATTTTCCTTAATCAGATAACACTTTTTATGCATCGTGGAAAAACAAATTGGGTAACATAGTTTTCAGTTTTATAAATTAGGGTTGAAGTTCCCCAGTGCTAAATTTGAGCCCTTAAACTTCCAGCTGTTTAACTCTTAAATACCTACCACCAGTATCCAGATTCACTCACACCATACAGTGATGGCTCACTTTTGATGGGGATACTGCTGTAAGCAGTGCATTATGGGATACTAAATCTTCCAGGTCTGAGGGTTGAGAAGCCGTGTGACTTTCGAATGCCATCTTCTCGTCACAGTATATAGCGTAGGAAACCTTTTGTTCAGTTTGGAAACTGGCAAAGGTAATCTAAACTCTTAATTCCTTATGGGCTGGGCCAGCTTCATATTCCCGTAAACAGAAAGACCTATTTCACGACAGACAAAA
Organism: Isichthys henryi; assembly: GCA_026776945.1. Taxonomy (NCBI): domain Eukaryota; kingdom Metazoa; phylum Chordata; class Actinopteri; order Osteoglossiformes; family Mormyridae; genus Isichthys; species Isichthys henryi. The sequence continues at coordinate 2,044,632 of JAODJX010000041.1, forward strand.
ATACAATTATACTTAACAAACCAGTGAAGAGCGAAACTATCTCTGGCATCAGGAAATGCATAGACGTGAAAGGCAGACTGCAGCCAAGGTATCTAATGAATTCCTTAGGGCGACTAGGCCTCAGTAGATGAAGGCCTAGTGACTTTGATGGACGTTATGTGGTTCAATGATGACGTGCTGATTTTATCACTGCTGTGATGGTGACAGCGGCACTGGGATTTTTTGACTGGGATGTAGCGCTTGCTGAAGCTTTTCCAGCACTGCCTGGATAAAATGTATATCATCTCAGTGATGTTGAGGATGATGCAGATCACAGACGCGCTGGTCATGATGTAGAGGAACACCTTTTTCTCGGTAGCCCTGGACACATAGCAGTCCACGGTGTTGGGGCAAGGGCTCGTACTGCACTGGAGGAGACTGGGAACCTGGAAGCCACTGTACAGTTTGTAAAAAGCCACCAGAAAACCCACCTCGAAGGCAGTCTTGAAAAGCAGGCTGAAGAGGTAGGTGCAGAGCAAGCCGCCGTCGATGCTGCTCTTATCCTCGTAAAGCTTTCTTCCGTGCCTCTTTTCGCGGTAGTCGCGGTAAGCGACGTGCAGAGCCACAAGAAGTGACGGCGTGGACACCATGATCAGCTGCAGGGACCACAGGCGCACCTGCGACATCGGGAAGAAGTAGTCGAAGCAGACGTTATGGCATCCCGGCTGCTGCGTGTTGCATATGAAGTCCTTGTGCTCGTCTTTCCACACATCCTCCGCGGCAGCCACGAACACCAGGATGCGGAAGATGAAGACCACGGAGAGCCAGATGCGCCCGATCACTGTAGAGTACTTGTTGACCCCACTTAAGATATTCTCCAGGAACCCCCAGTTCATTCTTTAACTATGTCCTCTCACTGACCCTTGAACAAAAAAGAAACGCTGGGTTATTTTTTTTTTCGGTTGTTTTGCAAAATTAAAACTCATAGTAAATTAGTAATTAATAGTACGTCACGTTTATCTTAGTCCTGCGGCCGGGATACTTTGGGACAACGCGCAACATGTAAATAAGATCAGATCATCACAAATTTCCCGATGATATTTTCAGTTTAGTCCGGAGCCTACGGTCATACCTTTATTGGGTGTTCGTCTGTAGCATTAATTAGTGGTGGAGTCTCTCTCGTTATTTACCATTGACTCACTTGTTGCTTGTATGGGTTTCATCATTATTTTTTTCCGGTATGGGAAGGCGACCGCAGGCGTAAAGTGGAAGTTGCTTCACTTGCCTCTTAGGTGTTTATACTATTTTTGGCACGATATAGTGTAGTGATGTTTCAAATATAATATCACGTTTCTTATATAGGACTACGTTTCACGGTTTAGTTATACCTATGCCACAGCATGTATTAATTACTCCATGTTTGTTTAATGTACGAGTGATGTTTCCCGACAACCGACTGAAAACTGTAGAATAGACATCATATGAGGATATATACAGTTTACGTTTAGAACATCTTTTTCTTAATAAGGAGAAACCGACTGAAATAGAATGAAAGGATATTTACCTTTCAGTGAGGTTCTTCTGACTCTAAAATATTTTCTTCCTCTTGTGTCGCTTGCAGAGCAGGACATGGAGGTAGCAACAGTGTGCGTGTCTCTTCGTCCTTGTCACGCTATTTGTATGTCAAATACACCTGCCGGACGCCACACCTATACCGTATACAGTCGAGGAGCCGCCGCGGCAGCCGCAATTATAGGCGTTTATTGGGAAATAGAAAGGAGAATACTTCCTATGATATGGGTAAAGAGTTAATCTAAAATCTGGTTGATTTAAGGGAATATTACTAGTTGCGATATGGCAAATAGACCAATAGATAAAGCAACATTGTCTTTGGTCTAGTAATAGCCTATCACTTATAAAGGCAGGAGAGCGCTCGCTTTAGACCTAAAAATTTACTTTCATTAAATTGATTTATTATTTTATTGAGGAATCACCTGTATTTCTGTGAAGAGAGTGTTATTTGCATGAGGACAGAAGCTGCCATGGCAGAGTATAGTCTGCGCTGATGCTTAGGCTCGAGCGTCGCTTACTATCCGTGTCAAGCGGCCGTCATCACCTTCAGTAGTAATTATAAGCTATAAGTGCGCAGTAGAGTGGATGCTAAACGAAAATACTGCGTTTAAAGTAGTTATTGTCATTTTTTTATAAATGTGTTTTAGATAACTGGAGACTTATCTTTAAAATTTAATGTCAGTTGCAAAGGAAGTAATTGATCTAGATAATAAATTAGTTATGAGAGTGTACGGGTCTTTTCATTAAGCAACAGCCATTCTGTTCACTTGTACGTGCGTTTCATTCCCGCGTCTTATGTGGGACAACCTGCGCGTTAAATACAGGCGAAGTATTAACAAAAGGTAGTGATGAAGAAGATGTAAAATGAAAGGAGATGAACAGCATAAAGTGCGTAAAGCTGCATGTGTTAGCTATTAGGACTGTGCGTTCGCCGCAAGGACGGCCTGAATCTCAGTGCTGGGCTTCAGTCCGACTGTATCAGGGAGAAAAAAACTGTTTTTGGCTTGGCCTTTAATTATTTTCTTAGCTTTGTCCCTGTACCTCCTCTGTAGACGAGCTATAATAAATAGTTGCATTTCTAAGGGGGTTAATTCTTCCTCATTGCATTGTGGAATATTATTTCCGTGACTTTTTTCGTTTATACATTTGTGTCATTCCGGACCAAAACGCCTCCCTAGAAAGACTTGGTCGGATTAGCGCGTCGTACGAATGTTACCCGGCGCGCATTAAAGGAGCGTCTCCGGCTCTTCGCGCACGTCTCCATTCCGAACGGCGGGTGGCGCTATAATCTACAGGAAACCTTTTTAATGTCTGTGTTTGGCTGCGCGTCTCTCTTTTTTTGTCGTTTGCTCTGTACTTCCGAGGACTATGAGAAGGTGCAGGTCACCCAATCGGTTGGACGGTACTTTTATTTAATCTAGTTTATAATCTGCATATGTATACATGTTTCGTAGTTTGTCTTGGCTGCAGCCCTGTGGTATCTCATTATCAATCACGGTGCCAGCCTTCTCTTAAGCTGCATGACATTTCCTCGGCGATCTTTGTTTATAATATTAACTCCCCGTGTGAACGTTTATCCTATTAAAGGCTTGTCTTTACTAATCGGTTTTTGGTGGGATCTGTCTAACTTCTTCCATATGCTGTCGTCAGATTGTAACAATGCCGTCTGCTGAACAAGGAAGCCATAAAGTAGAGACCTCGAATGAGAGCAGATTGAAGGCGCCGGGTTTGAGGGCGGCCAAGACCACCACTCTCTTCCGGGCCGTGAACCCAGAGCTCTTCATAAAACCCGTAAGGCCTCAGGTTATTGCATATTTAAGCCATAGAGGTTTAGAGACCATTAAATTGTCGGAGATTTTAGTGTTATAGGTCCCTTGATGTAGTGTAGTTACTGTTTTTTCTCTCTCAGATGAATGTTTTTAGTCTTGATTGGGCTTTCACAAAGTACTTGTAATACTCTTATCTAAATGTCGTATGTGGTGACCCTTTTAATTATAGAACCGTAGACTTGTGTTACTGAAACATGACACATTTGCCCCTCCAATTAATGATTGCTTAAATTCCTCTGTTTTCATATTGAAAGTGAGAGTGGCTAAGAATCATCAATTGATAAATATCTGTCGTTAATTATAATAAGGTATGATAATATGTAAAAATACACAAATTAATCATCAAATTAGGCTACACTTAAATGTAAAAGAACTAGAAGTAGAATCTGTTTAAAACGTATAGTAACATAGCAGAAACAGTCCTCGGGAAATATGAGGAAGGTATTTTGAAACAAATGAATTTAAGCGGGAAATGGAATGAAAGCTGTGGATCAGTTTGTTTTATATAAAGTAATATACTGTATGACTGCATCCTAACCTACACGTGAAAATATATTTTAAGCAGCGTCATTCCTCTTCTGTAGAATAAGCCTGTCATGGCCTTGGGACTGATTGCGATATCGCTGTGTGTGGGATATCTCGGATATCTTCACGCCGTCAAAGAGAATAACCAAGAGCTGTACGAAGCCATTGACAGCCAGGGCGAGCGACACATGAGACGAAAGACATCCAAGTGGGACTGAACATGTTAAACGACAATGTAAAAATCGATGAAGACCAGCGCTCTCAAAGAAGCCAGCTCTTAAAGTGCACTGCATCCCATAACGGAGATGAAACACGACGGAAATTAATGTCAACTTGTTTTTTTGTGTAATAGATGGTGAGACAAAACCATGAAGATTCAGGGTAAAAAGTACCTGCCATTTATTTAAGTTTGTTAGATGATAGCTTCCTTTGTAAGGAATGATGTGTGTGAATGCTGCAAATATCTTATTCATGTCTCTGTTATAAGCTAAATAAAAATGCGATACTTTGTGTAAATGATCTGGTTTTTAAGCACGACTATTTAGTCAGTCCTCTGTTTGTTTATTGTAAAATTACTGAGCGGCTTTTAAAAAAATCATTCAGATCTTTCCAGGTGAGATGTAGTGCTGCAGCTGTTTCTGTTATACGACTGTAAACAATTACGACTTTAGCTATAACCGCTATTTGTCCTTATTTAAATATAGTTTGTAGTTATCAATATCTAACAGTTTTTTTTTTTTTTTACTTTAGAATGAAAAAAACCCATTATGTTTTATGACTATTCTGTGAGTATTGAAGCACAGGAGATGGGAAAAGAACTGGCAAAGTTAGATTACGAAATAAATCAGTCCTTTTTTTAACTCGGGGACCGGGCAACTAAACTATTGCAAGTGTGGAGAACATAGGCCGAGGTGGCTGCCACGGGAAGGAGGGTCAGAGGTGGAGGAGAGATTTACAGAGAATGATCTAGTACAGTTTTATTGTATTGTCATTTACAATGACAATAAAGAATCTTGATTGTCCTGACTTCACGTTAGGTAAATACTTACTGGTTGTAATTACACGCCACACAGCCATTCAAAAAAAGTATTTAATTTATTGTATTCCTGTTTTAATTTAGTTGTTTGTGATTCGTAGTATTATGGGTGTATAAACGGAACGCTTCACTGCCTGCTCATACCAAAACTACAGTTGACCGAGTTTCTGTGCAATATGAAGGAGGAGAACATCTTAATTAATCTGGTCCTGCCCCAACGTGTAATTATGTCTATCAGGAGTGTAGGTGTGAGAGAGGTGTAGGTTTGGGTACCGTGGCTGTTATGGGGGGTGGACGGTTCGGGGCTGATTGGGCCCCTACCAATGCTGAATGCCAACCTACACCCTTGAGAGGTGTTGAGTAAATTAACTCTGTCCAGCTATACTAGACAAACAGGTCACTTGAGAAGAATCCAGACCGCTGTTACTCACGTCATCAGCAACGCAAACTGTATTTCCTTATTATGTAGAATAATGTAACCAAAACACACAAATATACAGAGTAAGCATTAAAAACTTCTGCTCACTGCAGATTCATTTAATTATTTCCTCGGAATAAGTTCATCTTTAAAACAACATACAAGAAATCTTCAGATCAGTTCCACGGACTTCGCGAGTTTGCCATTGAACTGTAATCAGTTGGTTAGTTAATTCTGCGCTTTTATGTTTTAAGTTTATGAACAACAATAATACTGAAGGAAACATTGAAATGAGTGCCGAGGGCAGAAAGGCGCACCATGCCGCCAGCATCCCCCCGCCACGCCTCCCTCCCCCTTTTGGGATGTTATAAAGCAGTTCGATCTCTCCCCCCCATTTAAAGTGTCCATTCAGCCGCACGCTTCGCAGCCCAACTCGCGCAACATGGCGGAGCAGCCGCCGTCCCCCGTCCCCCGTCCCCCGTCGGACACGCAGACCTGACCCAGGCTTTTCCCGTAAAATGTGACTGGCGAGGGGGCGGCCGGACCCTTTTCCACGCCTCTTAAATTACACTTTACCGTCGGCACGGCGATTGCGGTGGGAGCCTGTTTTCCATTTTGGTAACTTGTGATTGAATACAGTGACACGATGAACAGCAACGCGACAGGTAAGAAACTTAAAGCAAGTGTGTTCCGCTGTCAGTAGAGATTTGCTGTTTGTTACGCCTGCTTGTATATTTTTTAAAATCTTTAAACGCATGAAATGTGTTCATTCTAATGCTGAATTAGGCGTCATGCCTGAGTTTGCAGTGCAGTGCGATACCGCCGTGTTTCAGCAGGTAAGGGATCGATATTGCTGGTCCCTGCTGGATCCTCCTTCATTATTTAACCCAACGGGAGCCTGTGTTACTGGGGGAGAAGGCTGTGCTCTTTATTAGCGGGGATCCTGAAAATGTGCTTTGCACGTAAAATATTCTCCAGTATTAGTGTTCATTGTGACATGACAGACGCATCGCTCTGTTACAGTGCTTTATTTCATCCATTTCCTTGCACACTTGTCAGACGTTGTATAACGACGATAAAGTTGGATTGAATTGAATGTTTTTCGAGTTTTACCAGTCTCCTTTATTTATTTATTTTTTTTTGTCCTAGCAGAGTTCCGCAAGTCTACCTCCACCCACTCCCTGCCTGCGGATCATGTGCTGTGCTCTGGGGCAGTGACGTTCCCCGGTATTTTCCCTTTCTTTTTTTTTTTTTAAGTTTATTTAGGCACCGTGTATCGTGACGTCATGACCAAGCAATGGATATAATGTCCTTACCGCTTTAAAATATCTCTTACAATTCTTAAGGTTTTCATGCCTATCACCACTCAGCCGCGTTTTAAAAGTAAATTAGCAAGCTGTTTCTTGTGTGTGTGATCTTCCAACAGGTGCCTTTGACCAGCAAGGATGTCCACTAGTGCTCTTTCCAGTAGCACTGCAAAGCAGGCTAACCTCTGACCTGAAAAAGGAAGAAGTTGTTTATTTCATCAATTACTTTTTGCAGTTGCATAAGTAAGCATTTTTTCACCCCTGCATTTGGGTAGCTGCTGTGGTTCCCTCCCCATGGGTATATGGTGCCATTTTTGTGGCTGTTGGTGTCTCCTGCTTGCTTAACTGCGCTCTGTCTTGTAGTAAATACCAGGAGAGGGGCAGTCTGCTTTCTGTAGTGGTGGACTTCAGGAATGCTGCCTTGACCACAGCTAGATTTGTTGCCGAAACACTTCTGCTCCTTGAGGTGAATTCATGGAATATTTTGCAAGCCATTTCTGTTTGTTTTATTGCGAGGAACCAAACTCTAAATGCTGTGATATTGTAATACTTCAATGTGGCATAAAGGAATAGCGCCCTGCACATGCAGTAATTGTGCATCATTTAAACCTCTCAGTAGTTAATTTCAGCACACTGATGTATTAATGAAAGCCTTTTATGTGGCCTGCTATTTTTGTGGTGGATATCGGAACTCCCAGTAAATTAGCTAGTGTGAACCTTTTTTGTTGGATTAATGTTTTTCTCCCAAAAATGCACTTTCAATTAGTTCCCCCCCCCCCCCCAAATTTAGTCTGATTATCTGCTTTTGCAGGCTGCAATTTTGGGGGGGGGTGCGATGGTTTGGTTTGCCGGCATCCTGTTGAAGTCAGGCCCGACATACCAGGGTTGATCACAAGACACTGCATGTTTTAATATAACCCAGACAGTTCAAGAATTTGCCTGTGAACTTCTAAAGACATTTCTAAATCTGATTATATAATTTAGCTGGCATTTCAAAATGGCTAAAGCCCTCCTTTTCTGATGTATGTGAGAAATTGTTCTTTGGTGCTACAGTCCTGGGTGGTAGTGATGAGGATGAGGATGGAGAGAAGAGCGAGAATTTAATTACCACCCGGAGTCAAGGTCACATGCTTTCAGTATAAACCATCATGCGCTTGGTTATCTTCCAGTGGATCTCCCCAAAAATATGCAGGCGGTATTGAGGTTAGTAATAGGGCTTTTTAGCTTTTTGTGGACTCCACGTAACCTTCGTGTGGGTCGGGGGTCCTTTTGTCTGGACGTGTCTCTGCGGAGGTATGTGGCCAGCTCTGCGCGCAAAGGTCAGAAACGATCACTGAGCGAGAGAGTGTGTGCTGACATTGGCTCCTTGTCCCTCCAGCTGCCCCAGAGAACCGTTCATACACTCTATGTAGTTCAGCCCAAAAAGAGAGATGTGCTGAAATTACTGCTGAAATTGCTGATGTCAGGTCACGCGAAGACTGGAAGCTCTGTGCCCTTTAAGGTAACGTTCACCTCCGCGGTAGAATCAAGGGCTCCTTAGAATCACAGCCGTAATGCAGGCAAATGTGTCCTCTCACGCTGCATGTTCATGGCTTCGTTTGGTAAGTCTTCCTTTATACCCTTACAGAGTGTTTTTCTGAAAGAAGTTTTTGAACTCTATAACTACATTGATCGGAGCCAATTAACACCGGAACTGGGCGGTTACCTTGTTTACTGTCATCAAAGCTGGGTAACGTTTTTAAAGGTAATCTTCATTTTTTTTTTTTTCCCGTTTTAAGAATGCATCTGCGGGGGGTTACTGTCATAAGTCGTACCTGATTTGCTCATCTGTCTTCCAAATTCTTATCCTGGAGAGCATCATGGGAGCCGATAGGTTACACCCTGAATGGGACGTCGGTCCATCTCTGGGATTGCACACTCGTGCGCACTCTTAGCCTGCTGCATGTGTTTGAACTGCTGTGTTGCGATGGTAGGCTATTTTGGTTTTGGATGCGTCGCATGTGAGATGCTTCTTGTTCGAATTGATTTCCATCACAGCTGTTGCTTTCGGCCTGTTATCCATGTTACCCCTGTTATCCGTTACCTTGGAGAAGCTCGCCCACTTGAGGCCTCCCATCTGACCTCATTAGCAGCTGAAAGACAGAGCCCCTTCTCTGTTTGATCATGTCTGCGCTGTTAGGCAGGCAGCTCTCAAAGTGTCCCTCAGCTGATGTAAAAGGCTGAAATATTCACAAGATCACAGTTCGTCTTGACAGCCCTGTGTCAAAATAAGCCATATAGCATCATGGCTGCTATTCTACTGATGACTAGCAGATTATTAATTAAATTTCACTCCAAGTGCATCTTGCTAATCTTCATTTTCAGGATATGCCTTTTGTTGTACGTATGGATAAGTTGTAGGTCGTTGACTGCGGCGGGGGAGGGATTTAATTAGGGGTAGTTTGTCTCCATCAGTGTCTGAAAGTTGCAAGCTGCCTTTCTGTCTCCAGGAGATTGATGGATTTGTCCAGGAGTTTCTGTCGGTGGTGCACCGGCTCCCATCCTGCATCGCTACCCTGCATACACTCTCCCGCCAGGCTGTGCCTGCAAGTGTCAAGGAGCTGAAGGACTTTTGCTCAGCAAACGAAGCCAGATTTCAGCAGCTGCAGAGGTGACGCTCGCCAGTACACATGATGGTGTTTTTTTAATACTGGTGGACTTAACCGATATATCCAGGCCTTGTAAATTTCCCCTAAGTGTGGTCGTGTTAGACGGTAGACCACGGCATGGTGTTAATTTATAGTGGATACCAAAGGGTGGTAGTGTGGCTGTATGATGGTGCAGATGGTAGCTGTCGCCCTTTCTGCAGGGAACTCGGTCTGGATGATCTGCTGAGACATTGTGAGCAGATAGTGGAAAAGCTACGGTTCCCTGAGAATGAGCCCTGCTACCAGGACATGGCAGGAACGGCGCTCTTCACTCACACGGCGTACGACATGCTGCAGAATTACAACAGGTGTGGTGTGATGGCACGTCATATCGGAACCAAAGCGGGGAGAAACAAGGAAGCTTCTGGGGAGTTAACGCGACCGATTCCGAATACTTTGCTTGCTTCTTCTCCAAAGGATCACGGCCGCTGTGGAGAAGGTGGATCTGCTGTGGCAGCAGGCGTTTTCCCGAGCCCATCTGCAGCTGCGGGTTCTGCAGCTGCGTGACGAAGCCAAGCAGGTCATGTGATCAGCAACTGACTGGGGCTTGGGGGAGTAGCATGAGTGCTTGTCCATTCGTCTCGGGTAATGCGATCTGTGCTAAAATAGCCAGTAACCAGTTTAGTTAAATTGTGCCCAAAAGGCAAATAACCCTGATTTAAATGTTAGTGAAGCTTCCAGAAGCTTTAATTGCCAAAAAATATTGCTAAATAAATGAATATTCTCCATTAAATTGTATGAGGATTCTAAAACTTAGCAGTCCAAAGTTTTCTGTACTCTTTTCAAATACTGAGATCCCTGAAACTGACTTTACTAATTTTCTAACCTGTCAGCTGTGTAGATGTTTTCCTAGACCAACATCCAGTTTTTGACCTGTTTCCTACTCCTGTAACAGATTATTGACCTGATGGACAAAACCACACAGGAGAAGCTCCAACCGTACAGAATCGAGATGGCCAAAGATGCGGAAAAAGCCCAGAGTCTGAAGGCAGACTTCGAGACGTCGGTCTACAGACCTGCCATGGTGTGGTCGATGTCTGACGCTTTAGAGCTTCAGGATTTATTATTTTGTTAAATATGAATATTAATAAGCAGTCTGGCAAATGCATCCAAAAGTGTTTGTGAATCTCTTCACTAGTCCCTTGTGCATCGAGCCAATGATGTGCTTCGCATGTTGGCGGAGAGCATGTCTCCTGTGGAGATCCAAACCCATGGAGAGTGGATCATGCAACTTGACCGCGTGAAGGAGAAGTTCTTTGCTGCTCTGGATTTACCATACCAGACACTCAAAGCTGTCTCTGATTTCTACTGTTACTACAACAAAGTAGGTATCTCCTGGTTTTGGATACCACTGGGTGTATCTCCTTTAGAAAGACCTAAGCTATCACACTTCAGGTGTTATTGAATCAGGTTTTTTGCCACTAGTATCTATATTAACTGTTCTGACATGAGCTGTATCTTATGCAAGTTCTAATTGTGCTATTTGTTTTGCTACCTGAACTACAGTCAAAAACTTGGTACGACGTCGTTCTGTGCGAGAACTTTTTCCAAGACCTTCTCTGGAACAGCACCCAGGACAGTAGCCCTAAGCTTCACTGCCTGCGAGTGATGAGGGCCAGTAGGACCCCGCCTTGGAAGCAGGCGGTCTGCGACTTCCTGAAGAAGAGTCCAGCTCCAGAGATGGAGGAGCTCATTCAGTTAGCTCACCTCGCCAATGTCATTCCAGACCCTCACCTTCAGCAGAATGGAAGGTGGCTGTCTCACAGGTGGGTCGTTTTTTGAAGAGCTCAGAATTTAGGCTCTGGTTATTTAAATAGATAAAGCTTATATATAACCATGATGCAGCCAGTAACTAAAATTGGTAACTTTGTCTTTTGCAGGTGTATGATTCTCAGGAAGTTGCTGACCTCGCCTGGTGCTGTAGCGCTAAATGACCTTCAGGTGGCGCTGCAGTGGCAGTATGAGTTTCTCAGGGGCACTCAGAGGGATCTGGCTCATGTTGACTCTGTAAGCGCAGGACAGTCTGAGAAAATGAACTGTGCACAAAGCACATGCTTTCAGCTGCAAGAGATCCGAGGTTCTGGTTCCGTGCTGGATGTGCACAGCAGGCCCATCTATGAAGGCCTGTCTAATGGTACCAGACTGAATCCTGGGAAAGAGAGACTGTTGCCCCATCAGCCTCTTGCAAGCTTGGGTCAAGGGATGGTACAAAGTGTTGGAAAACCTCACTCCCTTAGCTCCTTTGATTCTGGATTCGATGGAGCTGGAAGCACCCACACAGACGTGGTGGTGCGGAGAGAGAGCTGGTGTGCCAAGGAGGCCTTCCGGCCTGTCGATCGACAGCCCCGCATCCACGAGGAGAACATTTCCAGTGTGTCGGATTCCGAGGAACGTGAGGAGTTTGAGTTTGCCCGCGTGGGTGGCACCTCGAACGCCAGCATCCAGGTCATTCCGAAGATAACGGTGGATTCTCTCAACGTTGAAATAAAAGTGAAGCGTCGTGCAACGTTGCCCAAAAATCCCTGGCTTAGTTTGCCTGTGGAAGACCTTGAGAACTCCTACACGGTCACCGTCGCGCCCAATACAGAGGATTCACATCCAATGGGTGTCATCCAGTCTCAGGACCAGCCCAGTCGGACTGAGATTTGTGAAAGTTCTCCGACGTCCACAGCAGAGGAGCAGCGGACTGCCTCGTTTGGTACAGGGGAGACGCCAGCGAAAACAGACATCCTGCAAACACAGGACAGCTATGAAGACTCTGAACCCAGCCTTCGTTACAATCTCTTGTCTAGCACCATAACGGACGCACAGGAAAAAGCCGACTCCTCGACTGACAGCTTTTCGTCTCTCCTCTGGGACACGTATGACTTTCACAACACTAAACAAGATTCCAGTGAAAGGTAACCTTCATACTTGGGTGCTGTGAACTCACGTGATTTAATTAACTAACCCCTAGTTTGCTGCAGGTTGGTTAACAGTCTGGACGATGTATCTCTGAATGACTGGGACCTTAAAGAGCAAGAAGGACTGCGGGAGGTTGAAACAATACTTGACCGGACAGCTGAAATACTACAGGCAAGTTCCGATGTCCTACGGCGGTTGTGGGCTGTTTGTTACCCTCTGTTACCCAAGATCCCTTTTGTAAGCATTTCATTTGCATTCCAGGAAGAAGAAAATGTACTTGCCCAGGAGGAGATTTTGGATCTTCTGCTGAAAACTGAAAGCAGCAGCAGGCAATGGGTCATGTCTGAGTGTGAAGACCAGCCCAGACCAGTAATGTCAAATCCCCTCTAACATCAGCATATACGTCTTCTGAATATACCAGCCATTACAATTTAAGAAACTACCTCCTTGTATTAGAAACCTGATGGAAATTCACTGTAGCGTTTTGGTATTTTGCGGCTCCAGGAATGAGAACTCAGTCAGTGGAGGTATTTGTCAATGTGTCAGGAAAGTTCAGTCTAATGTGGTCAATATCTGTTAATACGGTCTTCTGGTTGCCTTGAGTTTTACACCTGCAAGCCCTGATTTTTGTCCTAATAATTCATAACATATGGTGATTGTATATATTGGGTAAATATAGACTGTAAGGGGGCGGCATGGTGGTGCAGTGGTTAGCACTGTCGCCTCACACCTCTGGGACCCGGGTTCGAATCCCCGCC
>JAODJX010000041.1:2057746-2085563 GCA_026776945.1 Isichthys henryi
TTCTGGGATAGGCTCCGGACCCCCCGCGACCCAGTAAGGATAAGCGGTTTGGAAAATGGATGGATGGATGGATGGATAGACTGTAAGAAGCTGTTATTCTGATTCTGTTACAATTTGGAAGAGACCATTTCGAAATGTGGAAGCCAATGAACTTGGAAAAAGGGTAACGATGGAAGCTGATGTGTTTAATGAAGTCTGTCTTTGCAGGTGGCCGTGCCGTCCAAAGACTTGCTGGAAGCTGGTGTCGAATTTGACGATAGTTGCTTCACCTGTTCTGGTGAACGTGCAGAGTATGGCTCCTGCCTCTGTGGACGTGTAGTGAGTGATGATGGTGACCTCAGGCAAAGTGATGCTCAAGGGGTGTCTGAAATTGGCAAACAAATTGGAAGGTGTTATCTACTTGAGGAGCTGAGAGGCCTCCGTGTTCTGGAGGAGCAGATTATGGAGGAGAACCTGAAGATCCGTGAACTGCGGCTGTCTGAGGAGACTGCGGTTCTGACCGAAGAGCAGTTGGACCAAAGCGCCGTACAGACCTCAAATCAGGACAGGGAGGTCTTTCTGCAAGCGGTGGAGAAAGTGAATCTCAGGAAGGAGACTGCAAAGGAGAACCTTAAGGACGGGTTACACAGTGGTAGAAAAGTCATAAGGTGTTCTGTGATGGACGGAACCTTCACAACAAAGCAGGATAGCACCCTGTGTGATGAACTCCTGTCAACCTGTAAGAAGCAGCTTCCTGACGACGAGCATTTGAACACAGCTCAGCATTTGAATGAGCACTTATCTGAAACAGATGGTATTACACTAAGATGGAATAATCAGGACGGCGCTGATCGCACTGAAGTGTCCCAGGACGACATTTTCGGAATGGACAGCCCTATTAATGATAACATCAACATGTCGTCTCATCTGTGCGTCCCGTGTGATAATGTGGACTCCTTTACCTCATTAAGCAGCCCTGCTTCTGGTGTTTGCAGCCCCAAAATGAGTGCACTCGGAAATGACCGGAAAGGAATTCAGAGATTTTTGGAATCCGAGAGACCCAACTTGGATGAGGACAAAGGATCAGCATCTTTACAGTTAGTGCAGTTGCCCTTGGAGGAGAGCGAAAGTCAACTTGTAGGTAGGGTAGCGTCTTTGAATTCAGAGGCCCTGCTGAACCCAGGCCCACAGCTCAGCCCTGAGGGTGAGACGGTGATGCCCCCAGTGCCAAAGCCAAGAAAGACGGCCTGGCTCTGCAAACCTGACAGTAATCAAAGTACCTCTGAAGGGGAACCAAAAAGCAATGCGCTTGGATGCCGGCCGGACAGCCCTGAAACAGACTTAAGGCAGCAGCCTGGGGCTCCTCCGAAGCCGAAAGCAAGGAGAACCAAACCTGCGACTGCCGCAGCAATCACGAGTCCAGAGGACAACATCAGCAACAGCAATAACAATAACGACCTGCATCTAACGGAAAGCCTCGGCCTGCAGGGGACACCACCAAACACTGTGGTTCCAGATGAATCCAGTTCTGAGGACCCAGATATGCAGACCGCATGCAGCATCCCGAGTTGCTCGGGGAAAGAGCTGGGATTGGACTGTGAGGAGGGGGGATTAGGAGTCGGCCCCCCGGGGATGCGTCTGGCCCCCGGCAGACTAATGGAGCAGGAAGATCCATCTAACAGCACGCTGCTGTACGTGCTGCAGGGGAGCAGCCAGTATTGCAGGTCCCCTGTCAGCGTGGTCAGTCTGCACAGCACAGCAGAGGTAGGATGTGATTCCAGCCCCTTTAGCATAACACAAGGCTAATGAATAGTGTTAACTGCCCCAATGGATGCTTTTGTGGGCAGTGGTGGATTAATGGTTAGGGAAGTACGCTCGTAATTGAAAGACTGCAGGTTCGAATCCCCGACCAGCAAGGCAGCACTGAGACCCTGAGCACGGTACCGCCCCCAAGCACTGCTCCCCGGGTGCTGAATTAGCTGCGCCCTGCTATGTCACATATGGGTTAAATGCAGAGGACACATTTCGTTGCAGTGGTGTGTCAACAATGACAACTAATCACTAAATTCTAATTCTATTTTTTTACAAATTGAATTTGTGGTCTCAGTTTGGGCTACATCCCACTCCCACTGTCAGTTTTTTTCATTAAAATCAGTCATCTTTGGTGTATGTCCAAACGGCCTCTTGTGGCAAACCCTACAGCTCTATCCGCAATCAGAGGAAAGAGGGTTCTGCTTTCATTTGTAGATCTCTGGATTCAAGACTCCAGTAGTGCTGGACACTGGGTCTGGGCTGATGAAGGCAGGCTTTGCAGATCAGGACTTGCCAACGGCCGTGTTTCCAACGGTTATCGGGGTCCCCAAGTATGAGGTATGAAGATTTGCCTGTTTTATTTTTCCTGGTTAATGTATATCAGGGGTTCTCAAAGTTCACACCCCCGTCCAGAATGCGGACCGAAACACAAGTTAATCCGACCCAGCCGATAATGCACCTTCTGAACCAATATGGTCACCATAAAAAGGCTTAATGTGGTTTGAAGTGCAAAAAAAACAACGTAGGACCACATACTCATAACTCGCCACAACCCCCCTCCAAAGACGGTGTCAAAATGGTCAGTGAGCGTCACTGTAAAAAGTGACTCATGACGTTGCCCTAACCCTAACCCCACGCGCCATGGCTAAGCTTGGCCAGTGTTTTATCCCCCACAATAAAATTTGTCGGCGATTAAATTTCACCAAACAAAAATACTGCGATATACCCAAAACACCACGGTATACTGTGTGACTGTAATGCTGTCCAAACCTAGGGAACATATCGGAATGAAATGGACTGTGAAAGTTTATTCTGCAGAAAGGCACGATAATCACTCATTTTATTTGCCTGTGTCTACGCTGATTCTGTACTGTTGTGCATTTGACAAACTTTGATTTATTCAGTGTTTCTGTAGTGTTTAGTTGGTTACCGTCATTTATAAATTCTTCAGTACAGGATGCCATTAATCAGTCTAATCTCGACTGACTGGTCAGCGTGGTATTTGGCCTCGATTGGTCAGCGTGGTATTTGCGGTATTAATGTAGGTTTGGCTGCAATTGCAGGAGGTCATGAATTGGTGTGTAGAACGAGAGACTTACATTGGACATGAGGCACAGCACATGCGGGGGGTTCTGGCCCTGAAGTACCCCATGAAGCATGGCATTGTACAGAACTGGGATGAGATGGAGAAGGTAAGCGGATCCGTGCGAGAGGAAGAGCGCTTCCATATGTGTGATGATGGCTCCACATGTCTTTCAGTCTCAACCTGTGAGGAACAGCTGGCCATTCTCCAAAGGTCTTAAAGGGGGTTCACTTCAAAACTGAAAGAAGCACTGAAGGCCCTCTGAAGCACATAGCTACCTGACTAGGGTTAAAGACCACAGAAAGAATGCCATTCACCCACCATTTTATCCGAGTGAAGCCTGGCATTTTTATTGCTGATGGCAACTCCCAGCAGAACAATCTAGATACACAGAGAGCACAAGTCCCTCTAAAATGTATCCTGCTCCAGTTTTGAGGTGATCTGCCGCTTTAATCCCTGCTCTGCCTTCAGATTTGGCAGCACGCTTTCCAGCAGCTGTGTGTGGCCCCTGAGGACCACCCGGTGCTCCTGACCGAGGCAGCTATGAACCCCCTTGAGAACCGGCAGCGGATGGTGGAGCTGATGTTCGAGGCCTTCTGCGTCCCCTACGCCTACGTGGCCATGCAGGCTGTGCTGGCGCTCTACGCCGCGGGGAAGACCACCGGTGCGTTCTGCCGGCCACACTTACAGGCCATCTGCCACGCATTTGACCTTTTGCAGAAAATTTCGAACGGTAGCTTCTATTCCAGCGATGTTAGCTGTACTAGCAGGACTGTGCTAACGTTCAGCCCTTCAGCAAGGCTCTTAACCCCAACTGCTCCCTGATCCTCATTTGTATGTCACTCGAGTTTCTGCTAAATGTTTTGTTTTTAGAGCCCTGCCACCTAGTGGTGGTCTTGCAGAGTAGCGCTATGTAAACGTTTCTTTCTTCTGCTGAAGGTGTGGTGTTCGACTCTGGGGATGGAGTGAGTCACAGTGTTCCGGTGTTTGAGGGCTACTGCCTCCCTCACGCAGTGCAGCGCTGCACCCTGGCTGGTGCCGATGTCACGCTTCACCTCAGAAAGGTAGACTTGCCCTCTGATTCGGGTTCATTACAAAATTCGTTCGCGCTTCACTGTTTCCTTTGCAAATTTCCTCAGCAGCCACACAACATAGCCATTCTCTCTTCGTGGATTTTGTTCTTAAACGTGCTTTGACGCGAGTTGCATTAGCGGGGATGTTTTTGAAGTTGCTGCAGGAGCGAGGCGTCACCATGAACACGTCCGCCGAGCTGGAGATCGTGCGGGAGGTGAAGGAGCAGTGCTGCTATGTGGCCCGGGACTACGAGGTGGAGCTCTCCCGTGTGATGAGGTCGCCCGATGACGGCGTATCCTACACTATGCCTGATGGCCGGGTCGTGTCCGTTGGAGCGGAACGGTTCAGGTAGCGATCAGGTTCTCCGGCCCTGATTAGACCCCTTCTACAGCTGATTGGTGAATAAGTAAAGTACAGATTTATGTGTTCATGTTTAGTGATGTACAATTTAGAAAGCAGGGCATAGACGTCCCTAGAGCAAGTGCGCTTTAAAAGCCGTTCTTGGCGGGGGAGGGGCACAGTGACATCACTCTGCCGACCCTGGGATTTGAACCGACAACCTTCCGGTCACAGGGACACTAACCCTAACCCTCCTTCAAGTATGGCACTAGCAAAGGCAGACGTGCATTTACCTTGTATACATAGTCCGGTTCAACATCACTTTGTGCCAGATTCCCATTTGGAGATTCGCTCTTGCTGTCAATCTGTTTATTGAAGGGCACCAGAAATTCTCTTCAGGCCGGAGCTGATCGGGCGGGATCACTATGGCGTGCACGAGAGTATTTTCAAATCCATCCTGCACTCTGATATCGATCTACGGAGAAGCTTCGTAGGGAACATAGTCTTATCAGGTAAAGTACTGAACTGCTAAAGACTGGTCCATACATCTCCGCAGAAGCGCAACACTCGCGTGTCCATTTCTCTCTCTTAAAAATTCAGACAGCCAGCTTTAAACAGCATGTTGGTGTTTAAACTGAATGCTAGTGAATCGATCATGTGCAGTGTGTTTGGAATGCAGTGGCCATTTGTCCACGGAGGTGCACAGTGACATCAAACGCATCATAAACATGAATCAGATCGTTGTCTTGAATTTCTCGTATCTTTTAATGTCTGGTGGCACAGGAGGGAACACCCTGCTGGCTGGTTTACCCCTGCGTCTGCAGAGTGAGATCAGGAGTTTGGTACCAGAGGACCTTGTCCAGTGTGTCCGGGTCACGAGCCCAGCAGACAGGGACTCCTCCGTGTGGACAGGGGGCGCTGTGCTGGCCAGCCTGCCCTCCTTCGGCTCTGCCTGGATCAGCCAAGAGGAATACGAGGAGTTTGGTCCCCAGATCGTTTTCAGGAAGTGTTTCTGAACAGCATAGCCCTCCTGTTTGCCCGGAAATCGTTTCCTCAGTTCAAGTGCAATAGCCCTCAGGCCATGTTTTTAAAGCAAAGCTTTTAAATTGTGCGGAACCAGTGTTTGGACAGTTTGGTTAACACTGTGAGCAAAGTTTTACATCACAGTGCCTCGAGTGCTAGAATAGCCCGGATTGGGGATATTAACTAAAATAGCCTTGAGGTATTGAACACATATAATCCTATAAAACTGGACTGATTAGCCCCTCTAAAGTCGAATGTGGTGTTTATGCCACACTAATACTTCATCAGCAGTACGGGATTCTTATTTAAAGGCTTTTCAGACGCACTCACTGAGCACTTGCGGTGTTTAGTACTTTTGGGCTGAGCTACAGTGTTAAACCTCCTTGACGTTTAGGTCGGTAAGGCCCTGATTTCATTCCATACGCCCCTTTGACTATGGGACTGCTGAATAAGTGCATATGGGGTTGACTGTGGAACAGCGGGGGTCACTTGGCTATACCAAGGACTAGATCGGTTTAAAATGCTTGTGTATTTATATATATATTTTTTTTTTATTACCCTGTGTGTGTTTTACTGATGCAGCTTATGGTGGTAGCTGAACTTTTTCTAGGCTGGAAGGTGTTGACCTTTAACTCACACCATTAACATCTGCTTTGGTTTGGTTTACTGGCTAATTATTCGTAACTTATTAACGCAATGCATATTCTCTGTATTTCAAAAATCCTCTGAGTTGCAGCCTGGTCTGTGGTGCATTTTCTGACTGGATTTTCCATTGTTTACATAACGTTTGGTTTTCAGCATTTGGGACAATAGAATTGGGTTTTTTTTTGGTAATAGGTAGGTACTTCTAATATACCAGAACCTGAAGCTTTGTACTTTTTTTTTGCCAAAATGACACATTTTACTGTGAATCAATGGCCCTTTCAGCAGTATTTACTTACCCCTGTACTCAATGAAATTTTTTTTTATATCTTTTGGTGCTGGCACTGACTTGGTTTTCAATATGTTTAACTCTCTCAGGTCTTAAAATGTAATCTGATGGTTTCTCGGTATGTAGAGTGACAGCAGTAGAAGTAATTCATTGTTTAGTCAAAATGTCAGTACTGCTGGGCTGAATCTCCTTTCCCCACAGATTTGTTTGCTTTGCTTGACTGAAATGTCATATGTTTGTTTACCTTTTTTATAATAAAATATTTTAAGCACCTTGTTGGTTCTTGCACTGCATGGCAATATGCAAATGGTACACTTGCATGTCACACATCGACTTTGAAATTGGCTTGCTACGTCGCAGGCACAAAACAACTATGTGGGGTTTTCCCCAGGACAGGGGCGTCCCGAGGGCTCATTTTTGGGTTCCCCCTCATATGCATGATACGGCTGCGTAAAAAAACTGCGTTTAAAGATCCGCAGCGCTCTGTTGTCAGGTCGCTATAGCAACCGTCCGGGGAAACCTGGCTTTACTGGAGGGAATCGTAGTTTGTGTGTAAATTAAGGAGAAGTTAGGATCTGAGTCTCCCTACATTAATGGTTAAGTTTCTCTCTTAGTTGAAACATGTCAGCTTTTCTCTGAAGCGCACGCGTCATTTTACTTCCAACTATTAGCCTTTTTAATCCGTTTCAACGCGAAGATGTCGTATGCGCCAGCTGGAAATATCATAAAGAGTATTATTCGCGAAGTTGTCAAAGAATGCCTTGCTAAGGGCCAAACCATATCAGAAACTTTAGCTACCTTTATGGTAAGTCATGCATGTGTGGCTACTTTGCACTGTTACTGCTCGGTAAGTTGTTTGTCGTCAAAAAAATAACTGTGTATATATTATTTGTTTTTAGGTAAAAGCTGTTGTTTTAGATCCACAAAACCAATTCAACGTTGATCGGACTATTACAAAGCAAGACATCCAAGACGTAATCGAGGTACAGTAGATTCACAAAACCCATTTATTTTGATATATAAAAAAATTACACCGCCAGTAAACTAATTTAATGTTTTTACATGATTAACCTGCAATCCCCACAGAGATGCGTGAAGCGGCTTCTGGACCGGCAAAGCCCTTCTGCGGACACCATCAAAATGCAGGCTTATTTTGACATGCATTACACCTCCCGACGTAAGTAGGGATTACCACTGACCTCTCACCAGAATTTAAGTTGAAGACAATATAGGTGCCATCTTATAATGTATTGCCCTAAATCCTACAATGCTGCCTTCAGAGGAGTACCTGAAAGAGCACAGGCGCGTGCTGCAGGCTCAACTGATCCCGATCACTCACGAGATCACTGACAGCCGAGCCAAGTCCCGTGACAAGCTGGAAACCCTTTACGGCAAGATCGCCAGCTATGTCCTGCTCCGCTCCAGAATGGGCTCACCTACAGACATCAGCACTGTGCGAGAGGCCGCTGGTAGACGCTTCACCCTCAGTCTCACATCGCAGTCTATGGAGGATTTGAAGTAGAATTTGTGTTCTGCGTGAAGTATCCATAAACTGCCATTTATTCATTCAGTTTTTATCAACATTATCTACAATAACAATAATTATCTAAACTAATTTGGTTATTTGTTAAATACCAACAAAACTTGGAAGTACACTGTCAGACAGCAGCCTTGATACCTGACATGATTTTAACTTTAGTTCCTGCTCACTCCTGTGACTTCCTCTGTGTGTCTGTCCATCCGTCCGTCCTTTAGCCGCGCTGCACAGCGTCTTCCCCCAGCCTGAGCTGGGCGTCTTCATACCCCTCAGCAGGAAGGACAAGGAGCAGCAGTTGGAGCTGCTCAGCATGCTGGTTACTGGGATCCGACTCTTCAACAGGGACAGGAAAAAGGGAGGAGACGGTATCGATGACGGTGAGTTCGCGAAACAAGGCTGACGTCGTGGTTTGCAAGGCGAAGGACATGAAGGGCAGGTGTTAAGTGAAGCAAATGGGGCTTTATTGAACGGAACAGGAGCGGGGATACAAATCAGACCATCAATGACCGAACTGGCCCTTATGCACAGGACTAACGAAGGGCTGACAAGGCAGATGTGGACAGTTAGCACAATAGGATTGGGGATAACAAGTAAGACACAATTAGGAAGAATTAGAAGAGATCCGAAGACCAGCAGCAACCCCTACTGGTCATACTGGGGGGTGGACCGGACATGTCGTGAAAGTTGAAGATACACTTATGGTGCTAATATTTGTATGCCCATGTCAGTAAAGCACTTATATTATAGCTTATGAAGGTCACACCAGAGTATGATGTAGTTCTACAGGCTTTCATGTCTAGCAAGTTTGCGGGCTGAACGTTCCAGGCTGTTCTCAGCGTTAACTTGAATATACATTAGCAATGAACTTTAAACCATCTCACCAAGAGGAAGCAGTGATGCACTGAGAATGGTATTTGATATTGACACCAAGCATATAGTAGAAGTGAAGTTCATCAGTACAACTCACAGCCATGCTGCTTCACTGATGTCTTGTGTGAAATATGCTTTTTCTTTGAAAGGCGTCTCTTCTTTCTGCTTCAGTGCCAGCCATCTTGAATGAGTCCATCTCCACCAGCATCGAGCACATTAAATTCGAAACTGGTGCATCTCAGAACCTGGCGTACCGGTACATAGCTCTGCTGGAGGGTTTGCGGGCCAGCGAGCTCGTTCTCAAGGACGGCACTGTGCCACCTAAATTTCTGAAGGAAGCACTGTACAATGCTCGACAACACGAGACCTTCTTGAGACTCATTTTGGTGAGTTAAATTACAGTCACGGAGTTATGTGAAATTAATTGTATTCATAAAGGTGATAAATTATATTGGAGTGTTTAGTAAAATAAGTAGATTTGACGTAGTTATAATGAGCATTGTAAAACAAACTCCAAGAATATATCCATGTTCAAATGATCTTGGAGGGAATGTATCGCGAATCTGCCCGTAGGCGGATGTTAGGGTGTGTGAAGAGCAAACACAATCCCTGCAGTCAGAGCTGCACTCACAGATGGACGAGCTGAAGATCATTGTCCGCTCAAAGACTGCAGTTCCCACAGCCCAGGTTTTCGTAAGCATCTTGGCCATTTTTCTGCTGTAAATTGCTGCTGTACAGCGACTGGCTCACAGGAAGTGGCAGATTTATCAGTGACTAGTGGCACCTTCTCCCTCAGCCCCATTTCACCGCTCTGGCAAAGCTGTGGTCAGGACTTCAAGATGAGATGTACCTGCTGAGTATTCTCAACAGCATGGTGGCCAACCTTCAGCCCTTCCTGGGTGCTCAGTCATGGCAACTACCAAAGGATCAGCTAGAGATCTTTCTGGAGGGTGTGGAGGTGAAGACTGATGAGCAGAGAATGAAAGAATCTGCAGGTGCCTTCAGTTCATATGAACTTTGACTCGCCAAGATGGTCATTACCCTCTAGAATCTCACTCCGTTCGTTACTCCCCTCGGCAACACTGTACTCTCATTTAACAATGTAAATGCTGTGGCCAATGCTACTGAGTAACCAGAGTAACCAAACATTTACAAGGCAAACACAAGTTCTGGCAGTTTATGTCTAAGGAAGTTTGTCTGATTTGTTTCCACCTGGACAGTATGTAAGCCCATGTGATCCTGGGGAGGGACGATGCAGCAGGGAGTTCATTAACATTTGTAATTTGACAGATTCCATGCCTCTTCTGGGTGTGGACTCTGCACATTCTCCCTGCAGCCCAAAGGCATGCTGTTGGACTGAGTGTCTCTGATTTGCCCCCAGTGTGCCTATGTGTGCCCTGGGATGGACTGGCATCCTCGTTCCTGCTGCCACACACAAATCATGGAGCACATGCGATGAATTTTCGCATAGCAGTTTTTTGCATACTCCTTCATTCAACTGTTAGAATTTTTGCATTTAATTTGAAACGATTATGATACAGTTCCAATGGTGGTCATTTACTAACAGTGTTCTGTCTTTGGTGCAGACGATCGCATTGACCTATCCGAGTTCAAAAATCAAGAGTGGCTCTTCCCAGAGACTACAGTTAATGCGGATACACTTCCTTTTCAATACAAGGGAATGTGTGCTAATGCACTTATAAAACATGGTCTTCTTTTGCCAGGTATCCACAATTCCTAGAGCAGTGTTTCCCAAACCAGTCCTCAGGGCTCACAGGACAGAACGACATTTTAGTTTTATCCCAGTTCCCAGAACACTTGACCCAAGTAGTCGGTAACTCTAAACACTTTACAGGTGTGCAGGGAACTGGCATGAAACAAAAATGTGCATCTCTGGCTAGAATATTAAGTTTATTTTTTGGCCATGGATTTTAAAAAACCCAAACATACTGTTTCACCAGTTTCACTCACGTTTCAATTATGACAAGGTAACCCAGCAGTCGGCATCTTGAAACACAGGAATAAATATCACATCTTCAGCTCCAAGAAGGCAGCCTGTGAGTTTGCCTCCAACCCAGATGAGAGCATCGAGTCGGTAGCCGAGGAAGCAAAATCCTCTCCGGAGCTAATTCAGCTGCTAGAACTTCACCTGCAGTTCTCTTCTGTCGTTCCATATTCAGAGGTGAGATGTGCTCTGCAACAAACCTGTGCCTTTTGAGAAGAGCGGATAATTCCTGCAAGTTCCTTTAGGGTCAGTGATGCTTCTATCTGTCACCCAACCCACCTGCAGTCTGTTTCCGGTCCCTTTTGCTGCATCTGCAGATGGAGAAGAAGCACCCGGCACAGCCTGTCGCAAAGTGTGACGGTGATACACAGACGGACACCCACCCAGTAGAGAGCAACATTGTGAAGTCCTACAAATGGAATGAATGGGAATTCAGGAGACAAGCAGTTAAACTGGTATGTGTCTGATTTACCGTATGACGGTGATGATACACAGGACAACTTTTCCAGCAATGTTACTGGGCAACTACCGGCCATGTGAGACAATAGGCCACTCCTCTGGATCCGGATGATCATGAAAAGTAGCCCATTGCCAATCAAAGTTTTTCAAAACTGAAAGTGCGCAAGCAACACATTGCCCAGCAACATTGCTTAAAAGTTGCCCAGTCGCCCATAGAGCTGGTGTTGGCTGCTGCAGTGTGTACAGAACAACTGCAAACCAGGTCGTCCACTGTCCAAGCAGTTTATAGAGAGAGATACAGGATGGATGCTTGAGGTTTGCCTATTGGAAATGACTTTGTCCTGTATCCTGAACGTTGTTGCTTGAGGAACTTGTGCAAGGGTCTGGATTTTCCTGAACATACACATGTAAAAATGTTTTTAAAAATGCAAATTGCTTTGGCTAAAAAAAAAAAAACATCACTTGTGCAGTATCAGGGACACAAATGAATTGTTGGTACATGTTTAAGATACTTACTTTATTGTATTAATGTTATAAATTGATTAAAAAGTTGTTCAGGAGCTGCCGGTGTTTCGCCCCAGGCGAATCTGCGCACGAAAGTGACCCGTTCAATGCAGACGAATCTGAGCCATATGAGGAGGGACAACGCCACGCAAACCTACACGCCTAAAGCAGCAGCGTGTCAGACTAAGAAGGAAGGGGAGAGCAGCGTACCAAGACCACGGGGGTATCTAGCAGGACTTCGTGGAGGACAGAGCCGAACAACACGTCTAATAAAAACCAATTTAACAAGGCCTGTAGATGAATGAAATAACTATGGTGCAGAGTTCAAGATCGGTGACGCGATATGAAAGGCATCAATCTGAAATGTATGATGTTAATCACCAGATTTTTTTCCAGAAATTAGCATTTTTTGATACAATAACTACTTACTGTAATTAATTTGTTTGGACAAGCTGAAAGTGGTTTCAAGCACAATTGCCAGTACGGTGTTGTCGAATAAACAAACTTAAACGTGTTCAGCATCATCCCTACTGCCCAAAGGAAACGTACTTCCCCGTTTCTCGAAGAGACTGAAGGCTGGAGATACTGTTGCGTTGCACCCCAGGCGAAAAGTGGCGACAGAGCATCAGACCTGGGGAGGGGATCTTGCAAATAAAAACATTAATCAGATTTTCACAGCTTTCTTATTTTCATAACTGAAGATCGTTTTAGCATACTGCCTGGTTTATTTTCAAATACTATAAATGAAGGTTTAGAATGGCTATATTTCATATATAATTATCAAATTAACATTTTTACCACTGTCATCGTATAAACCAAAGAGTTTATCTTATATAGAGAGAAGTTAGGGTCAGTAGAACCTACATGATGTCATTGCCGTGGAGCATGATGGGAAATGGCCAACCCGGAAGCGCATCCGGTTCAGCGTCAGAGACGCTGGATCCCGAGTGCGATCGCGGGTCATGAATGACGGTGTGCCGCCTGTGCAGGGCTCTGCCACTCCTGCTATGTATACCTGGCACTCTAGCACTTCACATGTCTAATAGAATAGCACTTCTATTAGACATGTAGCTGTTCGTCTTGAAAAAAAATAGCTTATGAAAGGTTAAAAAAGAAAACAAAAGCACCATGGCGAACGGTAAGTCATCCAGCTTTATATGTTGTGACATGATTCTGGCTGTAACCACCCAAGTAATTCTCTTTATTAATGTAGTCAAGTGGGTAAAATGGCAAATGGACTGCGTTTATATAGCGCTTTTGTACTCCTACGAGAACTCAAAGCGCTTTACATTCACCTATTCACACACCGGTGGCGGAGGCTGCCGTGCAAGGCGCCAAGTTACTCACCAGGAATTTGGGGTTCAGGAGGAATCAGGGCTCGAACCTGCAATCCTCCAGTTACCGAACGATAGCTCTACCTCCTGCGCCACCATCTACGTCAAGTGGGTCACTCTGGGTTACTCAGCGGGTAAAAGCATTTTCAGCAGTAACGCCAACATCTTCATTCGGATGTATGTATACAATTTCGGGCTGTTAAGCTGCTGAAATAAAAATACCGTTTGACAGTAGTGTTACATCGCTGAGTGCTATTCATCTTGACCACTGTGACACAAAGTGGTCCCAAAAAATGACTGGATATGTATAAATCGATAGCTATTTAACTAAATATGATACTTCAGTGTGACACCAAGGTTCATCCAAAGCTGTTAACATTATGAAAAGTGTTATGGAGAAATGTATAAAAATAACGTTGCAGACAGAATCCCCTATCCAGTGTTAGCCTGCGGGGTTTGTATTACCCATATTCTCAAAGTGTCGGTTTTAAGATGACTTTTAAACTACATCGGTTGACCTTAAAATGGTCCTCTGTTTAAAAGTAAAAATCCCAATTTCTGTTGTGCATTTTAGATTTTAAATTCGTATTGAATTAAAGTGTGGGACATGTAGGACTTGGACTCATTTTAATAATAAAATTATGTCCATTCATTTTTTTATAATATTCCCCCACAATGGGTTTTAAGTAAAAAATGTCTTGTTTTGATGTATTATTTAGGAAAACTACAATTTAACAATAATTTTAGTCTCAGCTTCCTGAAAAATGAAAGGGGTAAACCATATGCAATTAAACAACATGTTCATTAACAGTCTCGAGATTAATTATTTTAATTTAGTGTTTTTCACAGTAACTTCATTTGTTGACCAGTACAAGCACAAACCTGTTCAGTCTAGTAGGATAATTCTACAAAAAAAACAATCTGGAAAACCAGCTTCCTGGCTTTTTACCTGTTAGGCAAAAAGCAGACACTGTAATGCACTTGTCAGGTAGAGATCTGGATGGTTTAGCGTGACATACGATACTGTAATTCCTTCCTTTTTGTCAGCAGTAGATGAAATGGCGGATTATGTTTACTTTTGAAATCCCCAGAAGGGTGAATCTGCTGGAAGGACACATGGACTAACTGCTCCGTGTCCTGCTCGCTGGTTTATTTGAACCGACCCCCGATGGGTTACTGTGCCCAGACCACCCCAGCTGTCGCCCAGCCTCTCACATGCATCGTGCCCTGGTCCTCAAATTCACAAAGACGATAATCCACGCGTTCTCTTCTCAGAACCGGCGAGCCTGTTTTTCAAACTCTACTGCCTGGTCGTGATGACGCTGGTGGCTGCCACCTACACAGTGGCTTTGCGCTACACACGCACCGTGTCTTCAGACCTGTATTTCTCCACTACGGCCGTGTGTGTCACCGAGGTCATCAAGCTGGGCTTAAGCCTGGGGATGCTGGCTAAGTAAGTAGCGAAGCATGTCAGCGGTAACATTTTCCGTCATCGTCTTCACCTATGGTGAAGGTAAGGTGATGGATTTCCCTGCTCTGGTGCTTTTGCAGGGAATCTGGGAGCTTGAGTAAGCTGAGGATGTCCATCGTGCAGCACGTGTTCCACAGTCCCAAAGAGCTTCTGCAGCTGAGCGTGCCCTCGGTGGTGTACGCCGTCCAAAACAACATGGCCTTCGTGGCCCTGAGTAACCTGGATGCGGCCGTGTACCAGGTCTGTCCTCTGTCCCCTCTGCCCGCTCTTTAGGGTCATTTCCCCTTGGCACAGTCTGCATGTCTGTCAGTCTCCTGGAGGTATTTCTCATTAGGAGCGGTTCCTTCAATGGTGCATTACATGTGAACTGTGTGAAGGAAAAAGCATGTGTATTATCTGGACTCAGGAAAGAAATGTTCTGGGAAGTGAAGTCGCCAGTTGAGTTGAGTGCAAGGCGCAGTGCGTGCCTTGTGATGAATCCAGTGTGGCTGTCTTTCTTCAGGTGACTTACCAGCTTAAGATTCCCTGCACTGCCCTGTGTACGGTCCTCATGCTGAACCGCTCCCTGAGCCGGCTGCAGTGGTTCTCCGTCTTCCTGCTTTGTGGGGGGGTCACCCTCGTGCAGTGGAAACCTGCTGAAGCCACCAAAGTGCAGGTAGGGCCGCCCGGCCCTGCGGGCCCTCACTGTCCCCAAGCCTTAATGTCATCTTTGCTGCTTTACTCCTGGAAGTAACTAGGGTCGGGTACCAAAATGCTGGTTCCCATATAGTGCCAGGACGAGGACCTTGCGGGACGGCCGTCATGCCTGTCTTTAAATGACAGTGATATTCAGTACCAGTATTACCTGCCTAAGTAAGGTGGTGCCCCCTTCCAGTGGTCCTGCGCTATGGCATGCTCCATAATGATGTTCACTGTTCATAATGCTAAAGCTGACTGACTGCTCAATGTGTGTGTGTTCCTACGTTCGTTTGGTGAATAGGAAATGTGAATGTGTGTTGTCTTGCCCAAACAATTTTTCAGGTTGAGCAGAACCCCTGGCTGGGCTTCTTGGCCATCGCCGTAGCTGTGCTGTGTTCTGGTTTTGCAGGTAACTGGGGCTCTGTGTTTGCATTTCATAGCAGTGTTTGCTCTCTCTCTTGCAGACACGCACACACACACACACACACAGATACAGGCACACACGTCTCTGTCATCTCGCACTAAATCCACAGAGGTGACTCCTAAGAAAATATTTGCCTTATTTACACATGAACATGTGCAAAATAGCCTGCAGGTCTTTGTCAGACGGCCTTTTTGCAGCAGCGTCTACAGTTTCACTTTGTGACGGTGAGACCCTGCCAGCAGACCCCTACCAAGATGAAAGCGTTGTTGCTTGATTGGCTCGGAGAGCAGAGCTCAAGTGAAAGTAGCAGAGTGAATAGAATTCACTCTATTCAGAATGAATAGACTGCGATTTTATTTACATTTACAGCATTTGGCAGATGCCCTTAGCCAGAGCAACTTACATAAGTGCTTTAAGAGTCCGCAATGAATTCTTCAGATACTAGCTGAGTATCAACCCAGCTAGTTTGAGAACAGATCTATTTTCTATGTTCTCATCTATTTGAGAACAGATGAATCACAACAAATTATATTGCTACTAAAATAATATTAAAAATAACTTCTTTTTTTTATTTTATACATGTTCTTGAATAACAGTGCTGACCCTAGCTTGCCGGCATGCTCTAAGGGCAGCGATAGTGGGGGAAACTGGGATATGGCCCCGAAGACTGGTTTGTGTGCCGGCTGAGTGAGCACGTCTTAGTCACACAAACGCTCTCACTCTCTCTCTAAACAGGAGTCTATTTCGAGAAGGTGCTGAAAAGCTCAGACACGTCCCTCTGGGTGAGAAACATCCAGATGTATCTTTCGGGGATCGTCGTCACGCTGGTGGGCGTCTTCGTCTCGGACGGCAGTGAGGTGCTGCGGAAGGGCTTTTTTTATGGCTACACGCCCTGGGTGTACTTCGTCATCCGTAAGTCCACACTCGTATATTTAGTGACACTCTGCATTCGCGCCTGCCTTCCTGTTACCTGTAATGTGTCACGTTACGGATCTGTGGTTTCTGTCGTCCCCTCCCCCTGGTGTGTATGTCCTCAGTGCTAGCCAGCATGGGCGGCCTCTACACATCGGTCGTGGTGAAGTACACGGACAACATCATGAAGGGCTTCTCCGCTGCTGCCGCCATCGTCTTGTCCACGGTGGCCTCGGTCCTCCTCTTCGGGTTACAGATCAGTGAGTCGGGAACCGTCGTGCGCCGCGTCTCGCCAACCTGTCGAGGTCTTGAAGCTCCACTGACCTCATTCTCTCTTACAGCCGCCACCTTCGCCAGCGGCACCGTACTCGTCTGCATCTCCATCTACCTGTACGGCCTGCCGAAACAGGACACCAGCAAGCTGGCCCGGCCCGAGCAGGACCGCGAGGCCACACAGAAGCTGCTGGCCGTGTGAGCACGGAACCTCTGCCCCATGCTTCACTCTCCCCGTAACCCTGGTGCTAGATAGGAGTAAGAGGGGCTCAGTATAGGAACCTTTTGAAGGAGCGTGAAGTGAAATGGACATACCTTCATTCACGGGACTTCCAGAAGTATGTTTCTTGTTTTGTTTTTAAATTAATCTCTCACCAGTGTTAATTTTATGTCGTTTGCCTGAGGGATGATTTAGGTTTTGTAATCGGGGGAGACGGTCGAGCATTCCTTGGCTGTTGGAAGTTTCGTGACTGTCAGTTGAGTTGGGGAAGGACGCGTGGATTTCATCGTGAACAGTCCTGCGCGGGAGTGCGTCCGCATCGAGCTCAGAGCGGATGTTCTGAATCACAAAAGGACACATCTGCACGCCCTGTGCGGTTTTGGGGATTTCGTAATGCTACATTAATTACGTGTAAATTGTTACTGTAACATTATCTTTGCCAGTGGGATCACTGAAGAAGTGGGAGCATGTGGGACATGAATGTTGTTGTACAGCAGCTGGCTGATCATCGTGATGAATTGTGCCTATTTGACGAACAATCTGCCATTATCCAATAAAGTATAATATAGCGTTAGTTATGTGATTTTAAAATTCCTGTCATTAGGCGGTACAGTGGTTCGCACCGTCGCCTCACACCTCTGGGCCCTCCACCAGGGTTCTGTGTATGTGAAGTTTGCACGTTCTCCCTGCGTTGTCGTGGGGTTACCTCTGCATGCTAAGCTGCCTGTACATGTGTGCATCTGCCCCGTGATGGGTTGGTACCCCATCCTGGGTTGTTCCCTGCCTTTCACCTGTCACCTCCGGGATTGGCTCTGTTCTCCCCTCACTGTGACCCTGAATAGGACAAGCGGTTACAGAAGGTAGATGGATGGAGTTATGAAGACTTGACAAAGCAGCTTAAAGCAGGACGAGGACCTTACGGGACAGCTGTCTACAGTCATGCCTGTCTGGGAATGAAAGTGATATTCAGTACCAGTATTACCTGCCTAAGTAATGTAATACTACAGAAGTATTAGGGTATGTTCCATTTCATCTGTAGTTAAGTATGGTTTTATTACCAATGTCAATAATTAGGGTTACATCCTAACATGCACACACCCGTAACTGTACAAACAGCAATATGCTTGTTCTTCACAGACTGACGTGTATATTATAGACACTTGTCACTCCATCCAGTAATTATCCAACTGAGGTTGACGGGAGGGATCCTGAGTGACAAGCTTGTGATTGAGCTGAACGGCGATGTTCCTGCCCTTCAGCAAAGTGGCTTTCAGGATGGGGATTCCCCCGCTGCTGCCGTGCGGCACTGACGACAACCGGCCACAGTCTGCGGCCTTTACATCTTCTCTACTGGCGTGACACCCAGGATCCTCATGCCATTAGCCAGGACGGTGCGGGCACTGTCGAAGAGGCGGAGCCTGGCCTGATAGAGGAAGTGGAAAACGGGTTAGCAGTATGGTCCCGTGCCAGATTCAGCACAAACACTGGTTGCTTTGTTGTAGCAACGGCGGTAGCTTGAACCCGTTCAGGACAGCAGTTTCGTTGTCATGACTACCGGCAGTAAGGCATTACCTGTGCCAGGGGAAGGGGGCTGCCCTTCACCGGTAACGTCCTGAGCCCCATGGCCACCAGGTGACTGCAAGGCAGAGACACAATGCAAGGCTGTGGGTGCGATGCCAGCGTGCGGCCAGGTGGGGGCGACAGCAGGGCGGCAGCCTACCTGAGTGCTAGGAGAAAGTTCACCAGGTGCTTGGGCTGAAGGTCACGTGAGCACTGGAGCAACGCCTCGTCATACCTGCCGATCACAAATATACCTCACTACACCTTACACCATTGCCAGCACTCCTCTGTGGGTTTGGCATGTGGAAAAACAAACCAGTTCTACTCGCCTGCTGTCAGCGGCCTGAAAGCTGGAATGCTGTTGTGAGACATGTTTATGAATCCCATTTCATACCTGAAGCCACCGAGACGCATTCAGCTGCTCCAGAAACGTCCCCTCCAGGGGGCTGACAACCCACCCCAATTATCCTCCGTCACACAGGCTCACCGCAGAAGCTGCTTCAGGACCCCGGCTCCCTGCTCCTCCTGCAGCAGCATGGGGTCCAAGGGCCCCCCCTCTCCGCTGCCATGCATCCGCGTTAAACTGAAATTACACGAAAAAAAAAAAAAAAAACGTGAGTATTTTACAGAGCAGGCTTTTCCAGTTAGCTGGATAACTTACGCCTAATGTGAAAACTGGACAATAGGAGGAGAGCGAAGTAACATTCCTATTGGCCAATGAAGAGATCCTGCTTTGTGGAACACACCCCATTCCCATTAGACGGCACCTAACACCAAGTGAACCTCACATTCTATCTAGTGCCTTTAAAATTCGTGATGTTTTGTCGGCTCACTGTAAGGATACATGAGCACAAACATTTGTGTGTTAAGTGCCAGCAGCCATAGCACCTGCAGCTCGGATGAGGTAGCCAACCTAAAGCTAAGCAGGCTTGGGCCTGGCCAATACTTGGATGGGAGACCAACTAGGAAAGTTGGGTTGCTGCTGGAAGAGGTGTTGGTGTGGCCAACAGGGCGAGCCCATCCTGAGATCGGTGTGGGTGCCAATGCCCCAGTGCAGTGACAGGGACACTGTGCTGTAAAAATGATGCCGTCCTTCGGATGACTCTGAGGTCATGAAAGATTCCTGGGTGTCTTTCAGAAGAGGAAGTGTTCTGATGTCCTGGCTGAACTGCCCACTATGGCCCTTTCAAATCTGGCCTCCTAATCAGCCCCTTAACTACTGTGTGGTGAGGGTTATGGTGCAGGGGGGTGATCCTGGATCAGTCGCTGTTTTTACCTGCACAGCCGTGAGTGCGTGTACTGCAGAAATAGGCCGGTGTCCCCCTGCATCTGCAGTACCCGCCCCCAGTCGAAGCTGTAATCAGACTCAAGGGGGCCCCTGAAATCCTATGGGAGACACAGCAAGGTTACTTTCTGATAGGCTTTCTTCTTCTTCAGGAGCCACATCCATGGGGGAGGGGCCCACCTGAATTATGAGGGCGGCGACCCCCACCCTCTCTGCAGTCATGTCGGGGTCTTCCAGCTCCTTGCTGGCTGTAGTAACGACAAAGCAAAAAAAAAAAAAAAGCTCATAAAATGCTTTAGAGGCGCGAGACGACGCTCTGAGCTCAGGTGCTGGAAGTCAGAAGAACCAGAGAAAGAATCCGAAAGTGGCCACCGCAAGATAAGATACTGGTCAAAGAATAACAGAGTTCTCTTAGGCATGGGCGGACCTTCCCGCAGTCTAACACCATGTTACCAATGACAACCGCAGTCCCTTGTTCAGAAGCACTGGTAACGTGTGCAGAGAACAGTCAGAAGAGAGCTGGTGTCTCTACACTGGCCGCAGCGTGCGAGTGCGTGTGAATACAGCACGAAATGGCCTATAATGCTCATAGTGGGGTTTTACACAGCAGACTGACAGTCCGTCTCGAGCACCCGCCCATCTGCCAGTCCCCCCCTTACTCCAGGTCGCCTGCATGTTCCTCAGCACTCTGCCTTTGGCCTCCTCCAGCACGTCCTCCAGGAAAACCACGTCACCCTTCCGCGTCTTCATGCCTCGAACGAGGCCAAAGGGCACATGGTGGCAGCTGGGGTGGGGAACGGGGTGGGGGCAGGGCAGTGCGCGTGCGCACACACACACACACACACACACACACACACACAGACAGGGACACACAGACACAGACATACATGCAGTGAGGCAGCAACGGTAACCCATCTCTTCCATTGGCATGTAAGAATTATAATAATTAATCAATATAATGAAGTTAAATGAAGATTATATTTCATCAATAATAGTCAGAGGATACAAACTCAAGCGTTTCCTGTCTTAATATGTTAAGGTCCCCCGTCATTCTGGATGTACCAGACCCTGCAGTACCTGACAGTGCTCCCTAGGGGGTGTAGATCAGGCTATGAATGGTCAGGTTAGCTGTAACTAAGCGGCATGCAGGGCCCCCCACGGTTCTGGGACAATGAGTCACACCATAAGTGTTACCTGTCTGCCCACTGATGGCCCATGACCCGCAGGATCTGAAAGACCTGCCTGAAGTGACCCTCCTGGCTTTTATCCGTCTGCGTGAAGATAAAACACACGAACACCCCCCCACTCGGAAAGTTGCCTCGAGTCTCAACAGGAAAGACAGAAATGCGAGAGGATTCTCACCACATAGATCATCTCGTCAAAGTCGTACGCCTCCTTCCGGTCGATAGCTGCAGCCAGATCTCTGTGGGGGGAGCAAAGGCACCATCTCCAATCTTTGTTTATTGCGAGACAAAAATGAACGGTGTGCATTTGTGGCTGCGAGAGGGAGGACCGGCAGCACTGAGCCACTCGCCTGGTGATGTAGAGCGAGGTCCCATCGCTGCGCAGCACGGTGGCGAAGCAGGACGTGTCCCCAGCGGGCGACAGGTCCACCACCCCCGTGCCCTTCCTTCGGGAGGGCAAATGAAAACTTCATCACTTTGCATTTTGTATTAATTAACTAAACCAGTAAACGATCTGCTTAGATTACAAGATTAATTCAAGATTAAGAAAATTGGATGTTTACACTAATCTTCCAGGGTAACATGGTCGTGACAAGCTCAGTCAGCGAGCGTCATCCTTCACAGCAGAGAAACGCTTGCCTTTTGTTGTTCTTAGATACTCTCAGGGGGAAATTCTGGGATTTTTTTGTGGTGGGAGACCAAGGGCCATAATTCATACAGAGGTAACAACTTTACCATCAGTCAATGACAGGTTTAGAAATCAGTGAGTGACAGGGGACGGGGCACTCTGGGAGCCAATCGGATTTCAGCTGGGCCCTGTGGCCCCACCCCTCGGTTTTCTAAAACCTGACCCTGCAGCACCCAGAGCACACAGCAGGCATACATGCACACAGTCAGGCCGCTGGGACTCACTCTGTGGTTCTGAGGAGTCCCTGGGCTCGAAGTCGCTCTAGCACGTCCAGCGCCTGCTTCTGATGAAGGGACTCACCCGAGTACTCATGGAAGCGGATCCCTAGACGCTGGGTGAGACACATGGGCCCTGAGAGCAGGCGTGGGGAAGGGCTGGGCGGCTGCGGCTGCAGCGGAATGACGCCACCTTCGGCGTGTCTGAGCCACCCCCATCTGGGCCACCCCCATCTGGGCCACCCCCATCTGGGCCACCCCCATCTGGGCCACCCCAGGCACAGCTGACGGACTCTTTATCTCACACACCTTTATCTCTCACTCCTACCTTATATACCGCTACCAGAACTTGACCGTGGTTTTTAATAACTCCTGCCACATTACTGCAAACAGAATGAGAATTAAAATATTTTAAATAATTCTGCTATTTCCTTTAAGGCCTTTGGCAGTGAGGCAAGAGCTTCATAATCCTGGATGTAAGTTCGCTAATTCTTCCTGAGTACTACATTACATCACCTAATTAATTACAGAACAACTAGTCGGTTATTCTAAAATGCAGCGTGCGGAGCGACGCCGTCTGAGATTAGCGACGTGCAAGTCAGAGAAGTCTGGCACAGCCTCTTCAGCACCGCGGACCCGGAGCTCGGCCCATACCTGGTAGACACGCTGGTACTCCCCCACGGAGATCTCCCTGAAGTGCCTCCACAGTGCCAGGGCCTCCTCCTCCCCGCTCTCCAGCTGCCTGAAGAACTCCCCAGCCCTCTGCCTGACCCCCTCGTCCTTCTCCGCCTCGGCGTTGACCCGCACATACACCTGCGGCAGCCGATCAGCACTCTGACCACCGTGGGACCTTCAGGGTGTCAGTCCATCTGTGTCTCTCTGACAGACACTATGCGTGCAACTTAGAGACACCAGTGAACCTAAACTACCTGCAGAGTCGAGGCGGGAACCGAATCCGTATCCGAGGCAGAAAGATCGTGTCTGTGACACCTGGCAAACGTTCTTACTGAAAGTGTAAAATCACCACTGCAGTACTTTCTCCATTCTGATGGTGCGTTAATGTCAGTGAGGCCAAGGGGCCGGATGAAAATGTGCGCAGCAGGTAAGAGTCAGACCTCACCTGAAAAAGGTGCTGTAAGGGGTTCGCTTTCAGTTCCTCCTGTGAACCGTAGTCCTGAAAACCAGCCCCAAGCATCCCTACGGGACAGTGCAGAGAGAGAAAGCAGAAATCAGCCCCCCAGAACAGCAGAAATCAGCCCCCCAGAACTACAGAAATCAGCCCCCCAGAACGGCAGAAACCAGCCAGCCAAACAGGCCCCCCAGAACGGCAGAAACCAGCAAGCCAAACAGCCCCCCAGAACGGCAGAAACCAGCCAGCCAAACAGCCCCCCAGAACGGCAGCCATCTCTCAACTAGCGGAAAAGTGTACATCTCTACCGAAAAAAAACAAATTAAAACTCACTTCTTAGCACCACGCTACATTAAATACATGAACCATCTACAGCAGTCAATATTCAGTATTTAAACATGTAAACATGCAAATATGTAGAATTGAAGACACATTATCACACCACCATAATTAAGGGGTATGCAAGGTGACACAGCTTGCTGACGTTCGATGTTTATGCAGAATTATTTTCCTGAGGTTGCCCAAATAGCTTCCTGGTGGGTCATACGTCTCTATGAATGACATGAGTTAGTTCTCAGGTCTGGCAGCCTCAGTGCTCCTGGTTCATTGGGTCAGGCTGACATCGTTCATGACTCTAAGCCAAGATGCCGACGTTTATTGCATTCACCCAAACTCACCGAACTGCAGCCCCCAGTCCCCGAGATAATTCATCCTCACGACTTCATTTCCTAGAGCTTCCTTCAGGTTGGAGATAAAGTTACCTTTAAGAAATGATCGTATAGGATTAGTGACATGAGGGTGGCATGGTGGTGCAGTGGTTAGCATTGCTGCCTCACACCTCTGGGACCCGGGTTCGAGTCTCCGCCTGGGTTTGCATGTTCTCCCCATGTTGTCGTGGGGTTTACTCCGGTTTCCCCCCACAATCCAAAAACATGCTGAGGCTAATTGGAGTTGTAAAACTGTCCATAGGTGTGCATGTGTGTGTGTGCGCCCTGCGATGGGCTGGCCCCCTACTGCCTCGTGCCCATTGGCTCCGGACCCCCTGTGACCCAGTAGAATAAGTGGGTTGGAAAATGGATGGATTAGTGACATAATTATACTTTAATTGTTTGTACATTAAAAGATGTTATTTAACAAAGGCATCATTCTTCTCAATTTTATGGCATTAAGTCTGCCCTCTAGTGGCAACATCATGCATTAAACACCCACATAAATCCATTCATTCAACTAACATGTACAAAGTGGAAAGCAGCGGGAATGTGGCAGTTGGCAGTCTGGATGTGTAATTCACAAATAATCTGCAAGACCGTCTGAAGGATACCTGGTAAAGGTGCTAATAGAGAGCCAGGCAAATCAAGAAAATCAGGCCCACATCCCTGAAGGTGTAAAAACGACAGCGCTCGCACACATTAAACCACTAAGTAACAAAGAAAGAACTGAGCATTCAGACAAGCATGCAGCACTTGTCTCTGATGCGCAATGAAAACAGACCCTTACCAATAATAGTAGAACGCAGGTGTCCGGCGTGAAACTTTTTAGCGATATTTGGCGAACTGTTCAACAAAACCAAAAGAGGTTTCTCACAATAGTTCAAACACAATAGTTCCATACTCAAGCGAAACAAATCGCAGCATTTCCCTGAAACGAACAGGGCGGCTCACAAAGCTGTCAAACACTCTGCATGCATAAGAACGAACCTGAATTCAACCAGCGTCCTTCCCTTCTGCTGACCACAGAGAAGAGCACTCTTCAACCCAAACATGTGCCCCTCCTTCGACACCTGTTCTAAAATTTTCTTGAGAAAATACAAAGACAATCACTACAATATGTAAAAAAAAATCCAGATTCAGAATTTTACAAAAGCAAAACAGATTTATAGTCAAAGAAGTGTCTGTTTGTTCTCCAGTGTTAATACAGTGCGTTGATAATTTCCCAAAGTCAAAAAGGAGAAATTAAAAAACGAGTCACCTCTGCCAAAACATCTCGCTTTATTTTAAAATTGATCACTGCACGTCCAACTGTTACATCTTCCACCACACTGTCGCGATTCAGCTGGAAAGTCAGAGAGATGTTGTTTATAAGATATGTTTTGCAAATGTGTTTTTTATACGATGACAACAGTTTTATATACAATACTTGTCTAGCCAATGACTCGGCTTGCGTCTGAATATCTTCGGCAGACGGGAGGAAGCCTTTCTGCCTCAGGTGGCTCACTGACAGCCTGAAGTCGGATTGTCTGTGAATTTACATGCAACATCGAGTGAGAATACAAGATCAGAGATATATATGTACTAGACGAGGCCAAGGAGTGAGGACGCGCTAAGGTCAGTTTGACACAGACGACATTATGTTATCTTCTCGTTATGTCCCCACATACACTTTCACACAAGTGTATCACACTTAACTGTTTTTTTGACACAGGGATGGTGGACACAGCTGAAATGAAACACTCCTCAGACTGTCCAAAAATCTTGGCAAGCTGGAATAAATATATATATATATATATATATACGTCTTATAACGGGTACCTTGTTCGGTAAATTAAATATGCAATAATAAAATCAACTAAAACCATTAACATCAACTAAAAGTGAATACGGTGAATTTGTCGGTTCGCTAAACTTTTACTACAATATAAACGCAGCCAGACCCCATTACCTTCGAGGCGATATTTTTTCTAAAAAAGCAAGCCATCGATACAATTGAAACACAAAACAATAAAATAACTCTGAAACGCCACGATAAGACACTAGCCAGGTGCACCCCTCCGCACGCCTTCTCGGGTGACATTCACAGCGCCATTTCCCTCCATTTGACCTTTGAACTGAACGCTTGCGGTCACCGACCAATCGCGGCGTCTGATTCCCATCTCACTCACACGTGATTCGTGTCACTCTCGCTGTGGGCGTGGCTTGACGGTTCGAACACACGGCGCGGATCAGAATACTGCAGAATCAGGATGATGATAATTTAGTTAATCTTATTCGTGTCCGCAATATAGTTTGTATTCATAAAAGAATGTATTATTTTTCCAGTCTCTGTATCGTTAGAAGCCCATACTTTATCCCATTAAAGGCGTGAAACCATTTATGTCTGGTACATATGCTCAGATCATGTCGTCAGAAGACGTGGCGTGATATTACATATTTCCCACTGTTATTTTGCCACCTAAGGCCAAGTCTACAAATGTTTTTTCTCTGTGCTACAAGCTCAGTTTGCAGCTCTAACAGTATACTAAGCAGAGATGAACAGTCAGTATAAAGAAGCGTGAATTTGGGGTGGTGCAGTCTGCTTATAAATAATTTGAAAATAAGTTAGAAAAGGTGTAATACAGCGGACGATTTTACTGAGAGGACGTGCGCGTGATTAAAAGTAAAAGTAATGCAGCCCCCAATTGGTGTAGTACCTACATCCTCCACGGGGCGGTGCAGTGCTCTCCACACATACTACAGAAACAGAGCCTGGCTGTCTCTCGGTAACTGGATGTTCGTACGGAAAGTTGCACATGCTGCCAATTCCCAAGCAGATGGTGGGATGATATATTCCTCTTGGTGATCCTCCGCTTGGCTCACGTCTGTCCACACAGCATGTTACGTTACACACAGCTCGCCTTTAGCTTTGATTGGCAACGCTGCGAATGATTATAATGCTGGCAGTTTCTCCGTGGCTACTCATTTTTTACATACCGAGCTGAGGTGCTTGCTGAATCCCCCTACTTTCCAGTGGCCCTGCTGTTTGGATGTTGACAGTAGCTTGGTGAAAGAAACATGCTTTGCAACCTCAGAGACTCACATCACAGGTAATCATCTGAATGAGGGGTTCTTGCCTCCCCTATCCCACCTCCTCACTCTCACTCCTGGGCTCCCCAGGTGTCCTGATGCTCATTAGAGGAGTTTTATTGCCCTGCCTCTTGTCATGTGACAGGAGGAGATGATTGGATGCAGAGCAGGTTTCTGGAAGCAGGACAGGAGCACAGCAGGATGGGACTGTTCTGGCGAGGGTGGCTTGATTGTTATTCTGTGTGAAAGAAATGTGTGGATTTTCTCTTTGAAAATTCTGCATAGGCCAACTGGCCACCCACACATGGCACTTTTCCTAATGTACCAGAAATGTCTTCTGCCTTCATTTTGTATGTTCTGCAATTCATTAAGTCTGTATTCAGCAACAGAGGCATTTCCGTCCCATGCTGTGATACTACCATAGAAATGTCTTCCTAAAAATAGTTGTATAACAAGCTGACTCCTGGCATCATTGATATCCTACATTAGAAGTGGCTGCTGAAAGGGCTTTGCTCCTTCCAGGCATAGCATTGTAGCTGGGAGGGGGGGGGGCTTCTCTCTCACACCTGGTTATAGGTTCGAATCCTCCCTCCGCCCTGCATTTGTGGAGTCTGAAGGTTCTCCTTGTGTCATGCGAGTTCTGCCTCAGAGCTCTTATGTCCTCTTGCACTCCTAGGCCACTTGGTGTTTGTAAATAGCCCATTCTGGGTGTCTCCCCACCTTGTGCTACATGCAGTAGGTGGGCGCGGGGGCCCCCCCCCCCCCCCCCCCCCCCCCCCCCCCCAAGACCACAAACAACGCGGGGGGGGAGAGAGGATGGAGTAGGGGG
>JAODJX010000041.1:2085663-2122876 GCA_026776945.1 Isichthys henryi
TATGAAGCCGATAATGGGGGCCCGCGCGCAGCGGGAATGGAAACTCCGGGGAGTTACGAGGCTTTCACATTCCGACCCCCCCCCCCCCCCACACCCACACCCACACTCCAAAACTCTACCTACGATAAGCA
Source organism: Isichthys henryi (assembly GCA_026776945.1). Classification (NCBI taxonomy): domain Eukaryota; kingdom Metazoa; phylum Chordata; class Actinopteri; order Osteoglossiformes; family Mormyridae; genus Isichthys; species Isichthys henryi. The sequence goes on from JAODJX010000041.1 coordinate 2,085,795, forward strand.
GTTGGGTGCTTAATGAATTGCTATTTCTCCTAAATAGAAACTGCAGTCTACATGGATGGAACTCAGTAGATGTCTTGGTGGTTGTCAAAGACACACCAAGAGAATTCTGACCAAACTCCACAGCTTCATGCTTTTCTCCCGTCAAATTTATTGCAGTACGAATCTGCATACACTGGATTGTTCAGACTTCATTCCCAGTGAGCATTTCGCTCAGCTGAGACTAGAGTCTCTCAGGAGTTTGATACAGGAGTGATCAGCACGTGGCTCAACATAGCAGATTATCACACTGATTAATTAACAGAAGATGAAAACGCAAACTGTGGCTTCTGATGCTGAAATCACAAACATCCATTCATCGCTCCTCTTTCTGCTTATCCTGGTCAGGGTCACATGGAGGGGGGGGGGGGCGTCCTAGGCAGTATGCGCACAGGCCAGGGGGGATCACCCTGGGTGGGAGGGAAATCCAAAATCTGCCCTGGATTTTCAGAAGGATTAATTTTCTTCTCCAAAAAACTTCCAGTAGAAATCGGAAATTTGTCCTGGCAATGTTGAGGGGCTGAATTTTTCCCGAAAATAAAGGCCCAGTTGTCTGTACATGGTGCAAATAATACCAATGAAAATCATATTGTTTTCATGAGGGGAAAATTCCAGGTTCCTATAATTAGGCAGTAATCCCTGGTTCATAAATGGCGATATGTGAGCTCTCTGCCAGTTTTGAACGGTGGCTTTGGAATATACCTCCGCTGACACCGAACCGGCAGCCTTCACATCACGTTAAGGGAGAGGACAGTGGGGAATATAAGCATTATTCCGATTCCCGAGGAGTCAGAACACAAAAGCAAATGGTGCCTTTTATACTGCAGTACATAACAGAAGCACAAACTCACAGCCATCCTCTAAACCTTTTGTAAACAAGCTGAAAGATCAGTCAACATTCAGTGCGGTGCCACATATCACATAAAACCTTTACCTGCTAGAAGGGCCGGTAAGTGGGATTATCTTACGGCGAGCCGCTCCCAAGGCAATGATGTCATCTTTTTCGCCTCTGAACACAAGCAGGCTGATTCAAAGCATAAAATGCAGCACTTGGGTTTCCGGTGTAAAAATGGTGCCACACACATTATTGTTATCTGACCGTTACTAACTTTCCTTTACCATGACTGTAGCATTTTCCATTGAAGCTAATTTGCTTTAACATTTTTGTGATGCCACCTTCTGCTCGATGCTCTGAGCCGCTCAAATGAGATTTGTGATGCTTCCCTGCTTCCTTTTAAATATTAATATTCAGTCCCGTGGGGAAGGGTGTAGAACAATGAAATGGGGGGTGTGTGCCCACCATGAAGACAGGGCTGTTCTGCAGAATCTGGGACCTAAAGGCCAACCTGATCTCACGGATCCAGTGTCACGGAGACCAGCCAAACGGCAGCATTATTGAGGCGCCCAAAGTCTGAACCACAGGGCTTAGAAGGGTGTGAGAGAGATGCCTGTGCGCTTGGTTCCTCCCACCATGTGGTCGGTATGTTACGGGATCCCCACGGACGTCCTGCTTCTTTGCAGTTGGGAAAACCAGCCCTTGACTGTGACTAATACCCAAGCAGGACAAGGTTACGTTTTGGTGAGTGACAAGCGGCTGGAGATGACTGATCCATGTGGAACCATGAAAATGTAAGGCCTGTGCTGGTCATCTAGCAAGGTTAAGAGGTATAAAGGTTCCAGATTATCTACACAGGCAAGTCAATTTCTGCCATCCAAGTAACACCTCCTGAGATTTACTGTATAGTCAGAGATGGTTCACATTACACAAGACCTACCCACCTCCAACTGCCTCTAAAGTCTACAGACCAGGCTTGCCGTCTGTACAGCAATACAACATGCAGCCCATAATAATCAGAAGTGATGACCCCAGCAGACATTGACCCATCTCTCAGCTTATCCATAACACACCACGTCCTTGACCACCATGATAAATTCATTCAGGCTCAAAATACCAGCAGTTGGTATCTCCTTAAATGTTATGACACTGAAAATCTCACCCGCAACCACCTACTCAGTGTAAAATAGATTATCTTAATCAGGTTCATCCGTAGAACTGTAGGAAGGAAACCGCACATCAGGTTTCATTATGCAGTGCACGTCTGAGTTGAGGCAACTTCGAAATGGCTGAGAAGACACTAATAATGCAGTAAAGTACTCAACCTTTAGTTCCAAATATGAAAACATCTTCACCTTTGTACGGGAGCACAGACAGACGCACATAAGAGCCTGGGGGGGGGGAGCACCAGGGCAGGGGTGGGCAAATGAGACCTTAACTCTGCTCTCATAATTCAAGGAAACAGGAAGACGGTGAGGCAAGGGTTAGCAACTCCACCCAATCCGACGTGAGGAGAAACCCAAACACCCAGCAACTTCAGAACTTAATGTAAACATTTTATTTGGTTTTTCCCTCATTACGCTACACGGGCATTGACGGTGTACTGTGAAGAAAAACTGAAAAATACTGAAAATAAATAGAAACAAAAATCTTTAAAAATACTTAAAAACGTATGCATGTATCAACTTAAGCAATCTGAACATGACATGGCCCACATGCACAAATCCCTGGAATCCAGTGCGGCAGACCAGTGCGGGCTGCGTTAAGCCCTGTTCACGTGACCAAGCCGCCAGTATCCCAATGTAGATGCACTGATCTGGAAAAATAACTGATTTATGTTTGTCGCACGATACACAAAGAAACCCTAAAATTTATAAACTGGTGAATTGGGGAGCGCCAGACGTTCTTAAGAAAACTACTGAGGGAAAGAGAAAGAAGCCACTAAGACGAATAGAGCGAATGGATGGTGCCGCTGCTGGTACGGTGAAGGCAGCAGAGGTCCTCGTTCACAGCAGGGACGCGCTCCCAGCCGGCTGCTGGAGACAGAGTGGTTGCTACTGGCAAAGCCTCGAAACGGCTCGTGCCCACAGGAGATATGCCATGGCTACAAGTCTGACTCATCAGCCGAGTCCCTGCAGATGCCACCAGCAGAGTCGATTTGACAGCTCGCGGTGACCGAAGGGGGAGACTGGCACCCCCGCCAAAGGAGGCGTTTCACTCAGGAAACATCTGGAACGAGAGACGGGCAAAGGGGACGAGGCAGGAGGTGAGGAACTGGCCACAATCCACCAGGGGACCTAGAAGATGTTTAGGTTCCTCGAAGAAAGGGGACGGGAAGATGATACTTACAGCTGGCTGGTTGCTCGCCAAAGCGTCGCATCAGCTGGTCGTGTGTGAACTTGACAAAGGCATCATATTGTTCTGCAGTGTTCAAAAAGGCGGAGCTTTAGGACTCGCGTGACGGGGGAGGACGCGAGCCGGCATCTCCAGTAGACCTACCTGCCAGCTTCGAGGTCAGTATCTCGTCGTACTCCTCCCGAACTTTCTCTTCCCGTTCTTTTAAGAGACGCTCGCAGATCATGCCAACTTGTTTCAAGGTGAATAAAGGCTGTTCTTTTCTAGATGGGGATGAGGCTCCAGAGGACGTACCTGCGTTAATACAGAAAGCGAGACTGACACTGAAGTGCGGGGGATGTGCCCAGTGTAGGGTGGGGTGCCAACGGCCATGCAGGTACCTGGCAAGGAGGAGCCGCTCAGGATGGAGGAGTGAGGGTGCGAGTCCAGCCCAAAGCAACCATCTGCCTGCGGGAAGCTGCTCTCCAGATGTCTCCTCTTCTGCATGCGCTTGTACTCCTGCTTGATGTTCAGCAGAATTTGCTCTAGGGAAAAAGGAGGGACGCAGACAATGAGCTTCAATGCCACCATTTTCACAGACGAGGTGCCAAAAGACATGAGATTGCAGGAAGTCTGTGCACAGATCTCAGGCCTTCATGCAGTCAAACAGTCCATTTATATTATAGCTTAACACAGTTGTTGTAAAAGCAGCAACACTTCAATAATGTGTAGCTTTTAACAAAAAAAAAAAAGCTCACAACTGACCAGAAAAAAGCAAACTAAAAACTAAGAAAATACACCATGTCAAATTGAACAGTTCTTGATATAGAAACTCCCTCCCAACTCGAAAGACAACAAACCCAATGAATCTACCGTCACATTTGCAAGGGTTTAGGGAAGGGTGGAAGGTTCCCACAAATGTGAAAAGTCACAAATAATACTTGGGGTAAGGTCAGTTAGTAATTACATTATTACTAATAATTATTACTCTGTCAAGACAGACTGTTATTCAGATGGGGGCGGAGTCCAAAATAATAGCCTAAGTTCTATGTGTTAATTGCCTATTTTCATGGAGTAACAGCACACCCTTGGTCTTTTGTGTGTAAAATGGTTTCTTGTTCAAAAACAAGTCTGACGCAAACAGCATTAAGTCCGTTTGAGAAAAAGTTAAAAGCCACATAAATTCAGAGCACAATTCAGTGGACATCATCAGAAGGATCTTATTTATACCGGGCACAAATTTTAGCTACATCCATAGTGATTTGGGCCATTGATGTTCAGAATAGCAAAAATGTACTCATTTTAGCAAATATTTCACAGAAAAACGACTAGATGGACAGTCCCCCCTTCAACAAATTTATTACTAAAAGACAAATCTTATCTTATGAAAAAGCATGATATTACCTGCAAGGCTGTAGGTGAGCTGGCGTATATAGATAACAGTTCTGTTTTAACGAAAATGCCTTTCAATGTTAATGATATACTATACCATTACACTTCATTACTAATATGTATATATATGATATGATTTTAATTTGATTCAAATCACTTTCGGTATTGTGTATAAATTCAGCGGACAAATCTTTAGTTATTCTATGAAATGTGTTAGTTGGAGGCGCAGTTTCCCGGGAACCGTCCCGACACGCCTATGAGGCTTCCCGAGAATAGGTCGCTTCCATTAACACACTCAATAAAAAAAGACCATTATTGTCGGCAGAGAAATAAAATTAAATAACCACGTAGAGGAAAACGTCCCCATTTTCTCAGCAAACGCCTGTGAACGGTCTTGGCTTCACGTCCCATCAGGAATGGCCGAGGGATTTTCTTGGATGTAATAAAACACACAAATAGCCGGGGCATCGGGGAGACCACAGAGCGAAAGGGGAAACGAGGCCGTTTACAAAGCGCCGAGCAGCCGCCGGCCTGAAGTTTGCAGGCGATCGGCCGGGGAGCCGCCTAAGGACAGCAGCTGGGCGGCCGCTGCCCCGGCGCCCCCTCGCATCTACACCGCGCCCAAGGCGGACCGCTCCCGTGGCCATGTTGGCCACTTCCAGGACCACAGTTCGGCCATTATCGGACAGCCACCGGACGTGGGCGAAAAGCCGATAAAGATGCCGGATTCAGCGTTTGCTGGAAGAGGGTGTCTAATAAGCCGAACGGCTGGGGTTGGGACTGCGAGCGTGTGCCGAATGTCACCGCTGGTGGGGCCGGGAGCGCCGGCCAGCCGCTCGGCTTCGCTTTAATCCGCCGCCCCCCTTTCTAACCCCATCCGCACTGACCTGTCGTAAGCCGGGATGACACCTGTCCGAAAGGCGACGGCTCCATACGCAGGTACTTCTGCGGGGACGCCGACGGAGACACGGGGGCGCATCTCCTCCTCTTAGGAGACGCCTGGCTCAAGGGATCGAAATCCATAGTCCTTTTTAAAGTTGCTCCGCACGCCATATTTCTTCAGCCCGGAGGAAAGTACAACGCTAACAATATGTAGCTGACAATCCGCACCGCAGCAGAAAATGTCAAAGTATCAAAAAGACGCGACCGAGCTAAAGGAGCCCCTCGGACAGCTTTCTTTTCGGTTATGTATCTTGATCCACTTTTTCTTGACGAACGAATCGATTTCCGAGTAAATTGTGTTGTATTTTCTAGTAACGAGGTCGCTCCATATACTTCACTATCTAAATCTTGTAATTACTTGATTGTTCTATTATATTAACTCCCCTTTTCCTGGCACACGAAATTACATACGAACAGGATGAAGACGGATTCTTCCCTGAGATGTAACGTCGTCAGCTCACCGAATTTCCCTATTTGATATCCAATATGGCGACAAACACGTCAAGCTCGGCTCCCGAACCCACGAGCATGCGCAATATTATTACCATAGAACCTTGTAGTCTTTTTACAGCTACGTGTCCTTAAGAATTGGAGAATTGCACTACATTTCCCGCGAAAACTCAAGAACGTCACCGTCTCAGTCACGAGTTTCCGGTTTCTTGATTTAAATGTCTTTATTGGTATGAGGGATTGGTGTGTTTGAATAAAGCCCAATGCTATTTATTCATTTCGAAATGAAAGCCGGCAATTACGATTCCGTGTTTTAACATGCTGATTACCCAAGTTGATTGCGAAAACTATTGCTTTCAAAAGCCTGCGAGGAACTTCTCAGTGTTTGCCTGCGATTCTGTGTGTTTCGGTTTGATGGTTTTTTTTAAACCATTTTAATTTATAGTCAGCCCTTCTCAGTTTGACAATACTGTATGATACATTTTATATTAAAATACGAAACTTTAAAGATTTATAGTCATACGGACAACTAAAACAATCTAAAAAGAGAATTATAACCACCGTTCACAGAGCCATCGCCTGTTTTACTTAAATAAGATTTTAGAAACGAAATTCTCTTCTGGGTTGCCTAAAAACATAGTTTAGAAAATATCTGCTTATGGTCTGATTTTCATCTGCAAGGTGGAAAATAATTATCTTTGCACAGCTACCGAATACTTCATATGAATCTCAAGGAAATCCCCGTAGTCTGTAGATAGAGAACTAAGAATGTGCAGAGAAAGCCACACAAAAGAGTAGCATCTTCCGCTTTACCGTGCGTGCAACTGGCCCTGTATACACTGCCATCCTAACTTACTGTTAAAATGAAAGCAACGATGGCGTATTTTTGGGGGGATGGTGTGTGCCAGTTGGAAGAAGGTTGAAATGTATTGCCTGTGTGGAACTGAGGAAAAGAGAAGCCTACACAATCCTCATCACTAGTTGAGACTTTATTCAATGGCTTAGTAACAGATTACACTGCAGTACATCAAACACAGTTGTCCAATGGCTCAGGACAGAATATTATTTATTTTGTATTTACAAACTCCTCACATGCAATCTTAGTTACAGAAGCCACTTAACTGTTTAGAGTTGATGTCCAGCACTAAGTATTGCTCGGAGTAAAAATGTCACTGGAACACAGTTAAATTTAACAATGAACTAAATGGCTACAAATAACATTGCTAATCAAGCTAGTTCCAAACTGTCCTATTGTATTCGGACCAATCAAAACACATCACGTTAACTTCCTGTCAAGATCAATAAAATCTGTTCAAAATTCTTTATGCTGCTTATGCAAATGATAGTAATTCAGCTCACATGAAAGCACCCAGTCAACTAACACAACATTCTTGTTTAAAGAAAACATTTTTTTGGTCTATCTTTGAGTTATCCATGTGACTCAGTCCGCGGAGTTAACCCTAAGGAGTTTTGTTTTTCTTGACACTAAAATAAATGTCATCTATATTTAATTCACCTAATAACAGTGACAAATTTGTAATATCCAATAATGACACATAAATGAAATCCGATTTAGATTAGATGTTGATTAGAAATGGAACTGTCAGATATATTACTATCGATAATAAATACCAACAAAAACAGTCAACTGCATTTGTATAGCTTTGTTTGTCCTACGGTCTAGGAAAGACGTCCACCTTCCCTGAAGTGTCTGATGCTTTGATGGGTGACCCCTGTCAGGCACCAATAAGGACCCAGCACCCGCCTGCATCATGCCGGCAGCCATTTTGCTCTGGAATACTGTGTAACAGCAAGGCAATGAGGTTACACATTGTCTGGGCAGATATGACAACGGGGCAAGATTAGGCAGCTTTCTAGTGAGCTGATAAATGTCCTGGGATATTATTTGTTCTGTTTTCCTTTTTAGTTACGGTTTGAGTGAATAAGGACATTTGTTTGGGTTTCCAGTCTAAAGGATGGTTCAGCAGCCCTGGGGCCCTGGCACTTTGCACACTTCAGAGGGCTACGTACTCCACACTGAACACTAATACCACTAATACCACTAACACCAGCTGAACAGAGGTCGGCCACTGCAGGGTGTGGGAGCGCGTTTGGCTATAAGATTTCAGAAAGTCCATCTTAAAAATTGGCTTGATTTCTTCATATTTACAAAAATTTAAAAACTCTGATTATGACAGACATATGCTGGACCCTCAGTGGGTCATGCCCATCCTAGACCCTCGTTGCATGGCTTGCTTTGAGAATAACTCAGATTTCCCAGCCAAGCACCACTCAAGCCCAAACCTGCTTAGCTTGGGTTCGGTCACAGCAAGCAAGCAGGAAAGGCAAGCGCAGCGGGCACCCGAGAAGTTTCCAGAATTACGACAGTGTGGCCAGCACACCACAACACGCAGCTTTCACCGAGACATTTTGACCACATTTAAAACAAACGGTGTAATACTGACAGGTCTCACCTGTTACAGGGGCAGAGAATTTCAACCTCACTTTAGAGTTGCATTATCTACAATATTTTACAAACAAATGTTGCTATATATAGTATTTTACAAGACTTAAGGACACTCACAGTAGAAGACAATGGAAATCTACATGTTATACTGAGGGCTAATTCACTTAATTGGATGTTAAACATCCAGTCATACTGCACGAACGGAGCTGTGAAGGTCACAGGTGGTGGCAGGACAACAGGACAGTTTCACTGAGCTCTCAATTATCGTAAATGTGCTGCGTGACCATATACAACGGCAACCTCAGTTCACAGAGTACGAGACATAGACCTACATTATTTACACCTTTGTCATTACACATTTTCGTCCAAAAATTGAAAGAAATATTTTCTGAAATATTCCTCTTGTTTTTAATGTATATAAAAATAACACTCAATTAAGCCTTAAAAAACTATTCTCTTGATGTTTATTTCCGGCTGCTGCTGCTAGGGGGCGCAACCTAACCATTTTCCCTGGGTTTGAATTATCCCACTGACACTCCTGTACTGGACGCTTCAAGAAAACAGTCCAGAGCCCCATTCATTTCAGAGAGGCGGTCAAGAAGAAAAACACAATCCATTCAGGTCACCCCCCCACAAAGTCTCCTACCTCCACCCATCCAACTTGAAGAATACAAATTACTGTAAGTCCTCAACTGTCTTGCAAAGTTTTCCTATGAAATTATTTTAGCCAGGAAACCGGCTACATGCTTCCTAGGTTAACACCGGCAGACTGGCTTTATCTGTGAGATTGGTGACACGTTATGCCTCAGCCATGTGACAGTCATTTTCAGAGATGCCACTGGTACCGCAGCTCCGTCAGCCTTTGATTTCTGGAAACATTAGTTCTTTATGGGTTCCGGGTTTTCACTTCTCTTTAAGCTCATGGCTTGATCAGTGTCAGCCTCGTCGCTTGATTGTCCTTAATCCTTAACGCATTCCTACTTTTTCAGACTCACATGTCCAGCACAAATGTTCTAATTCAGTCAAACTTGGACCGTGTTCGAAGGCCAATAACACACTGACTAAATCTGCTCCTGGTCATCAGCAGGCGTCCACATGTAACAAAGACAATCAGTTAGACAATCAACTGTGACCAAAACTAGTCCCAAAACGACTCACGGTTCTTACTGTAAAAATAGATCTAAATATCTAAATAGCTGTGCTTTTATCTCTAATCAGGACACAACATTGAAAAACAGTAACCCAATACTGTACACTACAGACTCCGTAATAAGAATGCTGTCTGACTAAGGGCAGGTTTTATACATCGATTAATTGTTGAGTGGTTCCCCTTTTTAAGGCTTCTGTACACATATGCTTAGTTTATGTAGCTGAAATATGTCCATTAAGCCAGAAGTATATCAGTAGTTTTCAACCTGCCCTTTTTAAAATCCCCAAAGCCAGAATCGTACAGCATCACACTACAGTACAAAGCAATTATCTATACAATTAGATGACTAATGGCTACGAGGAATATGTACACATGCACATCTCAGTTTTACATATTAACATATTTCTCATTAACATGTAAATAGCCCCTTATCCCATGTGTAAAGTTACCGTTCCGAGAATCTGATGTAATAGGTTATAACAGTTAAAAAAATACGGTAACCCTACGTGAATTTTTATAATCTACCGACACCATTAACTATGACATTAAAGTGAATGAGAAATTTAAAAAGATTCACTTTTTAATGGCTGAAACATTTTTTCACTGTTGTTCAGTGTCAGTGTAAAATTAAGGTTGTGACTTTGGCACCACAGCAAGCACAGAAATACACCTAGATAAATACTAGACTGGCGCAGATGAGACATTTAGGCCGCTGTCCAATGGCGAGTCACCATTTTATTTAATTATTCAGTTGTGACTTTCAGTGACACTTTGCTCTTGTCGCCTTTGATTCTTTCAACCCCTTGGTTGAGTTTTACATGGAATGATAGGCCTTGGGTCAGTGTCGTGATGGTCTTCTTACATTAAAACTGCAGTGCCTAGTGTCCACTAGTGTCCAACGAAGGCCATCAGACAGCTTCTGCTGACGTGTCCGTTGAGACGGACATGGTCACTTTGGCTATTTTCACAGTGGTTTTCACGCAGCTCTCTGCTGCCCTGTTGGCACCGATACTGGTGCTCCTGTTTTGGCAGTCGGACTCGATGCTGTTATCCAATGGTTGGCCGGCACTTCGGCAGACTTGGCAGGCGCTCAGAAACGCCTGTCGCAGATCTCTGCTCCTCAGGGCATAAATGATGGGGTTGACGGTGGAGTTAAGCAGGCAGAGCATGCTGCAGAATGCAAAGACGGTCTTGGTAGAATTGTCCATCTTCCAGAATAGGTCATAGACCATGATGGCGAGCACAGGTCCCCAGCAGATGATCAGTACCACCAAGATGAGCACTAGTGTCTTGGCCAGTCGGATGTCCATGCGTGCCTGATCCGGGCGGGTGGTCTGCACCTTGGTGCCCTCTGGGGTGCAGATGACCATGCTCTTCTGGGAGGTGCGGCTGAGCATACGCACCGCATGATGGTGGGCCTTCCACAGGATGAACATGTATGCGTAGATGATGAAGATGACCAACACGCTGGTCACCCCAATCCAGAAGAGCAAATAGTTCTCGTCGATGAGGGGGAAAATGTCTGAGCACACTGTGCCCAGGCGCTTGCAGTTCCAGCCGAGCAGGGGCAGCACCGCGATGATGATGGAGATGGTCCACATCATGGAGAAGGCGATGACTGCCTTTGTCCTGGTGACGATACGCCTATAGGACAGAGGCCTGTGGATGGAGATGTAACGGTCTATCGCTGTGAGAAAGAGGCTCCCCACAGAGGCGGTGAACGAGGCTGTGACTCCGCCCAGCTTGAAGAGGAAAACGTTGGGACTGTCCTTCCGGTGGAACACGTGGAAGTCCAGAAAGCTGTAGACGAAGATCACACTGCCCAGCAGGTCAGCCACGGCCAGGCTGCCGATGAAGTGGTAGGAAGGGCGGCAGCGAAGGGTGCGCGACTGCAGGATGACACAGAGCACCACCAGGTTCTCCAGCACCGTGAAGGTGCCTAGCGTCAGCGCCAGCACTGCCACGGCCAGCTGCTGGCCGGGCGTCAGGATCATGAAACACTCCATGTCCATGAAGTTTTCTCCGCACTGGACGGAGCTGCCCTCCTCACCAAAAGTGCTCCGGTTGCTGAGCAACTCGGTCACGTTGGTCGGGTAGAATGGGAAGCCTCTGAGAATGAGCTCCTCATCCTCTGGGACTTTGACCGGGAAGGAGTTGCCCCGGAATGCAGAGAGTGGCTTCTGCAAGGAGAACCGACTCTTGGCGAAGTCGGCATCAATGATGGGATCATCGTAACTAGCATCATTGGAGCCAAGGTACTGCAGACCCGAGGTTATGGTCCGAAACGTGGCGTCCGCTGCACCATCTAGAACAGACTTCATGACTGCCTCCTCTCGCAGGTAAAAGGTTGCCTAAAATGATTCCGGAAGAATCTATAGTGGAACAAAAAAATGACAGGTTGATTTAGGAGGCATCAAAAATGTTGTTACCTTTAAACATTTCAAAAATCACAGTGACGATACAGTACATGCAGGAGTGATGCGCGCAGGTAATGTATGTTCTGCGGGTTGTATTCAAACAACAATTTTAGCCATATAGTGGTGCGTTGTGTGAAAATTAATAAACATATTACCATTTCGCCAAAACAAAAATACAAAATGAAATACTTCTGCCGTATTGACTTGTAAGATTTTTGTTAATATTTTGCATGCATCAAATTGTAACATAAGGAGCTTCAACAAAGGCAAAGGGTTTCCATATTTATGCTGTCGCAGAATATAGATAGATAATTACGTATTAACCAAATGGCGACCGCACTTATATCTGAAGGACAACATCTGGAAACTAGTCAGTCGTTAATTATTCATATGTAGAAATCATACGTCACTTACCAACATTGCAATTTGAAAACTACAGTGATTCATGCCGTACATGCTACAAACATACGCGTATTTATTTCTTCACACGAGACACGAGTCGTCTTATATTGTTAAATTTTATCCTTCGCGATATTTCATCCCAATGCTAAAGCGGAGTTCTTCGTAATGCACTTCGGGATTTGCAGGCTTTATTAGAATATCTTGACCACCAGAGGGCGCAATCTATACGAAATAACTTCACAGGCACTTGCGCAAATTTTGCGCAAATTTTGCGAATCACTCACTCAGTGACGGCTCCCCTTACAGGTGAATCTGAATTTCATAAATCTTAACGGGAAATGATTATTCGTGTTAGCTGTCTGATCGTACCTAATGGTCTGAAAAAAATCCCAAACGAAAAGCGGCACAACTTTAGAAAACACGGGTGTTTAAGGAATTAAATATTTACTATCACCAAGCAATTGACTGTAAAAGATAAATCACACGCATACAACTGTATCCACCCACACGTCTTCGTTTTACATATAGAAAGCATGATATTAAAAACAAAAAGTAGACTGCAATTTCTGACATCTTTGGGCGTACGAGCGTACCGCTTAACTCATCCTCTTTTCCATAGACACAGCTTGAAAACAAGAAGCATCACATAACAGTGGTCAATGCTCTGAATATGAATTACGAATTTTCACAAAATGTGAGAAATTGAGTGTTTTAGCTTGAAGAGTGAAGCTTTTCTTTTACGTTTCATCCAGCTACAAATTATATCTGTATGAATCCTAATCGGATTTCGTACTGCATGCAGTAATGCAAAAGAATGAATTTTCGGGACCACGTTCAGTACTGATCATGCATTTTAAATAACGTAGATGCACAGGGTCTTACAAATAATACTGAAATACTGAATTGAATCCCTTAATACATTCAATGGCATAATTTTAAAACAACATTAGTAAAAGTTGTTTACCTTCACATAATTTGCCCAGGTGATTAAAATCCTTGCTCCGCAGATAAAGTACCGTCCGGCACGTATCCGATCTTGGTGCTCAATAGATAATCATTGCGAAGGAAAAAAGTAAAAACGTGAAAAGAATGAACGCGAATTTATTATACTGCAACGAATGACGTATTCTGCTGTCTTTTTAAAATGTTATTTATACATATATGTCACTACAAAAATAAAGGAGACAGAGCGGTCCCTTATGAAGCGCGCCGTGGTGCGTGCGGCTGAGGTGAGCGCGCCGCCGAAGTGAGCGCGCCGCCGGTGCCCGAAGTCCGTGTGTCTGCATATTTACGAAACGTCCGCTTTAGTAGCTGGCGTCACGTGTTGCGATGTGTCGCCGATCCGCGTTATATAGCCGCCCAAAGAAGGACAGCGTCGTGCACATTGAGCAAGGCTGCCCACAAGACTGACTCTCCGTTTAGTTAAACTTTCGCGTTTTCAAAGCATCCGGACAAGCGACCTCTTAGACAAAGGGGTAGCCGCTGTGCACAGCCTGTCAGACGCCGTACAAAACAATAGGAAGAAATCGCCAAGGTGTATTTTACAAAATGCAATCGACCACTTGTGTGAAATCGATATTGAAGCGAGGCACATTTAGCAAAGCGTACACCTTCCCGTAAATTGCCATCGAAGGCATATTTTTTTCCAGATATTTTTTAACATGACGGGTTACGTTTAAGTTCACAATGGATCTTTATTTCCCCTAATACGTTATCGGTGAACATGTATGATATAACCTCATTTTACCCTTTCAGTTAAATAAAAAATTTTTTGTGAGCGGGATAAACCGTCACATTAAAACAACATTAAAATGTTAAATGTTACTGTCTGTATGTAAACAATATGATTGTTTTTAAGGAAAAAGGTGAAAAATTTCTCCCTGTGGTCACTGGACAGCTGGCTTCCTCCACGATTTTCCTCCATGATGAATATTAATGGCACATCGTCGCTCGGATAATAACCAAATGCTCTAGTTTTACACGGTGCAATAATTTCTGCTCTGCTGACCAAACACATCCTATAGGGGAAGTATAAAAAACGGCCCATTTTGTGACTGTAACATTAGTGGCTGGAAGATGGATGGATGGATCGTAGGAAACACACAGCAAACCTTTGAAAGGCAGAGAGGTAACCAACGAGCAACCTGTTGTACTGAGATCCACCGCCCTCTGCTGAGCAGAGCAAAGGCTTGTGCGTGCATGTGTTGTTAAAAGGATGGGTCTCCGTCCATACCTCACTGAACGACAGGTGTCCCTGCAGCTCAGAGCTCCAGGCCCGGGGCAGCCATACCCTGCGCGCGCCAGGGTGCCGCAGAAAGCACAGTCCTTCATTAATCCCCTGCATCACTCATTAATAAACCTCATCCTCTCTGTGGAACGACCCCACGTGACGCTGTAGAGCTCGCAGCTTTTTTAGTCACGATGCCTTTTAAGGTGGCTGTATACTCCAACCTACGTCCACGCAAAACCGAATGGAAGGTGACAGCAATCTGTCACGTTACTTAAAACGATGTCGTCACGCCGCGAGCCCAAAGGGCGCAGAAAGTTTCCGATGCTGCAGACCTCCTACAGAGCGCAAATAAGCATATTGTGGCGAGTGCGTGAGTCATTTTAATAAAGGACATGACAGCTCTTTTAAAACAGAAGTTTGCAAACTCTTTTTTTTACAACCACTATTAGTTGAATACAGACAGAAAGCCAACAATTTACCGACACTCGCGGCTACATAAGCACACGCAATCCACTGTAAAGATTGCACAGCTACGACATTTACTGTGTACAACATAAATACACAAATTCAAATGTTAATTTACACTATTTACAGATACGCGCAGTGCTGGTATCTGCATAATTAGTCCTGCTTGTCCAATCCTGCGGCGCCACATTTATGACAGTCAATCATGGGCAGCGGATGGATTAGAACAAACGAAAAGTTGGCCTCGGGTCCCCTGCACAGGTGGTGCACCGATTACGGCTCATATTGCTAAAAATGTGTTGCTAAAATGACATTGATTGAGTTGGTTTCGTTTTAAGTACACGTTCAGCTTTAGAATTAAAGCTAATACATCACTGGTTGCACACAGAGGGAGATTCGTTCGATACGGGCTGTAGAGGCTGAGGTGCGCAGGCCCACACACTGGAGTAGGCATTGCTGATGATGTAGCTTAGAGACCATGAAATGTCAGGCTGTTTAAAAGGGGGGGAGCCCTCAGCATACAATGCAAAGTGCTGAAATGCTCCGTGTAAAAACAGCAGAACCAAATCACATGTGTACTGCCCTCAATGCGCCTGACTAATGACATTTGCATGACAACAGAACCCAGCTAGATAAAGGTCGCCAAATAATTTCTATTCTGAACATACCCAAAAAGATTCCAGTATAATTGTTTATTTTTTAATGATGAAGTATGACGGAGGTTGAATTTGAGGAATGTTTGTCTAGTGAAGCCAACACAGGGCACCAGACCGGACTCAATCAGGATCGTTCATCCATCCGAAGGCGCACATGAACACACACACACACACACACACACACTGTAGCACTGCTGACCCCAGAGGACTCTGTGGGCCTGGCGTCCTTGGATCTGAACACTGCCAGCTTGGCTTTTGATCATCAGGCCGCCACATCAACGATCACACCTTAATGCAGACAGCAAATTCTGACTATGGGAAAGTCGGGGAAACAGTGGTGGTCCATTCGGCACCGCCAGGCTGATAAGGAATAGCTTGCAGAGAAGTGAATCCCTGCTCTTGTGGGATGGCCCCTGTCCTGGCCGCCCTCGTCCCAGTCTCAGACACCTGCACACAATACTTTGTTGCGGAAGGTCTGTTATTTTGTTGCAGAAG
This sequence comes from Isichthys henryi, assembly GCA_026776945.1. Lineage (NCBI taxonomy): Eukaryota > Metazoa > Chordata > Actinopteri > Osteoglossiformes > Mormyridae > Isichthys > Isichthys henryi. The sequence continues at coordinate 2,102,066 of JAODJX010000041.1, forward strand.
GGTATTATTTCATATTTCAGTTGTTAATCATTTGTATCTGGGCTGCCTTTCCATACCCTGTGTATGCCTGCACTGAATTACATTACATTATTCTGCTGTTGAGTGAATCATCATTTTCTGGAAACTACATTTGTGGGAGACTCTGCAAGTGGATCCCTTACAGAATTAGTGTGGGGTTCTGATTGTCCAATGACTTATCAGTATCTTTAAGGAAAACACAAGGATGATCACGTTGCAATGAAACCGAAATCTTTAAGTAAAACAATAACCACAATATCTGGTCAGAGAATGTATCGGCATCTTTGAAGACAACCCATCGCTTGCTTTGGTACTTAAGGGAGGGTCCACAAGGTCGGGGGCATTCTGTATACAGAACCCCCACATGGTAGTTGTGATTAGCGTACTCACCATATGCAGCCTTAACTGTGGGGAGCAGGGGGGGGGGCGGCATTCTGTATTCAAAGCTCCCGCATGGTGCTATGAGATTAACATTGGTACCCAGATCTGTCTCGGCCACCATGCATATCTTCAGCTGGGGTGAGTATCTCTGTCTGTTCCCTTCTGTCTGTATAATGTAGTTTTGTAGCTAATTGCCCACTTAAGTTAGATTACGGTTCGTCTCCGTGCTGCAGGTTTTCATAGTGAGCGCTATATGTTGTTGCACCCTGAGAATAAATTGCTTTTATTACTTTTTATCTGTCAGAATTTGCTAACTCTAGTAAACTCCTAGATAGTAGCATTAGCATGGTTCCTGGTTAGAGATGACACCCAGCATTCCCAGCCGGATAATTAATCATTTGACTGGGCCACATTGCTTGGAAGCCGCTGCATTATCCTGGACAATGATGAACTGCTGGTCAGCTGCTGAGTCGAGTCTATCAGACATACTACTGTTGAACCTACTAACTAATCAGACATGCATGAGCTCAATCAAACATGCTGACTTCAGAGTCTGAGTTGAATTAATTAGATATACGGACTTCATGCAGTCCGTGAGGAGACATGAATTGGCAGTAATTATTTTCCATTCATGACTATGGCAATGACTATCGAACATTCCAGCAACAGTACTGAACCAAATCAGTGGTAGAGGGGCACATATTGTGATGAGAACACTCGAGACCTACGCGCTGTATTTCAGCACCGAACGTCTGCATTGAGCAATGGCATGGAGGAAGATGGGTCATCATCTTCGCACCTCAGCGCTATGGTCGCTCTCAGGCGTGAACAGGCAGGACAATTGTGATGAAAATGATACACGTTATGCGCGGCAGCGACAGTAAAATGTCACCGTGACGAGCCTATGAGTATGACAACGCATGTCGCACCCCAGCAGTAGAGTCACTGAGCTGAGGAGACCGGGCTCACCTCTGCGGACTGTCCTCGCGATGACGTGCCGTGCGAGGGCACTGGCATCACACCCGAAGTTTCACGAGACGGCGAACCGCGTGCAAACAGACCTAAGAGCCCTTCCGGCCGCCGCCGGTCTCGCTGGGAGCAGGACACTCAGCTCCGCTCCTCTGGAAGGCCGGATATTGTTCGTGACTCCCGGCCTGCCATTCCGGGGAGGAACGGGCCAGGAGCGGGAGAAGGAAGTCTGTTCTGTGAACTAGGAGATAAGAGGCGCATTTCCCTCGCTGAGCGATACAGACACCTGGCTTAGCATTCGCTAAAACACCGTCTGTGAAGAATTAGCATGTTGCTGTCGCTCTCGTTATTTGAAAGGAACAGCAACGAAGTTCACACAAGTGATAATCGTGTCAGTCGGCAAAAGTGCGATGGAAAAAAATTGCATGGTGCTGTCGCATCCTCATCAGACACAAGCTCTCTGACAAACAGATGCACTAAAGGAGCGTGTGTAATTTTAATGCCACCCTGTCCCTCTATAAAGTTCTGCCAACAGACCACATGCCAAACGTTTGCACTTGCGCGGCTTTACACAACTGTTAAAGCTGCAAGGAGTCCAGTGCTGGTATGAGCACGGAAACTGCTCGCAAAATATACAAACACACACGCACTTCTGATAGAGCCTGTATTTAAAAAAAAAATTAAAAAGCCGAGGCAGGAGTCCAAGGCTCTTCAATCTGATGCTGATTTTCTGTGAGATAGTATAAAGGATGATGAATATCGAATATTTCTCTATTTTTGGGAAGCCAGTAGGCCAGCACTGTGACAAGCCGTGACGCAAGTACAGCACATGGCCATCTGGGTGTCACTCGCGGTACATCGCATCCCGGTGCATCTCCGAGCTATCTCACACTGCCTCATCGCAGTAACAGGCGAACTGCTCCACAACACAAATGTCCAAGTTCGACGGCGTCTCCAGGCGTGACTCAGCTCGCAAGGAGCGGGCACACATGGTCGGAGCAGCGGCTGCCGATCGGAAAGTGATCACCGGGCGAAGCCCACGGCCGCAATTCCGAGCGCCGACGCACTTGCGCGAATGAATTTGCACCAATGCCATCTGGCTGTTTTACCCCCTATCTTATAATAACTGCTGAAGCCCACAGCAGGGACGTAACCCTCCAGAACCCTAGCTGGAGCTCATCCTTACACACTGTAGCTAAGATCCATGCGCCCCGTCTGGTTATGTCTGTGTCAGAAATCAAAAAAAAAAGAAAGACGTCTCCAGCCCCCAGATTAATTAGTACGTGCCCCCTCTGATAGGATATAATCATTCCGTCATTGCCTACATTACAAACTTCACTCACCCTTCTAACTTGGCTTATTTGATAATTAGCGATCCAATATAAGCAGACAGTCAACTAATTTTAAGAGACATTATTAATCTGCTTTTGTTCGTCACACAAAACTTTGAAGCCAAAAGATACGCAGTTCTTTCTCCATACAGACCGACTTCTCGAGCCCAGAATCAATTTATGCTCCTTCATTAGTCTCGCCCACATCAGCAGGGAGACAAAGAGGTAACAGGCCTGTCACAAGATAAATGAGCAGAAATTTAGAATTTCCTCAATTAGCCACAAGCAATTATGTCGTTATATGGATGTGCTGTTCAGAATTTTACTTCTTGGCCAGTTCCAGCTGACTGCCTTTATATATTTCTTTAAAGTCTTCTTTTAAACATCAGCCATTAACTGTTATTTCTCATGTTCTCAGTACAATTTATAGTAGGCTAATTATTAATGCAGTGCAACTTTAATTAACATAGTGTCTTCCGTCGCTTTGCCTAATACCAGGACGCAATAGTACAACTTTTAATAAATACTCCGCTCCATTTTCATTTTTTGTAGTTATTTTTCAGTGAAATGTTAGTCTACTTCGCAGTATGATTACCGCAAAGGCTCAAGTATTTGTTGAGTTGCGCGGATGCAGATATGAATGTTACACACTGCAAGTAATATAGACATTTGTAAGCCGAAAATGGACTTTACCATCATATTCTTGAGTAATTCAAGTGTGGAAGCATTAAACAAATTGCTGTTTTCCGATTCAGGGAGTGATATCAGTCATCTCACGCCCAAAGAAATTATGCATGGCTTGCCAAATGTTTACCGATACGTACCATTTTCACAGCCGTGATGATCATTCTGTCCACATGAAAGAAGATTTACTCCAAGACGTTACTCCTTATTTTAAAATTGTGCTTTATCAAAATCAAGTGTACAAAATCAACTGTCCAGTATAAGTATTAATATCTCTATCCTACACACTAGAAATCATCCGGTAAAATGAAATTTAATAGACTACAGTGGAATTTTAATATATGCATGTAGGCCTACTTAATGAAACGTTCAAAAACAAAATTTCGAGTATCAAAATAAAAAACTATTAAAATTCTAATGATGAAATATCTTAAGCTCAGAGCACTTATGCAGAATAACACTATTAATGTTCAGTAATGCAGTTTATCAGCGTAATTATGTTTGCCTACATATCACATTACTGCTGACCACCACCGGAGCACAGAAAGAAACGCAGACCGCAGTCTGAGCGACACCACTAACCCTGCATGCAGAAAAGACTCAATACGTCAGTTAGAAATGTTTATTTTTATATTTCCTACTGAGGTTCTTGCAGGTTACTTTGGCCAAAAGATCAGGTCAAGATTGATTCGTTGATTATCTCGCTGTCAGATGATGAATAACCTGTTCCTCATTTTCATCAGAAATACACGCAAACGCCCGTCGCCATTGCGGGAAATATGGGAATAATATAATTTTAAAGTACTTGTCTGAGATTGCAAAAAACCCTTCAGGTTACAATTAGCATTACCACTGCCCATGTCCCGTTTCAAATGCGCCCAATTTCCCAGAACGCCCGAATCTGTCCCCTGAGTGCTGTTCATTGCTGGTCCATTTTGTTTCTGCTACTGTGCGGCTTCTTTGAACGCAGTATCTATGGCATATGTTTATAGCAAGTATGAAATACAAATTCATGAACCCTTTCTCATACAAGAGAGGTTCTTCCCCACCACCAAATATGACACAGGCCATTTGTGTGATTTTTCAAAGTGGTCACTGAAAAGCACGTTCCATCTATCACAATTAGTGGGGGTGCCTGAATTCCCCACAGGGACAAGGGTGGATGGTCTACGGGATTTGGTGGAGCCAGACAATACCTTCTCTTGGGTGGAGCGGCAGTGGGGGCAACCTGGTGTGAAATTCCAAAGGTGGGACATCGCTCTGTCATCCGCCGTGGAAGGGAGCCAAGCCCAGCACCCCCACGGACCATCTGCCAGCCAAGAGGGGACTCCAGACGCTGTGAGAGGCCCCTGATCGGTCCTTCCTGGGCTGGCACGGCGCCGGGTGGCGGCTGGAATGTGGCGTGTTGAGCCGCTCCTGCCGCCTCAACGCTTACGCCTCATTGTCAGCTGAGAGCTACGTGCTTGGGACCCCATCTGCTGCCTGTTATGCAGCACACACCCCCCCCCCCCCCTCTGCAGGGGAATAACAGAGGGACACTCATCTCACGGAGCCAATGCGTGCTGTGCACATATCAAATGTGTCCCTGTGTCCAGTGAAGGGGACCAGGGGACACTCATTACATAAAGCTGCACAGCACAAGTGACACCAGATCAGACAGAGGCTATAGGAGGTGGTTCATTAAGCAGGATGGCACAGAGAATCTGTCACATACTCAGCACAATGTGTCGCGATGCACATAAATCTGTACAGTAGATATACACAATATAATTAAGCACAGGCACTTAAGAGCTCCAGGGAGCTTTACTTGCACAAAAATGTTCTGATGGTAGAGTGAAAAATGATTGGTTCAGAGAGATAGCCAATCAGATTGTGCATGAAAGCATCAGCTGAGCAGTGAGATAATAGCAGGCATGTGCATGGCCTGCTGCCTGTGGAGCATGTTTCAGAGCCACCTATGAGGTCAGAGCTCTGCTGTCATGTGACCAGTCAGTATGACAGGAGAAGCGTGGCCCCTCACAGGGGGACGCCACAGATGCACGGCAGACCCGTTTTTAATATTTTTGGGGGGCATGGGATCTATAAAGAAAAATTAAACACGATCTGCCATGCCCTGATTCGCCGGAGACTCCGTTCACGCGCCTGCTGTCATAGCAACCGCAGCCAGTGGAGATGTGCCGCCGGTGTGGTGTAAACACGGCGCAGAGAGGAGTGGAGCCTGCTGACACGGAGGAGCGCGGAGGTCCTGGGGCCTGTGGGCGGTTCCTGACAATTCAACGCTTGGCGGGTAAACAAACAGGTTCCACGGAGGCGTGTGGACGGCGACGGCAAATCAGAGCCAGCATTTAGCAGATTCTTTCCGGTTGGTGGCTGGCTGACCCTTCTTGGGAAGAGGCTACTTTTCAGAGGAGTGTCATTGTGTTCCTGCCGCTCGGCAGAGTGAGGATAAAGCCCGTGGGCGGGGGCCGTGTCACAGGATGCGTAGAGGGGCAGACGGCTTTCATCAGAGCACATGGCTGCCTCACTTTGGGCTCACGGTCCGTCGTCGTCAAGGTGCTCTGGAGATGAGACGCATTACTTTTGCCACATCGCCGAGTGCCACTGCACTTCTGAGCTTTTTCCGGAAGCACCTATTAATCTCGGCGCGAGAGCACTGCAGTTCCGCATGGGGGCTTGGCTGTACCACTGTCCCTCAACGACTTCCTGTGTAAACGCACGAAGAGGAGGAAAGCTCTCCCACGCACACACATCACTGTCCAGATGGGAGAATCCAGGAAGTGGCGTCCCGCCTGTGATGGCCCCCCCCCCACATCTTCGTCAGAGTGGCCCTGAAAGAACCCAGTCATGAGCATAAAGGTACTGGAGGTGCTGCTTAATCCCGCCCCCTCTCCAAACACCAATAGGACACGTGCCAATAGGACACATCCTCCTCCACTGCTGGCTACACCTGGGCATCCAGTGAGAATCTGAAACTGCAGCCGAATTTCTGACCCTCTGTGCATCATTTGTTTTTTTTTTTTTTTTTATTTATTTTTATTTTGCAAATTACCAAAAAACTGGCACAAAGCCCCGCATGGGGGAATGCAGATACCGTTTGCGGGGTTTCATGCAAAATTTTCATGGCCCTGCTGCCATACGGAAGACAATTCAGAGACAAAAGGCACAAATGCGCCGTGTGCTATAATCCCTCTGAAGGGCTGTTTTCTTTATCTTAATGCTCTCTTTACGTTACCCAGTCATCAGCTTTTACATTGCACGCGTGCCATGATTTTCCGTGGCGCTCGCTCTTTTATGTTATCCAAGAGAATTTTTAAGTTTTAAGCCCACCTTTAATCTCCTCTAAAAGGGTGGCAGTGAGAAGTGACCCCCCCCCCCAATGCACTGCTGGAAAACTCGAGTTTCTGCTCAAACTGCAGAAATACAAATCAAAGATCAGGGGGTGGGGCTGAAAAAAACTAACCCTGCAGAATGAAGTATTTTTTATTCTGGAGAAGCCATCTTCCCTTCCGGTGAGGAAACAGACCTCTGCTGGGAAATAAATGATACCCATTAAAAACAAGGATACATCCCATTGACGGCGCCAAAGCCCAGCCGCGACCCTCTGTGACTCGCCAGCCTACACATATTTCCACAGCCCTGTTCTGCTTGCTGCTCCCAGCCTATTCAGCCCCGGAAGTGCTGAAAGCTTCGGCTTGTAAATTGCTTGAAATCAAACTAGCACGCCTGTTCGCACGGCTCGTCTTTCGCTGTGTCGGACTCCATCGTTCACTCGTCCCCAGAGATCGAGTTGGACCCGGCTTGAACTGGGTTCGACACGCGTAAGCCTCCTTCTGAGGATACAGGTGGATTATTTGATCAAGGAAGACCTAAAAAGAAAGCCCCCTAAACCCCCAGAGCTGAAATGGCAGGGATAGCTAAACCGTAAGACCCAGCCGTGAGATAGACGATGCCGTATTTGGAATCAAGGGGTCACATGACGTCCTGATGCGGAGTGTAAGGATTTCGAGGTGCACTGAACCGCATTAGAGTAGGGTGGGGTATTCTGCAGCAGATCACCCGGGGATTGTGCTGCCCACGGCGTTAAACAGAACGGTTAGCACCAGGAATGCAGCACCAGGAATGCAGCACCATGTTCCTTACTGTTCCCATACATCAGCCAGTCCGAGAAACAGGTATGTCAGTCAGATCGTAGCCCTACAAGAAGACAATAAATATTTCACCAGTGCATATTAATGTAAGCAAGCCTCCCATTCTATAGAAAACTGAATGACTTCCATATAGAACATAAGGCGTCATAGAGTCGCATGTTTACTTTGATTTACCTTAAGTGGCATTAACGTAAACAAGCATGCGTCGTGCCGTGAAATCGCAAGCCAGCTCGGCATATCCTTGCGGCTCTGAGCATCAAACCTCCTGGCTGACAAGCACGGATGCGTTCTAAACACTTAAATGGTTAGACACAGGACAGCTGCATCCGGCATGCATGCAGATCTGTGTGAAACATGGAGGCGTGGAAACGCTTTCATCCCCACTGAACAGCAGCGAGTGTTTTCGTTCAGGCTGCTACCTGGGGAAGCCCTGCACCTCGTTAGTAATGATGCCCCATAATCCTGCCATGTCACTTTGTGCTTCATAGTGTGGATCTGTACAGGGGTGCCACTAGGGATTTTGGGCCCCCAACCCAGATCAAATCAATTATGTTCCAAATTTGTTACAACCCCCTTTGGAATTGTCCTTACTTCCATCCCCTTTGCGGCAGACCTGGATGTGCACCATGAAACACGGCTCTCACTTATCGCTGGGCACCGTCATCGTCAGGCCCACCTACCACACTTCTGCCCTAAGCCGCAGCACAGCGCCCCCATGTGAAGGGGCCTGAAAAACAACAGGGGGCAATTCTAACACCCAGGGTTACCTATTAGACGTGCAGCAGACTACTGCAGTTTCTCCCAAAAGACGAGGAAAAATGAAAAGCTGAGAAACATCTGAGGTGAGAAGTTTTATTTTCTCCTGCAGCAGAAACTCGCTGAAGAGCATTCAAAGGTGGAACAGATTGCAAACCCGGATTTCAGCGTCATGCTGAGCAGACTGGCGACACCTTGGCTGACCTCTGACAGCCTGAAATGACCCTAAAAAGACACAGAGGCACTGTTATCGAAAAACGAGCACTGACGATGACAGTGACCATCTCCCGAAAAAGATGGACATGTGTAAAGGCAGATAAGGATGGGGGTCTGCCCGAGTGCATTTGGGCTCCAGGGGTGTGTGTGGGGGGGCACACGCAGGCTGAGAGATGCTGGAAGAAGATATTGGGGTCTCAGCTATTTAAATTCAACAGAGCACTTGGGGTATATCTTGCGTCAGCTACCTGCCAGAAATCCATCGTATATCCGCCCTCCTGTGGGTCATGCATGTTCCCACGTGATGTTTACATCGAAAAGCCTTCCGTTTCTGCACACGCAATGCACAGTATGGTGCTTTTGTAAGAACAAAGGGCCAAGCAGAAAACTTTACATTTTAACTGTGTTAATTTTAGTAGTCCTGTGCAGCAGATGATGGTAATATAGAGTTAATCATCTTTCCCTGTGTTTGTCTTCTTTTCGGATTGACATCACGGACTTTTGTTTCTTCTCATTCATGACTGCCAGTAAACAGCACGGAGCGACAAGTCAGCCAATCGCAGCGAGCATCTCGAACATTAAAAGCACATCACTCTTATCTGTTGTCTTCACCAGGTTCAGGTTGGGATACTGAACAGATTGGACTCACCAGTGGTTTTTAATTAGTGCACTTCATCCAGAAAATTACAATATTTCCTCGGTCAGAACAGTGACAATCTGGGTTCAACTTCTCTGCCTTTTCATAACAGGCCTGATTATTACTTTTCCTCATGCCTGCCCCCGATTGGCTGCTCCCTTGGTGCTCCAGGGGACTCGTGTCACTGGCATCTTGTGTGATTGACGCGCTGGTCTGAGTCCCGTGAGGCGGCCGTTGGGTCGACTTCTTCAGCTCTGAACGAATCTGCTTGGCGCGAATCGTCATGGAGATGGCCGCAGTTGCCGCGGTGACTCATCCTGGCTCGGGGGCCGGATCTTTTCCTGGGAAAGTCACCGGAGAGCAGCAGGGGCCTCTCTGCTGCCCCCCCCCCCGTTTCTCCATCTCCTCCTGGGCTTGCCGCATGGTATCAGTGGCTGCTTCAAAGCGGCTTTGAAACCCATCGGGATAAAGAGTTTGGCTGAAGCACAGGGACTCGGGCTCCCCTAGGCAGCGTCTCCCGATGCTGGGGGAGGTCTCATGGGAGGGGTGGGACACCACCCAGGGGACTCAGAGCCCATCTATTCCTCCTTATGGGCAGGCGGGGGGGGAGTTGCAGTACCCTCAACTTATAAGGGGTGGGGGCACCTTACCCGAAGACGGGGAGTTTAAAGAAGCTGGCTGATGGAGCGGAGCTCGCTGGAGGCAGGGTAACCATGACAACAAGGCTCGTCACCTGTATAAAGGCCGCCACTCACCTGTAAACTGCACACGGTGGTTAAACCACTCAAATCACACTAATGACTTGCAGTATTTAGATGAAGCGTCACTAATTGCAACATCTGCCTCACTTGTACGTCGCACTGGACAGAAGCGGTTGCTGAATAAATAAATAAATGGGTCGCAGAGTTTCACGGACCATCCTGGACAGGAATTGTGGGCGTCAGACGCGTAAAAACCGGGGTTTGATGTGAGCTTTAAGCCACCCGAATGGCTTGGGTTGTTACCAACAAGTCATTTTTATACAAACAGCAGTGAAGGTCGGGGTTTTCCCTGCATGATCTCCGCCTGTCCGTCCCACTCACTGCCTTCCTTGTATGTGCTTGGTTATTCCCCCCCCCCCGATTTAGCCATTCCCAGAGCTCACCACATCACACATTTATTTCCCTTTGATTATCTTTGCCCCCGCCCCTGCAGTGATCTTCCATCATGCCACGGAAGCATGTGCCCTCGGTCACAGGCTGCATCACCTGCGGCCGCTACATGCGAAGCCCTCACCCCCAGGCCAGGGCCTCCCGAAATGCGCTGGTAGGATGTTGCCACTGCTGCAGGGCTGGGCACAGCCCATTTCACGTTCACCAATGCACTTCCCCTTCCTGCCTGTCAAACGCATGGTTCTACTTCTCCTACAGAAATGACACATTTTTCCCCTCGATCGATTCACAAATACAGCGGCCGGCAGCAAGGGTAACTGCCCCTTACTGTGTTACGTGCCCTTGTGAGATACCCTTGATGGTATACAGCCATTCGTCTTTTTTATTTTACGTGTACGTCGCTGCGAAAACATCACGCAGCACGATTAAAATCCCATCTGGAAAAAAGTGGCCGTTACTCAGGATCAAACTCCATAAACACGGTTCCTGTCAGCGAAAAGATTAATTATCGCAGGATGGAAGTCAGCGCTTTCCCAAGTACATCCGCCGGCGGAGGATCAGTCAGCTCTTTGACCTTTCACCCAGGGACATGCTCGTTACCCGTGACAATGGCACGGTTGGCATAATCAAGGAAATCACACCAGCATGCAAATCTGTCCCCCGGTGACCTAATTAGCCAGCTCCTGATTGGAGGGGATGTTTTATTCAAAAGAACAACAAATTGAAAAATCAAAGTGCGGGCGGCTGGAAAGGCAGCTGTCACTGCAGAAACACTGGGTGGTCTGCTTTGAGGCCCCGCCCCTCCCCTCCCCATCCAGGGAGGACACAGGATTGCAGGAGGATGTCGGCCCAGCAGGGGACCCTGTGGTCTGGGGTTGAATCCTTGAGCTCCTCCTTCATTGATATTGAGGCAGCCAGTTGCTTTCTAGAGGGCAGGATCTTCCACACAAAGGGGGGGGCTGGGGGGTTTAACTCACTTAACCCCCCTCCCCCCCGACAGTATTTCTGTGTTTTGTGAGGTTGGATTAAATTTCACAGAAGAGCCGTGGCAGGCATTACGACTGCAGTGAGAGAGACAGAGACAGCAGGGGATGCTCACAGCCACGTCGGGGTGCCGGGGTGCTGCCTACACTCAGCCACTCCGCCATGACCCCCGGTTCCACACAGCGCAGCACCGCTTCTGCCGACGGTCTTTATCTTTCCCTCTCTTGCCGACTGAGCAAGACGATTTTGCAGGCGCTTGCTGGGTGCAGAAAGCATTAACGGGCGTGCTCTGCATGTGGAGGATTGCGGTGGAGATTACGCAGGGGACAGAAGATGCTGAGATGAACAGCGCAGAGCTGTGATGTGCTGCCAGCGAGGAAACGGGTTTGTGGCATAACTAGCATATGGGAGGCAGGAAGGAGAGCGAGCCCAGAGACAGACAGAGACAGACAGGAAGGCAGATAGGCAAAGAGAGAAAGACAGGCAGGCAGACTGTGTCTATATATATCTGTCTAACACAGAGAGACAGAGGCACAGACAGACACAGAGACAGGTAGACATACAGACAGACAGGCAGAGAAGCATATCGCTGCAGCCAGGAGCTGAATGTCGAGTAGGAGGCGCAATGTAGGAGGGGTTTATAACTTATATGATACCCTAACCCCAAACCTAACCCCTCCTACCTCTTGTGATAAACCCCTTATTCGACACTGCCCCTCTCACTCAATACATTGCGCCCAGCTGCACTGATATATACTTAGAGAGAGACAGGCAGAGAAAGACAGGCAAGCAGACAGGCAGGCAGACACACAGACAGGCAGATGGACAGGCAGGCAGAGAGACAGATAGACTAACTCACATCCAGGGAAACAGCTATGATAATAGAGTGTTAGTCCAACATGTGCAGAAGAGAATGTGACAGTGACAGCCTGGTGACCGTCGCCCCGATCAGTGACACGCAGGCCTGGGCTACAGGAAAGTCCAGCAGGCAGAAGTGACACACCAGGGTACAACGGACTCAGAAATGTACTACTTTAATGCGTCACATTGAACAACAGAACCATCAGATCAGCATGTCACAAAATTAGGACGGACCCATGGAAGAGAAGAGTGTGGTTGACTGCAAATCAAGATCACGCACTCTCACTCTCACACACACACACACACTGAAATGCACGCATGCATGCACGCACACACATCAACGCACATTCCAGACACTTGTAATTTCATGCAGCAGTTACAGAGCCGGTCTGCGAAATTAAAGATCAGTTTTTTCCCTTTCGGAAGAATAACAGCGACCCAGACGCTGAAGGAGAGCACACTTCTGAATGCGAGTGACCTCAGAGATGGCAGGCGTGCGTCATCGTTTAATGGGGGACACCCCCAGCCGATGCAGGTTAACCCAAGCAAAACACTCTCCCTTTCACTCCCTGTATAACGACATTACTGAATCCCTATTAAAACACGCACACATTCTGCATAGAAAGATGATTCTGCCGTCATTTTAAGCTGGTCTAATATAGCACTGTTTTTGGGCGAGATGGAAAGAGAAATTAAAAATAAAATAATAATAAAAAAAAAGTTCAAATCTAATAAATTTAATATGAATTATCCAAGTCGTGAGGGTGGTTTGTTGACATCAAATGTCGGGCTAAATCACCGATTTTCATACCAACAGTCCCAAAGGCCCCTAGGAGCCTGACACACACACAGTCGGGGTCCCAGCGTCAAATGTTCATTTTGCGGGTAGTGGGGGGTTGATAGGGGGTTGCCACGGGAGGATGACACAGTTCCACATAAACTTGTACCCCCCTCACTGGGGTACTAAGGTACGGCCCGGTTGGGCCTCTTTGGGGGTGGCGGGGGCATCAGCTGCGAGTCTGGGTCGGGGGGGTGTTTTCGTGGCTGCGTGCCCAGCCGATCCAGGAACTCGAACAGCACCTCCTTGGTGACCGGCTGCTGGATGCTGTTGCACACAGCTGTGGGGAAGAAATGGCAGAGGGAATTACCACTGGTGGCCAGAGGGGGCGCACATCTCTCCGGGTAAGGTGCTGGAGTGCAAGACAAGTGCCATGACGTCAAGGGTAGCGACAGGGTCAAAATCTACCCCATGAGGGTGTTAGCAAGCAGGGGAAGCAGATCTTATTAGGACCAGTGTGTATGCAGGTATTTGGGATGACCTTTAGGTCGGCTGTTCAAACCGAAGTGTGAGAGCTCTTCAGCCAATCAGTCCTGTAATTAGCGATCTAAATAGGGACTTACAGTGAAACCCGCATACGCAGCGCCTCTTTCTGGATATGATTGCCCACCCCTGTTATAAAGAAACCCAGCTGAATGCCAAGTGCGAGGGTGCAACTGCGTAGGAAAAAAAAGAAAAAGTGCAAATGAGTGGTGAGAATGTAACCAGATACCAGGAAACCTCAGCCTTCCCGTCTTACCAGAAAATGTATGTGCAGACACCTCGCTAAGAGCCTTTCAGAGGAGCAGCGAAGCGGGGGCCAGTTAAACAAACGCGACAATACAAAGAGCTCCGGGCAGCAGTAATTGGTATCGACGGCTTGACATGCCTCCCCCCCTTCCATGAAAATGCAATGGAGGAGTCCTCTCTCTCTCTCCTCAGGTTAGGCGGGGATCGGAGCAGCACAGACGGGAAATGAATGACTGAGGAAGCATTTTTAACGGGCCTGCGAGAGCCCCGCCCTGGACAGAAAAGACGCCAGGATAAGCACACGGTGAATTCAGCACCGCCAAGACCGAGTCTGGGACTGAAAGGTTATCAGCACTGACTCTTCACGGTGAGAAATGGGGAATGCAGAAAAAGAGTAGAAGTGTTAAGATGGAAGTAATGTTTCTCTTTTGCACACAGATAAACACGCAGGAGGTGCAGAAAAGGAGACACACATGCACACACACACACACGCACATACGACTCTTAGGCATGTCACAGACATTCCCCGGGTCCTCACCCATGGCCGTGTCGTAGGAATTGGGGAAGCTCTTGTCTATTCTCTGCCGCATGAAGACCCAGCCCTCTTCAGCTGCGTACTTGCACTCGATGATCTTGTTGTCGTACTGCTTCAGCTCCTTCGTCACCTGCGCAGAGGGGGGGGTGATGTTTCTCTCAGGCGCATCGACGATTCAAAGTGTAAGAATGAGGTCTGCGCAGGTGGGCTGGCCGGCCCCACCTGCGAGCCACCCAGGGGGACCCCACAGCCCACTGTAGAGGGGTCATTATCCAGTGGATTAGAAGGGATGAGGGGCACTGACCACATTGCACTACGCACTGGTTAACAACACAGTGCTGGCTGGTGGGGGTGTCACGAGATGGCAGGGAGCGCCCCCAGGAGGGGGTACTGGGGAACAGTGCTACAGATACGGCAAAGTAACCGAGCACAGCTAGCACTGTCATTAAAGATACCTGTGGGCTCGCAGATTCATTTCACAGGGTGTATTATGTCTCCTTCTGTCCTCATGGGAAAAGGAGATTTATTTTCTCTCCCTCCCAAAATGAAGCAATGGGATCCGTCTCCAGACAACACTGCCCCTAGTGGCTGGAGGTCAGATAGACAACTGCTCTACCTCCCAGGTGCCGACTCCAGGAGCAAAACAACAGTAAAGTAAAGAGCTAGGAGCTGAACCTCATCGACGATCAGGAGGAAGGCAGAGACTGACTGAAGGGCTTCTATCTCAGCAGGGGGAATCAGGCCTTCGAGTGTGTACACGGTTCTTAGAAACCCAGACACGTTCCCGCTCCTGACTGCAGAAGGAGGCACTAGGAGTGTATATCTGAAAACAGGGATTAGTTTTGATCCAGCCTGCTTATATTCTCCCACAGTATAGACCCCGGACCATAGAGAGGCACACCAAAGCCTCATTGGCCAAGGCCGCGCCTCCCAAAGCCTCATTGGCCAAGGCCGCGTCTCCCAAAGGCTCATTGGCCAAGGCCGCACCTCCCAAAGCCATGTCGGCCTGCACCATACCAGCTGGAACCACCACTTCATCTGGGCCACCAGACCATGTGACAGGGCCACAGAAACCCAGAATGCACTGTCTGTGCCTCCACTCAGATTCTATTCATCATGCATTAATGAGTTTGGTCTCCGCGCACAGCGGAGGGCCCCGAGCCTGGATGTTCCTGGTTCTGACGGCACAACACTGCACGTTATTAATCACAACCAGTATGCTTTACGGAGAAGTTGGCCCACAATGCTGTCGGGATCACAAAGGCTCCACCCATTGCTAGCCCATTGAGCGGTGACAAAAATTACCCGAGGGCATCTGCCAGACAACAGAGTGCCCCCTTTCCGAAACATTCACGTCACCATTAATGATTTCCACTCATTTCCAGTTGGGATTCTCCAATCCCCCCCATCCATCACACACAGGAATGTGAGTGTGTTGCAAAGTGCAGCCTTACAGAGCGAGCCATGCAAGGGGTCTTTGATACCATCCGTCATAAACGAAAAACCCCACATACCCTGTGAAAAGGCTCATAAAGGCTCGAATTTAACCTTGATCAGAGCGGCACACACTCAATTTACAGCGTAACCGACCTCCACAGTCAGGTTAACTAGATTTGTGGATATAAACAAACGCAAACCTCCCAAGATGACATTTAAGGTCTTCCTTGAGAACGTGACCAATATGAAATCAGTGTTCTGGCAGCAAGATAACAGGATGAATTATGGATTGGGCCTGCAAACATCTGTTTATTGTCCCTCAGACACGGACCGGACTCACGCCTTGTGCGAAATGCGTCCCCTGGTGCCATAAAGAACCAGATTTACTGGGCAGACTGTAACCCTGGCCTGGGGAAGAGAGGAAGCTGTGTTTCTCATGCCCGCCGATGTACGTATGGCTGGAAAGGAGGACCCCAGAGCTGGGCTGTGACGGCCCGCAAACGGCACCACTATCAGGCACGTCACCCTCTAGACCGAGCAAGTGCCCATCTACCCATTTGGGTAGCAGGACGTCTCAGCATCCAGCACGACCATCACGAAAACATCAGAGCCGCCGGCTGGATTTAGCCCGTTAATGACACCTGATAAGAAAGTGGGGAGAAAGAACAAAAAAGGGGGTTATGGAGCATAGAGTGAGAGAACAAAAAGGGAAACGGGATGCTGAGATGGGGAGAGGCGAGGCCAACAAACTGGCCGCTGAAACGACAGCGTTGCCCGCTTCCTGCTTACAAAAGGCCATTAGCGAAACGCTTCTTGGTGCCACGACGATACGGGCCACTGCACGCAGCAGCAAAACACGGCCACTGCACTGCACTGACTTATGGGAATGAGCAGAGCAGGACCTCTTCATCATGGCTCTTATACACCACCTGGCTCCTGGTCATTTTTCCAAATGGCAACAGGCAGCAGAAATACCTGCCTGCAGGACATGCTTCAGCTCGGGACGCCGTGGCAGAGCGACAGGCAGTGTGGTCTCACCTTCATCTGGGAGAAGGGCCTTTCATAGCCACCGACGTACAGCAACCCCACGGTCTTCGTGAGCAACCTGCGGAGACAGACATGCGCGTTCAGGCAGCTTCCTGTGAGGCCTGGAACCGCATGGGGGCCGGTGACACACAGTAGAGACACGTTTGCTGATTAGCTGACGAGAGGAACACGAGAGCAGCAGTGGCACCGGGGTCATTTGCAGTAAACAAATCTCAGCATCGCTACATTCGAGGGAAAAGACGACCACGGAACGGAAAAGGGTGCTATTTACTCCAGAAGTGAAACCGCGAATTCCTGCTGAACACAGCCCTCTTGATCAACGACTTTCAGCATGTCCTCCAGTTTTTGGGTTGTGACTCACTGACAAAGGAATAACGTGGGTCGTGAAGCTAAAAATGATGAGAACCAGAACTCTACAAGAACTAAATCACCATGTTCTGTATATGCACTGATTCATCAATTCCATTGCTGCCATGGATTGGTGCTCCATGCTGGGTTGTTCCCTGCCTTGCACTCCTCGTTTTCAGGATAGGCTCCGGACATCATGCTCTGCGCAGAGCATGTGTGTGTAGAAAATGGATGGATGTGTCCACTGTGGATTTGTGAATTACTTCTTTTTTGCCTTCCCCGAGCATAAAAACGACATTTGAGGATATTTAGTTTTCTACTGACGGTTTTTCAGTTTGCATCATCGAAAAACACAAAACTGAGGTCGATGGAAATGCCCCCTAGTGTTACGGTGAGGGGGCGACAACCCTAGGGCCCCACCCGGGCCCCAGTGCTCCCATGTCTCTGGCAGGCAACATCAGGGGCCGTCAACACACCGCCGGTTTAATTGTCGGGGGCGAACCCGTCACAAATGTCGACAAGTGGAGGTTAATGTCGGCCTGACGCATCGACAGCAGACAGCTGCCAGTCGCTCACCCGGTGCCCCACAGGGGTGCTGATGGGTAATAATTAAGGCGGCGTTCCCCTTTCTCCCTAATAACTGGAGAGAGAGAGAGAGAGAGAGAGAGAGAGAGAGACAGGGGCCTGAGCCACCATAGTGCCGAGGCTCCCTTTAAAATAAATAACGTGGAGACGCTGTGACTCAAAGCCAACAGAACATGAAGAGCTCCACTATCGCTCCATACAGCAGCTGGGGCGTAGGACCCTAACCCAATCTGCACCCACCAATTTGAAGACTACATTTCCACAAGTCCTCAGGAAGCCTTCGGCAGATTTAATCCTGAGCATGTTAAGCACTTAACCAGCTCAGCACAGCCTACTCCTTCCTAACACCAGCCCACCCCCCATAAATTCACGCTCTCGTTCTTCACATGGGAACCAGACAGACTGGATTTACTGCCTGGATCCTGACACCAAGCGGAAGAGATGGACTCATTCCGCCTCAGCATCTGGACCAGCTGCCGCACCTCCAGATGGTCCCCTGGGCGATCAGTGGTGACACGATTTCACGGGCCTGGACCTGGCCGCCACTTTGATGTCACGCGGGGCCTCTACCGCAGCTATTCATGCCGAGATCTGACCACCTACGCCTGGGTACCGTAACAGCCGAGAGGGCACTAGGCAAGCGGGTGGATTCTGTCAACGTTCAAAATAATATTTTAAAAACTTGAATGGTAGGTTAGGGGGCGCAGAGGGAACATAGCTGACATCCGCATGGTGAATGCGACAGAGGGAACAGGGCCCGCTGACATCCGCATGCTGAATGCGACAGAGGGAACAGGGCTCGCTGACATCCGCATGCTGAATGCGACAGAGGGAACAGGGCTCGCTGACATCCGCATGCTGAATGCGACAGACAGCTCCCTGAACGCGCACACTGCTGTCCAGAGGTCGGTTGATCGCAAACTCAGAGCCTCTGCTAAGCCTGATGTTTCGCTCTTTGCAGACGATGAATTTTAAAAAGCTGAAGACCAATTCAGAGGAGCTGCCTGGGGGGTTAGACCCCACCCCCACTCCAAAGAGAGCTGGCTAGACAGTGGGCCTCCAGGCTTCATCACTGCCAGCCTGTGCTCCCCCTGCGAGAGCGCACCCGCTTTATGATACACGCCACGGCAACGGGGCCAGTTTCCCCCCTCGTGAATTCACAGTTAAGCCCCAACATATGCCTCAGATTCGACGTGAAGCCCTGCCAAGAAGATAGGACTGAAAATACATACCTGGGGACTGTCTACCCACATCAGATGACTGACCAACTTCACATGACCAAATGAAGGTCAATTTCAGGAAGTGTTTATCAATAGCAAGAATCCAAAGAACATACCCGTCTTCTTGGCCAGAGCCTACTTGCTAGCCTGCCTCTAAGGAATAAACTTGGTATGCACTGAATCATGGGATTGGAAGAGGTGTTGGTGTGGCAGACAAGGTAGTCCATTCTGTGTCTGTGTGGATCCCAAAGCCCCAATGCAGTGACAGCGACACTGTGCTGTAAGAATGGTGTCGTCTTTTGGATGAGATGTGAAACCGAGGTCCTGACTCGTCTCCGAGGTCATAAAAAGTCCCTGGGCGTCCTTCTTGCAGGTGTGATCCCCCGATGCCCTGGATAAGATTGCCCACTATGGCCCTTTCAAATCATCCCCTATATCTAACTAATGAATCCTCTCCAGCCCCTTCGCCACCTTAGCTACTGTGTGGTGAGCGTACTGGTGCAGAATGGCTGTCATCACATCATCCAGGTGGGAGCTACACAGTGGTGAGGATTGAAGTAACACTCATTCATTGATTCAATGTTCCATTTATTGAGGGTGCAACCAACGCATCTGTGATATTTGGCACTGGGCAAGAATGACATCCGGAGATTTTTACTGTACTCCGTATTTTCAAGCTTGAGTATTGGAAATGTACTTTGGCAATGGATGATGACATCAAACAAGTACACGAGAATGAGAGCACAAGAATGACCAAGTACGCGCATCGATAAACACCCCGGGTCTTTATAAGAGGACAGCCAGCATTCGGTTTCTCTGCAAACAGCTGCCCACGGCAGTGAGACCCAGTTCTTAACCCCAGATGCTATTTAATACTAAACTGGAATAAAAAAAATGTAATGTAAACTTAATAGTAAAGGTCCCGTTTGTTTTACTCGTACAGGTCTGTTGGCTCATTGAAAATGAAACTCAAATCTCAAATCACATAGTAAAAGCTTGAAGATCAACCTCAGATGAACACTAGAATGAAGTGAATCACTATTTGCTAATGAATAAATGCAGGTCAGAATATTTAATTTACAGGAATAATTTCATTTTCTGTGTCCTTTCCCTTTAGCCCACTGAAGACGCCTGCAAAACTGAGCTGAAAGCTGCAGTGTGACACCACACTGCAGATCGATGGACGGGACCCGGTTCTTAGAGCGGAAAACACACGGCCACGCGGCAGGGGCCTGCTGCAAAGGGCAGGCCTCACGCAGCGCTGTGCTGGGTGAGGAAGCTGGAAACCCCCCCCCCCACCAGCAATAAAGGCAGGGTTTTCATGGTTTACAGATGTGTCACCTCAGGGCTCCGATGCAGCCTTCAATGCCAGAAACCGTCCATAAAGACGGCCACCTCCATGGAGGGTTAGGAAAGAGGGAAGGAATAAAGTCGCGAAATAGCGCAAAGCTCCGAACGAGAGACGGAATAAAGTTGTGAAAGAGCGCAGGGCTCAGAAAGAGGGAAAGAATAAAGGCCGGACAGAGTGTAGGGGCATTAGAACGAGGGAAGGAAGAAAGTCAGGAAAAAGCTTTACGGTTCGCCTATTGCTTCAGGCTTGGCATAGAGCTCGCTGACAAGCAAGAGACAGCAAGACAGGTAAACAACACAGTACAGCCCTTGAAACAGAGGTAACTTCAGATCTGAGGCCGCTTCCACGGAGACACAAGGTGACTCGCCGTGACAGTCCCACAATGGTTCCTATCAAACGATCGACGGATCGACAGTGACAGGTACCCAGGAGCCTGATCACGGCCGGGTGTTTAAGTCAGGAAAAGAGAAGCACAGCAAAAGGACCGCGGGACAAGCGGGTGCCGGATTAGCGGGGCAGGCGGAGGCGAGTGTAGAGAGAGAGAGAGAGAGAGAGAGAGAGAAGCGCGTCAGCTGGGAGACGGGG
>JAODJX010000041.1:2124677-2142624 GCA_026776945.1 Isichthys henryi
GGCACTGTGTGAACCCTAAGGGGACCAGGAAGGGGCACTCCGGGCACTGTGTGAACCCTAAGGGGACCAGGAAGGGGAACTCCGGGCACTGTGTGAACCCTAAGGGGACCAGGAAGCGGCACTCCGGGCACTGTCCAGAACCTGCGGGAACTAGGAAGGGGCACTGTGTGAACCCTACAGGGACCAGGAAGGGGCACTGAAGTTCTGTTAAAATACATGCTCTTTCTTCACTGAGGACCTGGCGAGGGACAGTGTGCTTCTCACTTATCCAGGGCCCTTTTGCAATAGGCAGCGTGAATCCAAGGAACAGAAGACGGGCATATTTCCTGCCGAGGGACAGGATGAAACTGTAATTGGAAGCTGGCAGCCTTCAGGATTGGTAATCAGCAGACATCTTGCTGTCCCATATCACTCAGCATCCTGCTCATATCGAATATCAAGGATTCAAATATGATTACTGCACAGCAGTTATACTGAAAGGTACCTAAATCACACATTATTTGTACCTGCACTTATACATTCTGCAAGCTTACAAGACTAAAGCTCCATGACATGTTTTTTTCCACGGGAAAACCCATCCATCCATCCATGTCAGGGTAGCAGATTACTGGAGAATTTTACATTGCATTCCACAAGAAATAGCTCGTTCAAGGATATTTTATTCAAACTGCAGAACATGATGGATTCGAAAAGCTCACCTATTGTAGAATGTACTATTTAAATGAACTGGGAACAGTCAGGTCATCTCATTTGTAACCTAGCAACCAGAGCATCATCACCGATTCTTCTCGAAAGGAGAAGAACGTTCTTAAAGCTACAACTCCGTCCTTAGAAAACGAAAGCCTACGCCGTCCGCTTGGGTTAATTTGGGTTATGCTTTTGCGCTGCAGCCGACTACTGTAATTGGCAAACGGCTCTGTGAGCAGCATCCTGAGTTCAGCCAAGCTTGCTACGGCACTGTAAACAATTACAGAGGCTTCACAGGTTAACTTAATATTGATTTTAAGTTTGAACAAGACCTTTTCTCCAACAAAACGGGCATTCCGATGCACCTCAAAGCACAGCTTGAAGCGTCAATAACGGCTCTGCCCAGCAAAACCAAAGCTCGGTCATGTTCAAACGCATGAATATTTAAAAGGAGAGAGGCGGTCCGGTATTGAGAACATGGAACTGGAACCTAGTGGATGTTAGTTCAAATCCCACATCGCAGCTACACACTGAAGAGCAGAGTATGGAATCTTAACAGTGGGAGGAGACGACTCATCAACACCAGCCCCGGAGACCCCAACTGAACGACGGTAGCAGAGTTTGTTCAAACTCATTCTGAACAGAGTCAAAGGCTAATTACAGAGAAAACATATACATGGAAATGAAACAAACTGGGAGGCTCGGGGAT
Source organism: Isichthys henryi (assembly GCA_026776945.1). Classification (NCBI taxonomy): domain Eukaryota; kingdom Metazoa; phylum Chordata; class Actinopteri; order Osteoglossiformes; family Mormyridae; genus Isichthys; species Isichthys henryi. Next base: position 2,126,074 of record JAODJX010000041.1, read on the forward strand.
GGGAGCGGCAGTGTGGGACACCCATGCCTTAAAACATGAAGGGCGAGATGAGATACAGCTCAAGTGCCGCTATCCTTTTACAATGTTCTTTACGCAGGCGGCGCTTTTCAGCAAACAACTCGGCAAACGGCAGTCAGCTACCACAAACCGGGACGACGAGTGCAGGAAAGGAGCCAGGTACAGGCAGCAACCGCGGAAGCTGCATGGGGACAGTAGGTCTGTTATTATTACAGACAAGGGCACCCAAGGGAGAGCAGGCGGCCAGTGCCGGCGGGTGATGTCGAGAGACGCGGCTCGGGGAGACGGGGACGGTGGCTGAGAAGAGCCATGAGACGTAGATACTGAAAGAGCATTACGATGGATTCCTTTGACCTTCAGAGGAGAAACTCTGGCAACCAGAAAAACATGCACCTGTGGTTCAGCAAAACATCCCATGAGTGCAGGTATAACTCTCAGACTTGGAAACTTCAGAACAGTACAGACTGCCTGGCATTCTGGGTCCCTGTCGATGAATCGTACGACGGCATCGCGGATTAGGCAATGAATATCTCTGCCCGTGGCCACTTGCCAGACTCGGTGTCTTCAAGCCGCGTTGCCACGGACACCACCATCCTGGCTTAGCATAGGTGCTATACGACATCCAACAGCCTAGCCGTATTAACCAAGTAGCGGCACTAATAAACGGAAACATCTCCGTTCATAATGATCATCCCGACAAAACCTACATGTAAAGAGTGCGACACCACATCACTTAGTCGCTCCAGATGATCGAGAGCTGAAATGAGGTTCTTGGTGTACAGACCCCCCAAAATATCTGCAGATGACTGTGCACTGTGTGAAGATCCTGTCTCCACAATATGAGATGTATGACTATAGGCAACACCCCCGCAAAGCGCAACTGTACCCCTCCTGCTGAAATATGACACAACGCCCCTCTGTTTGCATAACACTGACATTTTTTGATATAACTTCACTGCATAATTACTTGCACTGGAGTGATTTACTGAGTTTGCAGTAACATTTTTAAGGTTCTGCATTTTTCCGAAGCATTCCAACAGCACAGCAGGCCTGCGCACAATTTCTCAGTCGCTTAATTACCGTGCTTCGTTAAACATCATTAGAGTAAATTTTGCCTCTGTCATGTTCCAAACAGAAGATACGGTCAGCCGCAGTTACATTATTTGCAGTGTTAGTACATTATTACTGATTTAACAAGCTAACAATCATCTTCGGCATCTCTTCCCATCTCAGCGGCCTTGCTGCTTCCGCGGTTTATTCTTAGTGAAGCCAAACAGCAGTTTTAAACTGACGTGTGTATCCAGATTGTCACGAACAAGCCTCAAACATCAGAACACTTATTTACTTGCTATTTATTTTATTTTCAATATGTACTTCTGCACTGATGTGTTTTTAAATTGTTTTTCTCCCCCCCCCCGTTCCTGTGGTAATTTCAGACACTCATAATGACAGCCACCAACCCTCTGAGGAAACATTAAGTATTTCCAGCACTGTCAGCCGTGGGGCACCAGCGACATCACAGTCCTTCACAGCGGCGCCTCGGCCGAGGTTGCCGATCAGGAATATTGGGATGTTTCTCCTTCACGTGCGTCCATGTAAGAGCGGTGGACGCCGTCTCCAGGCAGAAGGGGGCGCCACACACTGAAACCACAGGGGCACTTTTTTGCCACATTTTCTCAGAGTGAAATTCAGCATTCTTTTTCCCCCTTCAGGTAAGAGGGGAGGGCAAGGGGGTAAAACGGAAGCCAAAACAGAGAAATCATCACACACCGGTGATTTCATATTTTGGACATTTTTTTTGGTCTGGACATTTTTTCCCCAGCCATCTGTCTAACCGTGGCATTGTTTAATTACAGGTGAGCACAGACCGCATGCGTAGCTGCAGTGGAAGTGGAGCATCCGTGTGCATTCGCCACGCGGGCCCTGCGGCGCTCTGGCTGGTATGCAGATCCACACATCACGCCAGGGGGGTGGATTTGAAAGAAATCCTTCGGACAGACGCACCCTTGCAGGCGAGCCCGCTCGTCCAAGAAAAACTGTTCACGACATAATGAGATTCTCCCAGTCCCGACACGGTGGCGGGGGGGGGGTTAACTGGATGCAATCCAAGGAAATAAAAGTGAAGAGGGATCGGAATTTGGATTTGGAAGAACGGGGCCCATTTTCCTGCAGGACCAAACATAAAAAGGACTGGAGCTGCGATAAACAGCCAGAGAACAGAGGCTGGTAGCCGGACGACAAGCTGAGGACCATGCAGCCCCATACTCCAACGTCAAACGTCGGAATGACAAAAAACAAACCTTTTTATTTAGTCCATAACCATGAGTGCGCCGGCCATTTCTCCTGGAAAATGCAAGAAGAGATGTCTACGTGGTGTCATCTGCATTTGTGTGGGTCAGCAAAACAAGGACCAGCCGTCCATTGTCCCTCTTCCCGCATCTAAAAATGTCGCATGGAATATGGCGTAGCGGGGAAGTCGTGCGCGAGCTCGCACTGTACAGAGCACCATCTGGGACGTCTGCCGATTCACAACCCCAACCATCTGCACCGGGCAACGTGCTGCTCTGTCATTAATCTCTATAATTTCTTTTGTTTTTTTTTTTTGTTTAGATGGAAGTCAGGCATTCATGAGAAAAAAAAAAATCAGTGTATGTGAAACACTGACGTAGAAAGGTGGCCCAATCATAGACCGGTTGGTACGCGTGCACCGGAATGCACCTTATACATTTCAGCTGTGCCACTTAATGGCATAACGGCAGGTACAATACAGCCAATGACATGGAGATGAAGACTTCACCAACATAGCTGACCTGTGACCTTGAGGTCAGAGGTCAGGGCTGATTGACCTTCTGCCTGAGGACCCGGATCACGGCTCCCGGATCCCATATAACTGAATCCCCAACCCCAAATACAAGCAGAAGGAAAAAAGTGCCTGAATGATGACTGGGGCAGACAGAAGAGCTGATGTCCAGACGGCTCTGGCCTCCCATTAGAAAAACATCACTGGTAGGTAATGCTGACGAGCAGCAGCGGAACCAGAGAGCTCACATCCACTCAGGGAGACAAGCAGGCAGGAACCGGAGAGCTCACATCCACTCAGGGAGACAAGCAGGCAGGAACCGGAGAGCTCACATCCACTCAGGGAGACAAGCAGGCAGGAACCGGAGAGCTCACATCCACTCAGGGAGACAAGGCAGGAACCACCAACAGAAGCCACAGCGTCGCTAAGTTAAGCCTATCGGGAAAGTGAGCCGCACTTTCAGCTTGGGGTGTAAATGAATCGCCCCCCACAACCCGTCACCCCCTGAGCAGCAGCCGGTTTCAGATCCGCGCGGCTGCTCAGCCGGTTCCCGTCGCTGCCCGCTTCCCGCTACCGGGAGGCCTGGGGACGTGGCATACGGCAAGCGAAATGCACCACGCGGCTAAAACGGATGGGCAGCAGTAGCGTGGGCCACGCCTTTGGCTGCCGTCTCACATCCCGCCCTGCGCCTCAGCAGCTTGCGCAGGCTGGGGAGCTGTCCTACACAATGCACTGTCGCTGGGCAGACTGTCACCTAGCCAGGCCTGCGGTTCACATTGGCAGCTGCAGGACCTGCGACAGATGACGAGCAGCGCTGGAAAAACAGCTGAGACCACAGTCCAATGTCGCTGCCCCACAGAATTTTCCCGACAATCAACAGCGGTTGATGTTGATGCACGAACATGCAGCAGTCTATAATGCCTGGCTGCATTATTTAATCAAGCATTTTGCATCTTGATAAATACAAATGCAGATTTACAATTATATTTGTCTTGCAGTCCATGCAGGAAACATTTTCTGGATAGAATTCAGTTAAGCGGCTTGCTCAATGGCAAGAGCGACGAAGCCCATCCTCGGTCTGCAGCCAAAAGCATGATGGGCGATAGTGGTGGTCGTTAACCACCCAGACCACCCACCGGGCCGGCTGCCGCGCATGGCAGATAGCCACCGCACCACAGCAAGATGGCCCGCCTACCCCAAGGTCATCACCTCCACCAGTCTCTTTCTGGGGGCTGCCATGTTTAGAATTCACCTCAGAACCCGACCACATGATGTTCACCCACAAGGCACGAAGACTACAGACTAACAAACCACAAGCCAAGAGGCTAAAACACCATGCTGAAATATTAAAACAAAATGCAAATATTAATTACACCAGTGCCTACCTGCCACACTAAACAGACACCTATCAGCATGCAGCGAGATTACTGCAGGATTCCTGGATCCTGAACACAGAACCACGAGGCGTTCACCCACAAGGCACGAACACCGCAGACTAATCAACCATGAGGATGAGGCCAAACGACACATTAAAAGTATTAATACAAAGAACAAAGATTAGGAACACCAGTGCCTACCTGCTGCACAATAAGCAGACACCTATCAGCATGCAGCAAACTCACTGCAGGCCAAAGAGCCTTAATCCAGACAGCAAGGATGCTGACGAATGCCAAGACTTATCTGAAGGGACTCAAACGCTCAAAAAGCTTCCACGCATGACCGACTAGGGATGTTTTGAAGTTGAAAGTCCACTCTACATAAGCCCGGAGCACCGAGCCTTGGGGTTGAAGTCAGGCTAACATGTTCACTCTGGTGTGTTCTGAAGGGTTTAGGCGGGGAGAATCCTAGGGTCGCACTCCGTGGCGAAACAAACTATTTCATTTATTATTCACCGGCTGACAAGATATCCAAAATGTCAAAATGAAAGTGAGCGCATTGATAGTCGCGGTGACCTCAAAGGTAGTTTATAAATCTTTACTATCCAAGTGAAACTGGTAAGCCCTCATCCAAACGGCGGTAAATGAGTCACTAAAGGAATCTGTCGCAATGTGCAAGTCCAAACCGGACGCGTCTCCGAAGTGAGTATATTACATGACAGTACATGCACTCACATGTATACATACATGCACGTGCATTTACATACATCTGGCCCTTTCACAACAGAGCAACACCCCCTTTACGGCCCCTGAAGTTCTGTGAAAACATGCCACTTTCACTGGAAGTCTCTGCTGAGGGACTCAGTGAGTCAGACCTGGACACCTGCTGGTGACTAAACCAAAAAAAAAGAAAAACCTACATATGTTCAACTATTCTTGTATATTCGTGATTAAGCGAGTGTCGTGAGAGGGAGTCACTCTGGCTGGGGGGAGAAACAGTACAGCACACCATTTGTGTTTGTCAAGCATTGTGGGACAAATTTAAATATAAAAAAAGATTTTAAAACCAACTTAAAAATTTACCTGTATTCCCCAAGGTAACATCCTTGGCAGAGCTTGTGTATATTTTACCAGTTATGGATGCCTTACATATGGTAATTGGAAGTGCACATCTTTATTCTTAAAAAAAATAACTTAAAAATCATACACCGTTGCACCCTCTTCCTCCTCATTTGAGTTAGAGCAATACCCTGTGTCTGAAGGAGGAGACCTTAAATTCAAATCAACAAAATAAATAGTAAAACAGAAGGTATCTGGAATTACCAGCACATAGAACTGCCCCGCCCACCAACCAGCAAACAGCTTTTGCTAGTCTGGCTTGTCACTATAACACCCCCAATGTAACTGGCTGCACTGCACTCCTCTTCTGATTTTACCACTATTAAACCACAGAGAAACCACAAAGACCATTTTGAGGCGCTGCTCCTTTGCACACAAGGCCCAGAAATTCATCAAGCAAAGGCAGGACCCTCACATCTACAGGAACCCTGCAGGCCTAGCGCACGCCGCGTAACACTTAAGTCGATTAATCAGTGGGAAATGTAGGCGAGTGAGGGAGCGAACAAGGCACCCATCCCCAGTGGAGTGCAAGAGCAGAACGTAGATTTAGCAACGCACCTGACAGATCAATTAGCGTCCCTAAAGGAGAGACACTTTAAAGAGGCCTTTTTTTGGTTCCTGATTACAAATCGGACGCCGCCAAGTGGTAGGATGCTGCCAGGCCCCATTTGCATGATTTTCTCTCACAGCTTCAGCAGAGCGTCGGTAACGACATAATGACAGAGTGTTCAGCGTCGGCCATAATTATTCCTGAAATCCGGGGACATGCAGGGACACAGTCTGATGCTTGTTTACCACCACAGCCAGTGGCACCTCCTGTGTCCCCGCGGCGACGAGCTAGAGCAGGGCCTGATCTTTCTCCTCATAAAACATTATTTTGGGGTTTCCTTTGAGTGTAAGGTACTGGAGGGGTACTTTGTGAGAAAGGCAGCATTTCATCTTCATTATGTCCTGACCCACGTGTCCGTTTGCCCCGTCGCTCATGTGGCACAGTGACACACGAACAGTCACAAGAGCCCCACAGGCCACAGTCCTGGTGAGTAGTACCTCTAATGGCTCTAACAAGCCGTAAAAGCAATGTGTTTTTTGCAAACACACTGGTAGATAACAGCACATAAGTTTGTAAGTTTTATTTGGCTATAATTCATTTTGTGCAATTTCATCTCCTTTTGTTTGATAAATGTCAGAGTATTACTCACGGAAATATCACATGTTGAGAACTTCAATCGACATATTTGGCAGACACTTTTGTCCAAAGCAACGTACAAGTAAAGTAAACAAACGGCTGCTGAGGACTCGAGTGCAGCGAGACTGAGCTTCCAGCGAACGACCAGGAATGAGTGCAAGCAGGACCGGAGCAGGAGCTACGCAACATCTACCAGCAAAGCAAGAACCTAATAAGACAACTACTTAATCAGCAGACAAAGTGCAGCATTAAGAACATTTGGGGAAAAGGGAGGCTTCAGGCTAGCAGAGGTATTCCTGGAACTGATGGGTCTTGAGACATTTCTACATAAGAGCCCCAACCCCCCAGTAAACAAATACTTGCACACACAGACAACCAAAGAGCACGACACGATGGAAGCTGGATAGACAGATAGTAGATGCAGCCCATGGCAATATGTGTCTTACACAGAGGGGGTGTGGCCATAAAGGGGGAGTGGCCACCCTGAGGGCGTGTCAGAGAGGAGTGACGTATGCATTCTCTAGGCCACCTGTTCCCCATTACTGATCGCTACATAATAATGAAACGCTGGCTTTTGTTCATGCCCACCCCACCCCGCATCCACGAAAAACCTTCCCGCTTACCCTGGGGTTCACAGCTACGGGCAGATTTCCTCACGACCAGCTAACCTGACCCCCCTCATCCTCAGAATCCCTCCCCCCAGTCGTCGCTTTAACATTCTGAGCACTCCTGAATTAATTTATTCTTGCCACTCTCCAGTTAATGCTTGCCGGCAGACTCACCGCAGTTTGCACTGGAAATCAATAATGCTCACATATGGCAAGCCTTATAGAGACCCATTTCAGGCATTACGTGAATGTTAACGTTACACTGAGGATCACAGTGAGGCCCTAGGGCTCTGCCTGAAGCGACCCGTACGGCCGTTCGTCACCAAGAGCCGGAAGAGCAAGTTCTGCATCTCAGAACAGTCTGTATGCGATTCGCCTCTGAGCGCCATCCCAGCTGCTTAATGATGATGTTCCGAACAGACTGCAGAACACAGGGGGTCGGAAAGCTGGAGGAATCATCTGCGGACAGCTGTCCGTACACATCAGCGGCAGCGAGCGACTCGCCGACAGCCAGGGAGGACCTGCACCTCCTCAGCAGGAGCCATGGACCTCATCCCACCTGATGAAGAGCACAATAACATTTCCAAGCTCCGCTTCGGCCTTCAGAGAGATCAGAGGCACACAGGAACGTACCGCCCCCTTCCAGAATCCTGTGGCCATATGAACTCCATGGACAAGCTGTCAGTAAAAATGGAACAGGATGCGTGCTGCGTCGACCCTGTGACACGTGGGTATGGAGCAGCAGAAAGAGGAGGCAGCACAGGCCTAAGCGACCCCTCCCTCCGCCAAGAGCCTTCATCACGAAGGAAACTGAAGCAGTGCTTCTCGATGGCCAACCACTCACAAACGCTAATGAGTCGCTTGATCGCATGTCAAAATGAAAGCTCGAGTTCCCAGATATAACCACAACCTCTCCAGAACTCCCCCGTTGATTTTATCCCCCATTGTATTCATTGTGAGGGAAGGGGGAGAGGAGGGGTCCTTGTCCTTATTTATACTCTTTTTAACTAAAATTTGCTAACAGGTTTCCCCTCCATTCAGTAACATGTCAAGATGCTTTGTTCTAAGCGTCTATCGATCTCCAAAGAATACGGTAGCCTTCACAGTAGCTCCACACGAGCTTTCATCAAACTGCTACCACTTATGAGTCTCCTGGCATATGGATTACATCATATTCTACGGAGACTGATGTTATAAGCTGCTGAATGCAGTGCTGGCCATGAAAAGGCACCTAGTCATCTTGCTACAGGGGAACAGTTGATCTAGTATAGCAGTGAGATAATCATTCTTGTCCATCACAAAACAATGAAGTGCTTTCTGCAAAATAAGTCAAAGTGAACTCACCGTTCATGCAAGACTCTTTGGTACCCTGGTCCCAAAAATGCCAGATACAGACCAATTGTGGAAGCTAGAAACTCCCTAAAGCGGTTTGATTTGGTAAAAAAAAATCTGAGAGCTTAGTTGACAGTGTTATCCTTTAAGTACAGGCGGTGTTTTCCAAGGTTCCATCCTCGGCCTATCGCTCATTTGTGAAAATTGTTAATTTACACCGCTACAAATTCGACAAGGAGAAGTCCGAATTATCTTGTTGCCTAAATCTTTCAGGCTAACTTAAACTGTAACTTGGACAAGCAAAATAACTTCAGTTTAATCTTCATTGAAAGAAGGGAAGTTGCTTTTCTTTCTTTGATCAAGTTGTACAGGTGAAACCGGGGCCACGAAATAGACATAATTTGGGATTAGAACGCAGACACACGGCTTTGTCCTTAGTGACTGCGACCGTGGCTATTTAAGGGACTGCTAAATGAGGGCATTGACAGACCGCAAGCTGAATAAAGAGCTACACCTAGAGACCGAACAACAAGATTAAACCCTTAATATATCACCCCTGAAGTGGCCTCACTAAACTGGCCCCCTGCAACTTTTAGAACTGATGCAAAGTCTCTTGTACAAAGTTTTTAACAGTTCGGCCCCCATAGTACATTGCCAACCGCCTGTCTAAGTCCCAGGGCCATCAATTAGCCACCAGGCCCCAAACGTTTGCAGCACGTTTCCACCATGTCTGCCTCACAACATTAGTGGTAAATATTAAAAAAACATTTTCAATCCTGCATTTAATCCTGCTAAATGTAACTTCTTAACTTTTCTTATTAAAATCCCTCTGCAGACTTCTTTCATTAAACACTCGCTTGCTGACTTTCAAATTTTCTGATTTTTCAGCCACGATTTACCTCCAGGTTTTAATTTATACCTGCTAAGCACCGTGAGCTGCATACCAATGAAAAGTGTGGCGCGGTCAGTTAGCAAAAATGAGCAGCGCCAACACTCATAAGGAGGTGCGATGCGGCGTGGCGGGTGCTTTGAGGGCCACACCATCCTGCATACACCTGATTCTGGTGGGGGTGGTGATGGATTTGCCAGAAACAGGACAATGGTGCTTTTCGGCAAGGGGAGGGGGACTTCCTGCAGATTCTATACCGAAGATGAGAAATCTGTGCCACGGCAGATGGAAGGCCAGACCCGGTCGCCATACGAAAGGGCTGCGCTACCTGACAGTCCGCACACTTCCATGTCAAATTTGGCGCATAATGGCCGCGTTGGAGAGGCCGCATGGCATACATGTCTCTCCAAAGGCGCTAAAAATCCAGGGGGTGGGGGCTATAACACACAAGACGGCCACTTCCATCAATGGGGGGAAAAGCACAAGCAAAGGAGAAAGGCAATATGTCTGGGAAGGAGATACGGGTTGGAGCCTTACCTCCAGCGGCTGGAAAATAAGGCCGTCCACTTCATGGCTGACCTGAGCGGTGAAGCTGCCCTCCAGCAGCTGAAAGATCAAAAAAGAAAGAAAGAAAGAAAGAAAGAAATCAGACAATTAAAACACAGAAAGAAAGAAAAAAACAGGATCTCTGTTTAAGAGTGAAAATGGTCCCCTGTATCCATCACTGAATGTGAGGTTCACCTCCAGGTCACCATCACACTCACACAGGAGGAGAATATATAAAACCGAAAGGTGCTATGGACTTCATCTATAAAAAATAACCTAGATGATGAACCCTGGTCACAACACTTAAATAGACTGAGTTTATAATGAAATATTAGATTAGCCCTATACGGGAGACCCACATTAGAATTAGAATTGGAATTTGGTGATCAGTGGTCATTGACGACACACCACAGCACACAACAATGAAATGTGTCCTCTGCATTTAACCCATATGTGACAATGTGACAGGGGGCAGCTAATTCAGCGCCCGGGGAGCTTGGGGGGGATGGTACCTTGCTCAGGGTACCTCAGTGGTGCCTTGTTGGTTGGGGATTCGAACCAGCAACATTTAAAATTACAAGTGCGCTTCCCTAACCATTAAGACAGCACTGCCCCATATACGAACAGGAACGTAAACGGTCACCATGGCTGCACGTTCCCGAAACAGAGGCCGCTTTCGATAACCGGTGGCATGACCTGGGAATACCAGCGTTCCACGCTGAAGCGCGCGAGGTTCCCTCCAAGGAAAGGTACACGGAGACCCTCAGGACATGCAGAGAACGACCAGTAATAGCGTGTGAATTCAGCTTAAAGCTTGAGCATTTCACATTGTATTCCTGAGAGAAATTACAAATTCATCCTATTACTAAGGGCTTTGGTCAAAAGCTACTTTGAAACATGATGAAATATCAGACTTGGATGGAAATAAACAATGCTTCGCGTGCTCTGTGTCAACAACAATTAAAAAAAAGAAAAAAGAAAATAATTGCAATATACACTACACTACCCTGTCAAACTAATCTATACTCTAAACATCACATCAATGAATGATGCAAAGAGCAAAGAAACTGGAGTTCTCCTTAGTTTGCGCGCGGCCTGTGTGAGCCCGAATTTCCATCGACAGCCTTCTCTCTGTCGAAAACATTAATTAGAGCTCCGTGCGGCAGGAAACGCAGAGAGGCAGTGTGGCTGAAGGAGGGGCCAGGGCGCGCCGGGCCGGGGAGGAATTACCCCCGCAGGAAGTCAGCGAACGGCCAATTTATACATACGAAGGGCTCCATTAGCGCCTCTAGAAGACGCCGGGAGGAAAAGGAGCTCAGAGAGTAACGGCGACTCCTTAATGTCTCAGAGGCGGGTGAATAATCAGCCACTAACAGTCACTCCTGGGTTCATGTCAGCAGGGTGGCGACGGGTCAAAACCGCGACGGTGCGCGTCATGTCAACCGGGGGCACCGTGACAGAGCTGGGGAGACGGCGTGCCGTAACCGGCAGGCCTGGAGAATGTTAACGGGATGTGTGACAGCCACTTCCGCTGCCCTCCCAGGGTGCAGGGGCACCGGCAGAAACACAATGACATTCCATAATGGCATCCAACGAGAAATGCTGTCGCCTACCGTAAATGGGGCAGGATCAGCGAGACGACTGGTCATTAACGAGAGATCCAAATGAAGGTGATCACAGGTCATTTCCCTGTGCGTCTGAGAGAAGGTTCCGGCTTTATTTTCACCGTGGCTCACGGTTACAGCCTGCAGCAGTCCTTAGAAAGCAGAATTTTATCAAAATTACCCAAATCTTGGAGTGCATTCTCTGTGTGGAGAGGGGACACCTGTGGCTGCACCGAGAACCGAAGCACAGAACGCGTTTGGGTTCTGCATATTTCAGAGGCATCGTCCCGGCAACGGAGCTGCCTGCCACCTAGCAACACTATACGCCACTTCAGAGAGGTTTGGGGAAAAGGCTTGAAGCCCATTTCTACAGGTCAGGCTGAAACACACCAGCCATAATTCCCCAGACAGACTTTAATTATGCAAGCTGGGCTTTGATGGAAATGCGACGAGAGCAAAAATAAAAAAAGAGAAAGATCAGGCAGAAGATAAAAATCACCGGACAGCATTTCTGCAGTGCACACTGCCCAACGAGCAGATGCCTCCAGCAGTGAGAGAGCTCCTACACTGACAGACTTCAAATAGACCAGGGCCAGCATTCATTACCAGTAAAGTGCTCAGACACCCCAAGGAACATGGGAGAGCTGGGTGGGGAAGCATTGGGCTCCAGCAGACGGCGGTTTTTAGGACATGTGGAGGCTGGTGTGGGAGGCTGGAAACGACGTTCTCCTTCCGGCCAGAGACGGAGACGGGGGAAATGGTGAGTCAAGGAACGGCGGCTGCCTGGAGGTCAAGGGGGACTGTTACACAACAGAGGCGCCAAGGTGATAACGGGGGCGGCCTGAGAAATTCAAAACACAGAGACAGACACAGACCGGCAGACGGCTAAAGACAGATCAGACAGACAAAGGCGCACACAGTCAGACAGACAGATACAAAGACACAGACAGATCAGACAGACAGATACACAGACAGATACAAAGACACAGACAGATCAGACAGACACAGGCAAAGACACAGACAGATCAGACAGACAGATACACAGACACAGACAAAGACACAGGCAGATCAGACACAGGCAAAGACACAGGCAGATCAGACACAGGCAAAGACACAGGCAGATCAGACACAGGCAGATCAGACAGAGCTCACAAAGAGCTCACAAAGACAGAGCTCACAAAGAGCTCACAAAGACAGAGCTCACAGACAGAGCTCACAGACAGAGCTCACAGACAGAGCTCACAGACAGAGCTCACAGACAGAGCTCACAGACAGAGCTAAACACAGAACAAAAGGAGAAACTTATTCAAACGCTTTTGAGATAAACTGCAAAACTAAAGAAGAACCAAACGCCCTAATATCTGGGACCCAGGGTGACATTCTGCTTATGAAAAGGATAAAAAAATAAGCCATAAACAAACATTAATCTGCTATTACTTAATTGCCTAAAAACTGCCAAAAAACAGAAATTAATTTTGCTTTGCACTCAGGTGCAGCACCTGCCTCCAGATGCCCACAAACCTTCCACACAGATTCGCTTTTCTTCTCCCCTCCCAGCTTGGGAGGCCATTGTCCGCACCTTTCCTCAACTAGAACACATTCTAAAAGACATCTGGTAACACTTTACTTAAAGCACCATGTATAATCCATTACTGATGTACAGTACATATCTTCATAATGCGTTTCAGTGGTCAGTATGTTATAATGCATTATGAAGGTATCTATATTGTATTATAGATGAAAGCTTCACAGAGCAGTCATAATGCATAATAAACATGTCTATGTGTGAAACCTTTTTATGAATAGTTATATCCATGTTTATAATACTCTATGAATGAATCATAATGGACTATGAAGGTATCAATAACGCATAATAACTGCTTTAAATAAAGTATTACCAAACACTCTATTACCGGCAAAGTGAAATGGGTTCTTTACAAAAGCTGTGCAAGTTTTGGAAGTTTCCATCAAAAGACTTTGCATGGATATATAGCCCTGACTCAGGGCTCTGTCCAACACAGAGGGCGGTGTCACTTTCTATGTCGTTCCCGCCATTGCTAATTTGCAGAGACAGCCTGCTGTCTGATGTAAACGACGTTAAGCGCTTTCTTGCCATATCTGGCTGAAACCCAGCGGCATGTCAGCCTGTCACACGCACAGTGACCCTCCGACTGCGCCACTGGAGCACCTCTGCAGCTTCACCGCGCAGCGTGCCGCCCGCGTTTGCGACTCACGCCCTCAGTGGGGGAAGGGCTCTTTGGCCGACTCTCTTAACGAGGCAGCATGAGCATGGGGGCACAGAGCCACACTGCAGAGTCACCAGGTGACACTTTCGAAAGCTCACAACTGGATATTTTAACTGACTCACCGCAGGTTAAGATTCTCACAGGCCCAGAGGTAGGGGCCCCTGTCCACAGCCGCCTGACTGGCAGGCCCAGAGGCGGAGGCCTCTGGGAGCCGCACAGACTCACCCCTGGGTGAGCAGGCAGGGTGAGACAACACCTGGAGCTGCAGAGGGCTAAGGGCCTTGGTCAGGGGCCCAATGGTGAAATCAGTGTGACACACTGGCAACCTTCCGATCACAGGCACAGAGTGCTAACCTGCTGGGCTGCAGGCCGCTGGATGGAAAATGTATCCAGCATCAAAAGAGAGCCAATACCTTGCCTGTAATCTGAGCGAACGCCCTGCACTTTCGCTACGGGCAAGCAGCACTCAGGGAGACCCACCGGCATGGTGGAGTAGATGAGCAGCAGAAGTGTCCTCCTCAAGGCATGGCTGAACCACCTGACCCGGTATGGGGGTCTTATCGTCCTGAACAGTCAGGCGCCTGGCACATGCCGTCCACGATGCAGAAGCTATCAGCCCCAAAGCCATTTCCTGGGGCCTCCCAGTAACTGTGAAGGGCTCTTCTGACCTTGAGAACATCACGAACAGCAGTGCTTCAAAGAACTTCACCACTCCAAGCCTTAGAAAAACAGGAGCAATACAGCGAGGAGAAGAGATGAACGCAGTGCTGTGTGGCCCGGAGAGGGATGTCATGACAACGCGGGGCAGCTCACCGAGGAGTAGAGGGGCACGAGACGGACAAGGGATGCATTTGCGTTGCATGGGGGATGCACAAGAGGCTGGAGGAACATAACCAACGTGACCGTTTGAAGGCAAGAGGCCTAACTGCTCCGACTTGGAGAGGCATGTTGCCGTAGTAACAAAATGAGAGCATAACTATAACAGAACACTACACATGTGGCTCAAAAGAAACCATTCAACTCCACTATTGATTCTTAGTCCAGAATGATCAACTCCACTCGCCTTCAGGTCTGGTGTTACATTTTGTGCAGATTCTGTTCTCCAGAATGTTCCCATGATAGCAGCAGATTTCCATGCTCAATAACATGGTGGCACAAACACTCACTGCATTCATAGCGAGTACACACATCACCATGGGAATTAGTACTACGGAATAATGAGGAAAATGCAAAATGAAGGAACTCCGAGATGTGATCCATTTTGAGGATTTTCTACCAGCGAGAGAGAGGAGGATTCAGGGAGGCACATTCAGATCTAACATGCAGCTCCATCTGCAGAGAACCCCTTGCCCCCCCCAAAATGGTTTGGCTTTTTAACAGTGTCTGTTTTCCGAAATGAGATACAAGAGGAAATTCAGAAATGCAGCCCACGTCTTCCTCATTTACAAACGGGCCAGTGTCTGTCAAGATCTCTTTGATCTCTAACTCATTTTCCCCTCCTGGAATCCAAAGGGAACAGCCCAACATCTAAATGACACTCGGCTTGGCCGGACTCGGCCCGTGGGTGAGAGGAGGCATCCAGTAAGGAAGCAGGAGCTGCCCAGCCTGGGCACCCGGCGACAGCGTCACTTCAGATGAACTTTCGCATCTCGAATGAATAAGTAGGATCAGCCGGGAGGGTGTTTGACCTCAGCCATAATGGACGCATGGATCTATGAATCACTGACTCAACCCCGAATGAGTCGTTTTGGGGAGGCGGGGGTGAATTAACTGAGATGAATTTTCCGATTTTCCACAGTGCCGACACAGCCGTGGTTCTGCGCCGGGCGGGAGTGGGCTCCGCCCCTCGGGATGAAGATGCCATTGTCACCGTAATCCACGGAAATGCCAGTGCTGTGACTTGGCAGAGACACATGTCGAAGGCTTATTGCTGTCGGGTATTAAGGGCACACATATAACAAACACTGATCAGGAAACAGGGACGCTCCGTGTCAGATCAGAGGCGGAGCTGCTTACCGCGCTGCCTGGGCTGTGGTCTGTGTGGCAAGCCAATCGCCCTGATTCTGGGTCCCCCACAGTGCCCCCACCATAACCAAAAGGGCCCCAAGAAGGACCTGAGCCAAAGCTTGGCCCCTATATTACCTGGAGAGCCATGTGATTGTTGTATGGTGACGGGGAAAATTTCACACCATGAAGGACGCAGTCGATGGCAGTTCCCATGTACCGCCGGGCCGGAGTGGACAGTAAGTGAGCCTGTAACTCCAGCTTCCCGCTCACCAGGCTGGGAACCACGACCATCATGCCCACTGGTGCACAGTTACAATCAGGGTGATGAATGTAACATGCCCACAGGTACTTGGAGAACTGTAACGTGAGACTGAGCAGAACCCGCGAGCGCAGAACCCGCGAGCGCAGAACCCACAGAAGGCTATAGCACTAAAAAGGTCCAGGGAACTGATACTAGTTTGAAAATGTCTCCATCAGCAGAGATGTGCTGTGACTGCTGCACCCGAGCCGCTTCCAGGGACGACCCTCCTCTGGGACAACTGGGGCTCACTAAACAGATTACGGGCTCGACAGTGCATGGTGCTGTGAAGATCTGAGAATAGAGATTCTGTTTACTGCCACACAACCATGCTGATGGAAGCAGGTTTCAGTCCAGCGCCGTACCACAGCTGGAGATGGTGCAAACGCAAAAAGTGTATAGGACAGAGAACGTGGACAATGTGGTCATGGGGGAGGGGGACAGAGCTATGCCAGTGCGGGCACGGGTGGGGGGACACAGAGGTATGGCATTGTGGAAACGGGGGGCGGGGCAGAGCTTGCA
>JAODJX010000041.1:2146742-2174073 GCA_026776945.1 Isichthys henryi
CCCCCCCCCCCCCCCCCCCCGCCCCCCCCGCCCGCCCCCCCCCCCCCCCCCCCCCCCACAGGGCGGTATGTGGAGCAGGTGAGTGTGATTGAAGATGCTAATGTCTCCATCACCGACAGCAGATGGTGATGAATATCTCAAATCACCACTTACCCCCCCCAGCAGGACGATTGCTGAAATGCTGAGAGCCCCCACACACTAAAAACATCACTTGCAGAGCCAAACAAGGCACCGGTCTCCCGTCACTAAAAATGATACGATTTGAAAATAAAAACGTGTAAAATGCTGCACAGGAAACCCAAGACCAGAGGCTGGTCCAGAACCTGCACAAAATTCTGATTATGGCTGACATTTTCCTAGCCATTCCTGCCATGTGGACCAGCGGGAGGGCGAGCTCCCCAGGCCGGAAGCATGCCACTCGCAGGTGGAGAGGAACTGCGGGGTAGGGCAGTGGGCGGGATCCTGGAGAAATGGGAGTGAGCGGGATCACGGGGGAACCAGTGAGCGCGATCGAGTGGAATCGTGGCATAAACCGGGGCAATCGGGATTGCGGTTGGAAATCGGGAGTGTGGGATCGCAGGGGTCTCACAGCAGGCGGGGTTGTGGAGGAATCTGGGGAGAACAGGATCAAGTGGGATCTTGGGGAAAACTGCGATGGAGTGGATGGCAGAGGAAAAAGCGCCTTGCACTTCCACCCCACAGGTGAAGCGATGTGGGAATCATGCCATTCAAGAGGCGTCAAAACAGAAAACAACCCAAGGCTACTTCACAAGAATATTAAACTGTGAAAAAAGGAATGCCTTGAAGAGCGCCTCGTGTGGAGGGGAGGGGAGCGGCAGGCTACACGCCGTCTGTGGGAGGATGAAAAGACCTTTGAGACGCGGCCCTGGAAAGCTGCAGGCTCCACAAAGGCAAGGCACTCACTCTACGTTCCACCATCGCTCACACATGCCACAGGATTAAAAACAAATAAAGAAAAGAGCGGATTTAAAGGAAGCGTAAAGGTCCCCCCTGTGGAACCCAGGGCCCAGACCGAATATGAGGTTCATCCCGGGCGAGCGGTTCGTTTTGACAGGTAATAAAGCTCGCGTGTAACGAAGGGAGCTTTTCTTGTTAAATTAACTCCGCTTTACTATAAGCTCGCTATGCCACAAACACGTGGCCAGGCATTTACACTGATTTCCGTAACTCTAACGAAATGCCCCAGTGGCACCCAGATCAAAATCGGCCAAAGAAAATTCAGTGGGAGGAGCCTACGCCTCTGGTGTCCCCAGTGCCACGCCCCGCACCATCTCGGGAGTAAGCAGATCAATCCGATATAAATGGAGAAATTAAAAGCAGGAAATTTAATTAGCCGCCGCTAATGCAAACAGAAAAAGAGGTGGATTACGGGACAACAGAAATGGACAGCAAGAGACACAGTGACAGCGGCACAGACAGCGACATAGGCACAGGCAGCAGCACAGACAGACAGCGACACAGACAGAGAGACAGCAACAGTAGCACAGAGAGCAACAACGGCATAGACAAGAGTCAGACAATAACAGAGGCACAGACAGAGTGGCACAGAGACAGCAGCACAGACAAAGACAGCAACATCAAAAGCAGCAAAGGCAGACAGACAGTAACAGCGACACAGGCAGCGGCACAGACAGCAACAGCGACACAGACAGCAACAGCGACACAGACAGCGACACAGACAGGGACAGCGACACAGACAGGGACAGCGACACAGACAGGGACAGCGACACAGACAGGGACAGCGACACAGACAGGGACACCGCACTGAGCCCAGGATCTGCTTCGGTCGGGGGCTCCAAGCACAAAACGAGGAAACAGGGAGGTGGGACATGACAAGATCTGACAGATGAGTGGGGGGGCAGCGACGAAAGAGCCATTAAGGCATCGCAAGACTGACCCCCACAGTAATCAACTGACCGACTCATAACTGATTATATAATATAAATGCAGACACGAGTCCCGGCTTGTCAGCCAGAACAGATGACAGAACCACATCAGGGCTACAGCAGGTCTGCAGGCACGTCTGTGCTGCACTGTTCAAAGCCTCACTGGCTCCACTGGACACGCCTATCACATGCATACCAGGCCGGTGTGGTGCAGCTGTGAATTGCTTAACGATGTAACTGAATGCTAAAACATATCATTAACCTTTTGTGAGTTTCTAACTGCTGTTCTAAATGAAACACTTTTACAAATTTCTGGGAAAAACTCTCTCTCTCTCTCTCACACACACACACACACACAACCTTACCACAAAGACTGAGAAGGATGGGAAATGCTGAGATTAAGCCGGTTATGCAGTATGAGTTAGTAATTAGCCCAGGGGTATAATTACGATCAGCACTCTGATGTGAACTGTGATTATCCTCACAGCGGTGTTAAAAGTCTCTCCTTTGGCGGTGTGTTTCAGTTAAGCGCAGTCATTAGGAACGGCGCACAGGCTCGGCTCACCCCCGCTGATGCGGAGTCCCTTTTGGACCGCACTCCACGCTCCTCCACCCTGTCACTCCCCGTCAGTCTGTCTCGTCTGTTGCTCCTTGGCAGTGGTAATGACAAGTCCCCCGGCGCCTCGTCACTCAGTCACCCCCCACCCCACGGGACCGGCACCCAGTGAGCGGAGCCGTCAGACCCGCCATGGCTGGTACCGGCGCCAGGCTCTGGCCCAAAACCACGTACGTGACACCGGAAACCCTCAGGGAAGCCATTTCGAAGGCTCGGCACCAAATGGCCCGGGCGCTACCGGGAATCTTAATCAGGGAACGGAGGACGGTGGCAGTCAGGTGAGTCATGCTGCAGCTGCGACTGAAACACGCATCAGCAGCCGTTCAGCGAGGCCGAAGTGGCCGGGGGGGTACTCACGTTAAACTTGATGATGTCGTAGATCAGGTAGCGTGGCACAGGCTGCCCGTTGACCTTGTCGACGATCATCTCCTGCAAGGAAGGGGCAGGTCAGCGGGGGTCACATGCACACATGTGCAGACAGATGCATAAGCGGAGATCCAGCACCCAACACAGTGCCACTTACGAGTCAGCAGGGTGAACCGGGCAGGAAGAGTCTCAGCCAGTCCTGCCAGGTCAGATCGCAGCTTCTTCCCCAACTTCCAGCCCCCCGCCTTGTTTTACCCCCCCGCCTCATCTGGCAGCCGTCACCTGTCACATTGCACCCCGCTGGTTTTCTTATTCACATACACGGTGTCCTGTGTATACAAATCCTTGAACCAGCCCCCTGCCTCGCACCCTAACCCCTCCGTCACTGGCTGGGTGCGACGCTGGTGCCTGTGTATCCCGCCGGGACAGTGAAGACCACATCCCCTGCACAGCAACTGCTCAGCATCGAGGAAAGGCATTGACGCTTCAGGGCCTTCGGGCGGCTGGAGAAGCATTACATACCCATGTACGAGCGGAAGGAGGCGACCGGGAACAGTCGGGGGAGGGGGCGGTAACAGCGTTCAGGAAATTAAGGAAAGGGGCTCATGAATAAGTCAGAGGCAACAAATGAGGCGGCCATCACCCAGGGCCTTGATCTACAGGTCTGAGTGCGACATCCACCGGTGCAGGTGGGGTGCCAGCCTGATGAAACGCAGCCATGCGAGACAGGACCCCCCCGGCGTCAGCCAGTGAACAGAGGGCCAAGCAGTCAGCTGACAGCAGCCACACCAATCTGAACGAGGAAACCTCTGGCGGCCCCACAAGGCACTGCTCACCACGGCACCTAATTAACGTCTGATGCGCGGGAAGCAGAGGAGACACAAGGTCATGCCCCAGATTAACAGCTCCGGCAAAATATTAGCGGGGAAATGATCAGAGCAGACCTTAGACTGCTCAGTCGGGCGTGCTGTGCCTTTATTAATAAAGAGCAGCCTCACCCCTTTAAGAGGGCTTGCACCTGTCCCTTTAAGAAACCCCTGTGGCATAAGTGATGAAGGAGCTCAGTGCACATTTCAGAGGCCCTGTTCAGGACAGTAGAGTATATTTGGAAGCTGCACACACAGTGATCTGTCACCTGCAGCCGGCACTGGGCGTGCACAGTGACCAGGTCCCCCATGCAAGGGCCAGCTGGCTCCTCCGGTGGGAGCACTGCCTTCGCTACAAAAGGCGTCTAGACATTAGTCTGCGGCCCATGAACCATCCATCCTCAGGACACAGGGCTGGGTTGCGACCCACACAGCAGGAAGGGCCATCGCTCATCACACGCGCACAGACATGCGCGCAGAGACGCACAGACAGAGACACACGCAAATACAAACTCTGCAAGGGATTCGAACCAACACCCCACCGTGCAGGTGAGAGGCAACAGCAATACCTGCCATGTCACTACGACGTTCCCAATGCAATCCTAAACTGTTTTAGTGATTGAGTACAATTTCAATCAACAAGAGGGATGTATGGTAATCTGGACGTGATCACAGGAAGATGGAGGGTGGTGTGGAGATGGTGTGAGGTACATACTCAGTGCTCAGGCCCATGTTGGACATTATTATTACGCAAGCATGTTTAAAAGAGGTAGACTCCAAAGAATAACCATGCGTGTGATGCCACTAAATGAGAGAAGATTAGGACTTCAGTATATATGAAAATAAAAATGCCCACGACCCTGAATGAAAGTGGCTATAGAAAATGGATGGATGGATGGATAGAATATGTTAACTGGTCTGTGTAACTGTTCCCAAACACAGTGTGTTAGGCGGACACTGTCCCTCACCCCGTCCATCAGAGTGTTGGATAGGTGCATGCGGGGATCCTTCCGGAAGGGGAACTCCAGATTGGCTATGTGGAACACGGAGTTGTCCCTGTCGATCATGTAAACTTCCTCCTTTCCATCGACAAGCATCATGTAGCTGTAGGGGGGCACAGAAATGAAAGACAAATAAAGATGAAATGTGCATTACAGCATGAGAAGCCAGGCTCACAAAGCAGTCTGCCCCTTTAAATGCAGTTCAGTGTTAAAATTACCCCCCATTGCCTAACCAGGGGCCCTAAGAATACATTTCAGTGAAGATTATCATGCATAGCCGTCATACATCAGAGTGGACCTAATATTAACACAGCAAAAACTCAATATCTGCAAGTGAAGTCACTCTGACTGTCACGTAACATGCTGTGAGCTCCTCAACGGCGCCATCTTAAGGATGAAAGTATCCTACAGTCCCGCGTCTAACCCCGTTACGTTACACGCAAGTGCTTCAGGTACGTTATCATTTGATCTCTGACTAACAGGTCTGCTTGTTACCCTGATGCACGTCTGAAGGAAACCACAGAAGCAAACTGGTCACGAAGCAAGACTCTCTCTCATACCCGGGACAGCGCCGGGCCCCGGTTTGCTCTCCGAGCCCCAGCACGGCCACCCGGCTCCGGAGAGGGACACTCATTGTCCCCCACAAGCACGAGATTCCCGTCTCAGTCGTGGAGCAGCGAATCTGTTTTTCCCAGGCAAGGTGCCGGAGGCTTCCTGCCAACCCCTACAGAGCTGAGCAGACCCCCCTCGAGAACCCCATCAGCCAAGGGGCCTATAAGGGGTGAGCCGGGATGAGCCAGGCGAAGATCACCGTCCACACTCAACTGTGGATGCGATTACCACACCCAACTGTGGATGCGATTACCACACCCAACTGTGGATGCGATTACCACACCCAACTGTGGATGCGATTACCACACCTGTGTTTTCATAGGCTGAGTCTGAGAGATTAGGGGGCGTCACGACAGAGGCGGACAAATCTCCATTCCACTCTGTCTCTCCAAAATCAGTACAGAACAATGACAACAAAACAATTTAGTTCTTTTTAAGAAAAAAAAAAAGAAAAATTCAGAGATATTCACTCCGGAAATAATGATAACCTGCTGGAGTTTACAGCCAAAGCTACTGTGTTTCAGGGCTGTTTCAGATAAACGTGTATGAGGCTTTCAGGAAGTGACAGAGGATGCATTAGCACAAAACCCACGTTCACAACACAGGCAGATGCAGAAATGCTTAAACACCACACACACACATACAAGCACTCAGGCATGTGCGCGCACGCACACACACACACAAGCAGGCGCATGCGCACACACACAGGTAAGCACGCACGCACGTATACAAAGGCAAGCACACATGAACCAACACACACACACACACACACACACACGAGGAAGGCACGCAATACGTGAGCGCGCACACACACACACACACACAAGCAGGCGCATGCACACACACATACACAGAGGAACTGGCCAAGATAAATTTCTCATAGGCACAGTCCGCCGCCTCGCTCCCGGGCGCTGCCCCTGATGATGGACACATCGGGCTTATCGGAACTCACACACAAGCTCATTTTGTGCTTTTTGTTAACTCAGTCTGCGGTAAACCTGTAAGAGGCCTCTAAGAGACATGGCTATTAACTCAAGCATGACATCGACAGACAGCAGCTGAATGATGGCTAAAATGAGGAAGGGGTACCGGGGGCCACCAGCAGAGGGCACTCATTTTGAGCCCCTAATGCCTCTCAGGTCCGGAAATCCACCCTGCCTGTTGGTCACACACAGACAGACAGACGCGGGCAAACAGAAAGGCGCAGACAGAGAGAGACACTGACAGAGAGACACTGACAGAGAGACACTGACAGAGAGACACTGACAGAGAGACACTGACAGGCACAAAGGGTTTGTGACTCAGGGAAGGAAAATGAAGCTGACAGAAATCCGTGAATCAATTGTGACTGGTGACCTATGGGCCTGCCGACAAAGATCAGAGGGAAACAGGGCTCAAGGTAGCGACAGTGGCGCCACCCCAAGGTTCGATGGCGGGGGCCTCCTTACGTGGGCTCCACGGGACGTGCTAATCGTATGCTAGCGGCATGGCCAGCCTCCTTAAGAGTCTGCGAGCATGAAGGCGTCCTGTCGCTAAACGCTGTACACCGCTGCGTGTTTCCACAGCGAAGCATCGCAGTCAGCCGGCGCTGTCCCAGCCACTGTGTCTCTCTCCTCCTTCCTGGACTCCCTTCCCTTTTAGTGGCTGGGGTCCGGGCTCAGATCAGCAAGAATGAGCAGAAAGAGCAGCCCCTGGAGGGGGGGGGGAGCGTGGTGACACTGCAGATGTGACACGGGTGTCACCCAATCATGTCAATTCAGGCAGCCTCCCCATCAGGTGAGCCCCAACTCCTGACAGGGACAAAACAGGTCCCCAGTATGGAGACAACTGTCCATCAGGGTCGTTTGGTTCGTACCACAATGACGGCCCAACCACGGAGCCATCCGGCCCAGAATCCGACCATCACGCCCAGCCCAAGGTCACCTCCAGAAGGCCGGCCTGGGAGCATCGGGAGAGATTCACGTCACGGAGGCTGAAATTCCTCCCTGCAAGTAGTACTATTACTGCAGATAATTTAAACCCCGGTGACCACTCTGACATCTCATCCTCCTTAGGTCTTCCGTTTACGCATGAAAACGACAGACTGCGCATCCTGCGACCGCGAGATAAGCGGCTCAGGTCCCCTCAGCTGGGGCCGGACAGGAACGATCACACAGACGCCAGCCCACACTCATCTGTAACCACTGCTTCTCTACAGCCACCACTGATCCCCCACGGGACCGACTGGGGCTCCGTCTGTCTGACTTATTCAGCTCTGAGGAGGGGGTCACTAATAACTGTGCAGTCTCTAGTCGTTCACTGCAGCCATCCACACCCCCCCGCCCCGCCCGGTAGGATTTCAACAAACTTCAGACGTTTACTGAATTTCTCCTCATATTCCTCGATTATTATATTTTTAAAGGAAAGTAAGGCCTCAGTGCCTTTGGTATTAAACCACACGTACAGCCCGACCTGCATACCGCCATTGTGAAAAAGGCGCTTTTTCACACTGTGGGACATGGGGTCACGCTGGCTGTTCACGCCTGAAGTCCAGAAGGCCGTCTAATCCAACGTGCTCACTTTCCCCCAGGCCCCTGAACTACGGAATAATGTAACAAAGCAAATATCTTAGAGATTTCACGGGCGCGTTTTAGCATGTGAACAGCGCCATTGTCCTCCCGGCAATTTACCGTAAAAGGGGCGGGGGATTAGCAGCTAAGCTAATTACCCCATGGAACAGCCAGGGGGCGCCGATAAGCCCGACGTGTCCACCATTAGGGCCAGCACCCAGGAGCGAGGCGGCGGACTGTGCCTATGAGAGATTTCTCTCGGCCAGATCAGAGCTGGCGTCCAGGGTTTACACGGGGATAATCCTGGCGCGGTACCGTCATCGTCACACGCCACTGATGCCATCTGGCCCTGTCGCATCTTAACGTGACATCAAAGGGCGACCTGGTGTGGGCGTGAACCCAAGACCTCTCAGTGAACCGGCGGAACACCCCCCCAAGCACACGCAATGCAGAGGCGTGTATACGGCTATCACTGCAGCATTACTGAAGAAACGGCAGCAAAACAAGTGCCGACACAATGCAGCAGTGCGCCTGCGCTCCTTCACAGTCCTGTTCCCCAGACTACCACCTGCATCGTGCTCAGAGCTGTACGTTTAACCCACAGTGATGTTCTCAGGAATCCCTCTGTTCTGCGAGTGAGGGAACAAACAGACAAACAAAATGCATCTGACTGTGGTTGGGCTGCCCGTGATAATATACAACTCCATTGGAGTGCCGGGGGGGTGGGTGGTAGGTGTTGGCAGGGCTATTTGGTAAATCAGAGCATGTTCCTCTTGAACACCCCTCCCATTACTTCTCCCAGGGGGCACAAAACTCGTTTCCAGAATTCCTACAAGGGAGGATATCAGAAACGCTAACTGTGCAAACGAGATGGTGATAAAAACGGCAATCCCGCCTCACTCCCACCGCACACACCATCCTGACCCCACCTGGATCCCCCCCCCCCCGCAACCTCACTACAGCAGCAAGACGCATTTCATTGGTTGAGCTGCTGACAGGATGGGGGAGGGGCCCTCGGCGGCATCCCGGCTCGGCCTCCGCCCAATGATCAGCCGGGGACCGCAACTGCTTGGCAGGCTGTAAAGGCCTCCCCTTCACAAGTGCGCTTCAGCCAGCCCATCACCGCCATGCGGCAATGCACCAATGCACCAAAAGCAGCGCAGCATTACACGTGGCGTTGCAACGCGTCGCTATTCGGGATAAGGAAGGCCAGAGGGAAAGATGAACAGATATGCGGTTCAAAATCGATCTTTGGGCTCCAGTTCGAGGGTAACATTTAAAAACAGCTCAACTGCAATAACATGAGACGTCCCCAGATTTCAAAGTCAGTTTATGATTCAGAATGAAACCAGACTGACCCAAAGGATGAGCGGATGGGGCCCGATGCCCCCAGCCTGACGGCGCTAAACAAAACGTCTTAGGGGGGAAGAATGGGCATTCAGAACGGGGTGTTTGGAAGCAGGGTGCGACTCCCCGGCCGTCCAGCAGCTGGAATCCACGGCATGCTCACCAACACCGGGATTGGCATGATCAGCACTGGTATCACGGCAATGAGGCGGCTGCAATGAGCAAATGCTGTGCGGAATAACTAGTGTGATACCAACGGTGCCCGGACTCTGCGGCACACGTTCACACCGACGCCACCAAGCCACAAGAAGCTGACGGAGACGGCCTTATGGCCACGGCTGACGCGGCACCGACCGCGAAGCAACGGTAACAGAACAGGAACCAAAGCGGCATCAGATTAAATGCAGGGGGGCTTTAAACATGCACATTAACTCTCGAAATCCCCCCATTTTAAGGCAACTCAAACTAAAACATCGGAGACTTCAAAGCTCTGGCACCGTCAATTATGGCAATTTATCAAATATCAAAAAAAGTGCCATGGAAATCATAACCCCCAAAAAAAGCTTAGTGTATTTTTACGCCGTACCCGTTTCCTGTATTTATCTCGTCTTCTGATTATTTGAGCATTTTACAAAAATAAAGCAACATCCAATCGCGCAGACAGCTGCCACATCCTGCAGAAGAGACCCACAAATAATTAAAAAAAATACAATGTACTGACGTGTCCAGCGTTCATATTGCTAACAAAACACACAGACGAGACTGAAAAGTACAAATACTCTCTTTTGTAGCATCGAAGGGCTTCAATGAATTGTGGAGTACTTCTAATTGATTTCATTTCGGAGAAATTATTCAATTAAATTTAAATAATGGCTGAACTGCTGAGATTAACGTATTTGTTAGGGGTCCTTTGTAGACAGAAGTACTCAGACATCGCTGCATGTGGCTACGTGTGAAGTCGTCTATCGGCTGGCGCACTCCACTGCACAAATCCTGTTTTGGTTTAAAGTCAGAAAGCACTGCAGAGCATGTTAAGCTCACATCCTCCACCTGCGCAAATGCATAAGAGCCGCTTGTGTGGAAAAAGAACGGATTTCAGCTGAAGTGGAAAGCCCCGGAACACCGGTGTAGAGATAGGGAGAAGCCTGCATCACAGAGGCATGCCAGGGTCGCAAACCTAAGGGACGTTTGCGGATGAAGTTGAGAGGTTCATACTCCAGCTTCTGGGACCCTGTGTGGGAGGCGGCTTAATGACTGAAGTGGACAGCCTTTACCCTCTCCGTGTGCACAGATGGACGAGCTCTCTGCCAGAGCACGGGCACTGAGAGCGGTACCTCCTGAGCAGAACACCCCGCTGCATTCTGGGTAACCAAGCAGAGCAGCTGCGCCATTCCTAACCTTTATCTTACGGGTCTCCAGGGAGAGGCAGGCAAGCGGCGAGCTGGGGACTCACCGTGTGCCGTCCGCCTTCCAGCTGACTTTGTAAGCCTTCTGCTCCAGGAAGTGCAGGTTCTTCAAGTCCATGGACACCGGCTGGGCACCTGGAAAGCCTGACCTGGAACGCAGGTGGAAAAATTCAGCTGTTCATTATGGAGAAGACGGCTGAAATTAAACCCGCAGCAGAGCAGCGGATGCAAATCACTAGCCCACGCTATCCTCTAGCCTATGCTAACTCCTCAAGGTTACGCTAACTTCCAACCAATGTTAAACTGAAGCCTATGCTAACTCCCAATGCATGATAACCTCCAGTGCATGCTACCCCGCAGCCCGTGCTAACTCCCAGCGTACAGTAACCCCTAGCCCGTGCTAACTCCCAATGCATGATAACCTCCAGTGCATGCTACCCCGCAGCCCGTGCCAACTCCCAGCGTACAGTAACCCCTAGCCCGTGCTAACTCCCAATGCATGATAGCATGGGCTGCAGGGTAGCATGCACTGGAGGTTAACTTCTAGCACACGCTAACCTCCATAGTCTGACCACTGCATAACAACACTCTGACACTGTGCTGTGCTATGCATTGTAACGCTAAAGGAGCTAAGGGCAGTCTCCTATCCCAGTGCCCCTCTCCCTGCACAGACCCTCTCGTCAGGAGGGACATACTGGCCCGGCGGCCACATAATCACAATCAAATGCTCACCTCTCCCACTTGCAGAACTGCTGGCACTTCCTCTGCACGGCGCCCAGTTTGGGCTGTACAGCGACCTGCGTGACCCCTTTGACAGAGACGCCCTCCAGGAACACGGCACACTGGATGAGGAGGATGGAGGGCGGGGGGGAGTTAGTCTTAAGACCCGCAGCTATGATCAGCGTCTCCTGGGGGGCTCTCTGACACCAACGTGGCTTGTCCTTTTTGGGCTAGTTAATTGCCGTCAGAGGCCTTATGACCAGACCGGTACTGGTGGTAACATCCACACCCACGGACTAGGTCCGAATGAGGCGGGACCCCGTCCATGGGGTAATAACGGGGTCCCATGGGCATGTGCAACAGCATTTGACTTCCTGTTCCCTCCAAACACACAAAGACCGATGAGATACGTTATGGATACACACAAAGGTAACGGCCAAAACAAACGACAGACACAGCCTGAAAGCAGGTGCTTCCCCAAGCCATTAACATCTTGGATACATTGTTTCAGCTTGCACACATCAATCCTCCAAGTGCAGATCCTGGTCAGGGTCACGGGGCAGGGATACACCCTGACATGCCTATATTAGGGGTGCCGGGACCAGAGAGGATGAGAGGAGGGTGATTTTTTTTGGTCAGCAGTTTCAGCGAAACAAACCCCACGGCCAGCTGATGCTCCACATGGAGAGATGGGTAAAGTGACGCAGTAAAGACTCGAGTCTCCACAAGGAAAGCAATCGCCACCAGGGGGCATCAGAGAGCCGCCCGCACTTCACCTGTTACGGTTTCATCGGACCTTCCGGCATAAAGCACGTTCCCCAACACACAAACGCAGGAAGTCATGTAAATTTAAATTAGATATAAATGAAAGACTCCCAACACACCAAGGACATTTTCGGTCCTTATTTATTCCTGACAGTAAATGGGAGGAAATGCGAACTTCATTTATTTTAATCTTTTTCAATATTGTTCAGCGCAATCTCCCGTATAAATCCTGTGGCCATCGCAACAGGAACAACATAAAAAAGAAATTTATGTTAATCTGACAGGCGTGTAACACACAGAGAGATGGACAGACGGACGGATAGAGAGGCGGACGGACAGATGGAGAGGGACATATGGATAAGGACAGGGTGACAGACAGAGAGACGGGCAGATGAAGGGACAAAGACAGGCAGGGGGATGGATACATGAAGAGAGTCATGTGGACAGACAGATAGAGACAGGAGGACAGGAACAGGCAGACGGATAGATGAACAGAGAGAGAGAGAGGCAGATGAAGGGACAAAGACAGGCAGGGGGATGGATACATGAAGAGAGTCATGTGGACAGACAGATGGAGACAGGAGGACAGGAACAGGCAGACGGATAGATGAACAGACAGACAGAGAGAGAGGCAGACAGACACTTGAGCCCACTGATGTCAGAGGTCTCCTCCATCTCCTCACCAGTTTCAGACGCTCCTTCTTCCTCTTCCCAGCCACGGCTCCCGAAGAGCTAGGCCCAGACTCCGGCCCAATCACGCCGCCGTCGTCATCCACCTCATCCCCTTCATCCTCGAAGCACCAATCGGGGAGAGGCGGAGGCGCCGGGGTGTCCTCCACGTCGCCGTAGCGACGGAAGAGCTCTTTCAGGTAGTCGCCTTTGTAGATGCCAGGGGGGCGAGCCTGGGCGAAGGCGGCGACGGCCGCTTCCACACTGGGACACGTGGATGGGAAAGAAACCTCAGCACGAGGACACACACACACACACACACACACACACACACACACACCAGAGACGCAGCCGCGTATCAGCTGCGACCCAAATCACGGAGGTACATTAAGCTTCTTTAATTTGACTGAAACTCTTAATGCTCCGTTCAAACTGGTCTGAAAACATGCTGCTCTCATTTTTGACCACTTGATGGGTTCAGCATTTCTCCATGCGAACTTAGAGCGAGAGAGAGAGAGATGCTTCTTTGATTACGAGGCCAAGAGAGTGCCATCCTCTCGCGAGACACAAACGGTGATCCACATCAGCCCCTGCTGTCCTGTTTCACAGTGACAGAGAACTCTCCACATCCCCCCCACCACCCCGGAGCCCGCACTCCCCTATTAGTGACAGTCGCCCGCCGGTGATGCTGACATATTTATGGGGTGTTCGGCAGCTTGAGGACAGCCTTCGGGACCCCAAACTAAGGTTGATGGCACTCAAGGTGAGGTGACTAATGCTTCCATGGCAACAAGGAAGTGACAGGGGCGGGGCCTATGGGCTTCCTGTGCTGAGCTCAGGGATGTGGATGGAAACGTTTAGCAGCTACTCGTCACTATGACAAAGCACACAACAAGAATGGCGGGGTGAGGGGTCTTATGGCGCAAGTGACAATCCTGTCAGGTCTCTCTGCTGCCCGAGTTCGCTGTACTTTTACCTCCAGTCCATCTTCTCCACCAGGTAGGCGCAGATCAGGAACCCTGTCCGGTTGAACCCATGTGTGCAGTGGACACCTGCGTGGAGAAGAAAGTGATCTCAGGTCACGTGACCCATCAGCCTCACGGACATGTTGGCGTCTGCGTGTGGCAGCACATGGCGTGAGGGAGACCAGCAGATGCACGGGAGACCGCCCCCAAGTGGACGAGGGAGACACGAGGCAGGCCCAAGTCTGGGGAGCTTCACAGACCAGCTGGGCCACCTTCTTTAGTGGTAATGCACGACTTACCAGTTACCATTTCAGTAAGATATCGGCATCATTCCCATGTGTAGATTTTCGTTATTTAAACTTCATCAATATTCAAAAAGTTAAGCAGCACCAGACAAACGCACAACTACTAAAATAATGGAGATGACAACAGTGGATGATCAGCTGTTGTATGTAGTGGAGGACGGGGGATTCCGTCAGCTCATTCACTACTTAGCACCTTGCTACTGCCTCCCAAGTCAGTGCTGCTTCACTGATGTCTCACTGTCTGCAATATATGATGTGGCTGCGTGGCACACATTCACGGACCCTTAAGATGTAAAGTCACACACATCAGTTTCACTTCAGATTTGTGGAGCTCAGACGAGTACCAGCATGGAGGTCACTGCCCTAGAGACCCAGATCAGGTCTTAACTGGGTCAGGGGTGGGTCTGTAAGGACTGAGGGGGGCCCCCCCCCACAGTGATTCACACAGCCCTTTCATCACAGAAAACACCCCAGGAACAAACAATAGTCTTCCCGATATCTGACAGCTCTCTCTTTAATCATTTGCTTCCATGAACTTGTTTACAGGATCAGCCATTAGAGTCAAGTCCAGAAAGAGGAATTTTAATTCAGATAACATTCAATGGTGGAGATTTCAGACACCATTACTGCTGTTCAGTCAGTCTCCAGCCGTCGTTTTGCTGCAGACAGACATAAAAATAAAAGTGGTTTAGCCACAAAAGTCAGCGGCAGGTTCTAATTCTTTCGATATCACAGAAAACGGACTTCAGCCCAAAAGCATTTAGGTAAAATGGGCCCTTCCTGTTTAAATATGCACATGTTACTCTCTTGTACCGATCAGAACCCCTTCAGGTACAGACCCAAAACAGAAATCCCAAAAAAAAGGGCTTGTGTTGTTCTTTTACGGAAGTATGAATGTACCAACACAGCGCCCTTGTGT
Organism: Isichthys henryi; assembly: GCA_026776945.1. Taxonomy (NCBI): domain Eukaryota; kingdom Metazoa; phylum Chordata; class Actinopteri; order Osteoglossiformes; family Mormyridae; genus Isichthys; species Isichthys henryi. The sequence continues at coordinate 2,161,756 of JAODJX010000041.1, forward strand.
TCTTTGAACGTTTCAAAAGGCAAGTTTATTAACAACTAAGCTTTCAAAACTGAAATTCTCCTGCTGTGAAGAGCAATCCAAGGACAGTTTGGCACAGATTCATAAACTACACGGCACAGACCGTCTCCTGAAAGCAAAGCACATGCTGGCCATGAAGACGCCTGCAGTACAAAGTCGAACATATTTTAAGACTAATTTTATCCCCTTTTAAGTACCAGACTCGCATTGAGCATGACCCTGTGATCTCTGCTGACCAGGGCCACTACCCCGGCAGAAAAACTCACGTTGATGCACCACTGATAGAGGCAACCACCACCCAAGGGTTAAGAAGCACTTCGCACAGAAGTCACTGTATGAAATCATGAGTGAGACCATGGAGCAAGCCGTCGCCATGCTGGAGTGTGGGCACTACGAGGCGCCCACGAGCCCGGCCGGCTGGTATCGAGTCGGGTCGGGCTTAGCCGGGAGCTGCCCCGGTTCTCCCTGGCCACCCCAGCCAGCACGCTCAGCCCTCACGTCCTTAGTATTTGTCCCTGTTCCATTTTTCAGGCAGGTGGCACCCAGACAAACACCGTCCTTCCAAAACAGCGGTTGGGTTTACCAGAGAGAATGCAAAGCAGAGCAGAAAAAGACAGCCAGGATTATGCAAGACGTACCAGGCTGACAAAAAAGACTAATGCGCACATCCATGGCAAACATTTTAAAATTCCCATACTGAGAACAGGCCGTCGCGGCCAGCAGGCTTAAATCGTCACTCAGGGAGCTGATCCAGCGAGATGGGTCCTAAGCTGCGTCCCCTGCCGGCGCAGACCAGCTGGCGGAACGGGTAGTCAGCCCGCCGGCCTGCCGTATGAGCACTAGGGGGAGCCAGAGAGAGCCACTCCTCTCTCGGCCCAGATGTGTGGCCGCCAGTGACACTGCACCCCGGTTGCTGTCCTAATTCCACCTCTTCAACAGCAACATACCGCAAGGGTCATAGCGCAACTCTCACAAACTGCGAACCTACACACGACGGCAGCTTGCTCTGAGCCATCAACCAGGAGAGACAACCCTGTCACTTAGCCTGAGACACGGCAAGCAAACACACAGGACCCACAAAGCAGAGGCGAAGGTCCCTGATCTTATTTCCCCACTATTTCTATAACCGGCTACCTCTGCTTATTTGGCAGGAGGAACAATGGCTGTTCTCACTCTGACTTCAGGGATGTTGACGATCGTCACTCTGGCTCCCTCTAGTGTACGTCACACACAAAGTCAGGAACACGCACTGGACATCCTCCCATTCAGAGGGAAATTTAAATAAGGAAGAAGCAGGAACATAAGCGAGATGAAACTGGACACTTCATTAACAGGACAGTCATACTGGCCCATATTCTTAACGGGACTGTCCAGGTCATTCCTAGGTAAACTGGCCTGATTTTACAAAAATTACGAGGAGGCTGGATAAGATGAACTGATGCAGTGGCATCAGGCGAACTGGCTCTCACTCAACTCAGCATTAGTGCAGAAGAGTGTTGGCACTGTCCCTTTACGCACACAAAATCTGAAAATAGGGATGTTACACCGAGGGCCACGTGAAGAGGGAAATAAATGATAACAGGCCACGTGATAAAACCGGATCAAACAGTAAACAGCACTACAGAGAGCTTAAGAGCTCAGCGGTACTGGTCTGTCACACCACGACCCACCATGACCAGGACAGGCAGCCACTATCACACACTATGTCACTGAAACACAGCAACATCTCCTCCTGGTGGCAGCTTCAGGAACTGGCTGATGTGACACCTGAAGCCGGTAGGGGTGCTTGCGTTCATGTCGATGGATGTACGTCCCGTTTCTGCCGGCCACGCTACAGCTCATGTTTCCTACTGATTCGCAGCTTTTCCCCCAAGGTGATTTAATGCAACCTTTTCCCAACACTGTGAAATTATGCGGGGAAAGAGGGCAGTTTGTTCAGAAATCTGATCCTCGCAATTATCCATCCAACTTCGACGACACAGAGTGAGCCTGATGCCCGTCCATGAAAATTCCAGAGGGGACGGGAATCCAGGGATGCTAATCCCTTATAGCTTACCTACAAAGAGGCTTTTATCCAAAGCAACATATAATTTGTGAAAGGAGGGTCAGGTCCTGATGCAATTGCAGGTCCCAGGGCCCAACAGTGAAATCACCCTGCCGACCACGAGATTTGATTCGGTAACTGATTGCACTAAGTGCACGCTTTAAGTCTACAGGAAGGAACACGCACAGAGGTGGGGGTTTGGTTAAAATCCATAACCCTGGATATGTGAGGCGACAGCATTAGCCATCGTGAGACCCAGACCACAAGTCTAATATCCCATGATTAAAGAGGGCTTGCATCGAGACAGATCACAATCGAAGTCTTCCAGGAAGATGATCAGGCTGAAAGCGACAAGTACACAAGCAATGCTACCAACTCAGAGGCTATTCGAAATAGTAACTTCATTTATAGGTGAAGGGGAACAGTGCTAAAACTGTTTTTTTTGGGGTTACAGTCCTCAAAAGTGGGCTGAGAATGAACTTTAAAGAGGAGCACAGCTGAAATCCAGGAGCATAAGCGAGAAGCTTAGCTATACGTCACTAACAAATACTACGCCTGCAGCCGGTTATCAATCACCACCAACATGCCACCCAAACAGTACGTCCCTCTCAGCGCGAGTGTCACTGCTGACAAGATGCTCTAGATACTATAACCTCAATAAAGAATGAGACTCACTTGCTAGATGTTAAGATGAAAACTGATCATGTCTTTTCTGGTAGTTCCCCCAAAGTGTTTCAATAATTTTAAAAAAATCCAAAATATTTTTCGCAAATTCATTACGAAAAGTTTTAACTTTGAAATTCTGGTCTGGCTGTATGTCATATCACTACTTTATGTCGCTGCAAGGTGGCAAACAGTCATTTCAGCTCTCCATGTCTGAACAGCAGAATTCTGCAAATCATACTTGTATCCCCTCAAAGTACCTCTGTCCTCTTAAGGAATAACCTAGGCAGACTCTTCTGTTAGGCATCTTAGCAAGCTACATTAAAACGGCATCACTGAAAATGATCCTAAAAGAAAACGCTGACAGTAAAGTAAGCAGTTACATGAGGACTTTTTCCACTGAGATACTTGCCTGATATTTAAACTCCTTATCCAAGATACTCAAGTTTAAACTGATTTAACACACACATGCAATTGTGCATAGGAGGAGATCAGACATCTGCAATGTCATTTTCAGTGAGCAACACTGTCATACTCCGTGCCCTACGTGTTCAAAACACTGCAGCAAAAACTGTGACCAGAAAATGACAAAAATACCAAATGGCAGCAATTCTGAGGGCCAATCATAGCCTGTCATTAAGATGGACAGATTACACTCCCTCCGAAATGCCTCTGGTCATATAAGCTGATTAATGTGTACAATAAAAAACTGCCCTGCAGAGTCCCTGTAATAAGATTCTGAGCATCTTAATGATAAAAAGAAAAATTCCCCACGGCTCAAAAGAACAATCCTTTGTGCCGTTACCCAGCAAAGAACTAAATTACATATAAAACTTAATTCCCGCCGCGCACTTCCTTACCTATTAGTTCCGGTGGACTCTTCTCCATGAAGTGCTCACAGAGTCGGATGAACATTTCTGTGGTCTCTGTCGTGGGACACTCACCATGCCTAGAAGTGGATGGATGTCAAAATCATATTATCCAACATGCAATGTTCTATCAGGTACCTATGTTTTAATAAACAGTCTTTCTTTATTTCCTTTGGCCACTAACAGCACTAAACCACACATTAGGTACCGGATCTGAGGAAAAGGCAGCTTGACGTGCCTACACTGCCGATGGCACAGGAAAGGCACTGATACTGGACCCTTAATCATTTAATAAAATGGTCTGTTTGGGGGGGGGGGGGGGTTCCTATGCCCCCTTACCCTCTACACTGAAGCTTCACGTATTTGATTCCTTCCTTTTCGATCTCATTCCGGTCATAGAATCGACTCGTGTTTGTCAAGTCAACCAGCAATCCCATCTTGACCTGAAGAGAGGGGAAAGAATGGCACTATCCATTAGACTTCAGGCCACAGATTATTCCTCTAGGAAACTGTAAGAGACTGTTATAAAGAGAGCAAGAATAAAAAGGCCATTAAGACGTGCAATTAGATACTAAAAGCAGGATGAACAAGATTAAAAACAAAGTATACTCATTCTAAGTACAGCACTATAGCTTAAATATTTATTTAAAATCAGTATGGTCACCTTAGATTAAAAATGTTAAAGAACATCACCTGTCCCTTATAACATAAGACGATCCCGTACTGGAAGATGCTATGCCAGTATTAAACAGGAGGACAGTGGCAGCCCTGAACAGCAGAGGGTGTGCCTGAGATGCTCACTTTCTTCTCGTTTACCTTAAGACTCTTTAAGTAACTGGACAACATGCTGGGGTGGAATCTGTTCTCTTCGGGAACAAGGTCATCATATTTGGGCCCCAGCATAGTCTTCATGGGCAGAAATCTTCCTACGATTTTGAAAAGGGAACGGATAATCAGTGCACAATGAAGCACTTGACGTTAAAATCTAAGTATACAGGCACGAATGCAAGACACATTCTCTAGGGGAGTTAACATGACGGGATTAAAAGGTTATCAACACCCATGCATATCCCAGTATTTTGTACACGGAAGTACCCGGTATAACATTTTAAAGCACATTTTCGTTTAGCTTCTCTTTGCAACGTCCCCTTAATATTTTGGAGCGTGATAGGAGATGTTCGCTCTATTGACAAACACTTTATCCAGCTGCAACGCAACCAAAACAGGACCCTGCGACCGTCACGTATGGAGCACTAGGTGACCGGCGCGAGTCGAGCGCCCGTCCGCTGTCCGAGCTCGTGCTAGAGCCCGAGCTTAGCTGGTTCGCGCCGGATCCTCGCGCTGGAAGGCGGTTCGAAGACCCCCGCGCGGTATCATGACACGTGATTCCATTCAATTAACCGGCTAACCGGCTAGTCGCGCTTATGTTCTCATTTCCTGGAAATCACCCAGCTGCTAGCTTCGCTTAGCCAGCAAGCTCAAAGCCGTATTCATGAACAATTCTCTTGCCACGGCACCGGAGACCTGTCGCCGTCCGTTACATTACGGCGATAGAAAGATTAAATAACTAGTATGTACGCCATCGCGGTGCCGACTAGCGTAATGGTCACAGCTTGTTTAGCTAGCTAGCTGTTCACCTGCCACAGGTCGACCCCTTCTTGGACAATTCCGCCAGCGAGGAGGTGCCCCTGAGTGTGACATCTTATGGTTTTCGAGCGCTTCTTGCGTAGATTAACTCCTTGTAAGAATAAAGAAATCGATCAGCCCCACATTAGAAAGACTTTCTCCTGGAGATGAACCCTCCACCGCGGGCTGTAGCACTTCTGATCCGCGGCTCCTGGGCCTTAAAATTTAAAATATATAATTAGCACAATTCTGGAGATTCCTGGTCTCTCTCGCCAATAAAGTCATGTCGTACAGTTCTATTCTACCAGAAAGTAAACTATAGAAAGTCAAGTGTCACAAATAAAACACAAACTATCCTATGTTTTCGGGAACCCAGTTTAGTATCCGCGACTAAACTACAATCAAATCCTCCACATTTCCCCCCAGAATGCACTGGTCTGGCAGTAGGAATATCTGCAGTACCCGAAAGACGGCGCTAGATGGTAGCTGAAGCCTGAAAGCGAGGGATTGTGCGCACTTTATAAAGAGATACCAAAATAATGATTAGTCATTGAAATCTCAATGTTTACATTGTGTGAAACGAAAGGTATGATGCCCAGTAATGACCATCACAATAACGTGACCTCCACATCTGCGGTTGCCAATAAAAAGCACTATTATAATACAATATTTTGACTTTAGGCAGGCAGTTAACCACGGTTAGGAAGAAAAGCTTTTAACACGCATGCGATTGTTATAATTATGTAACGTGTTTTATTTTGGTGAAGAGTGATGAACCCAATCAGCAATGAACCCAATCAGATTTTTGGTTCATGCATTTCTACGGAAGAACATTTTTACTTGATTTTTGGCATGGATATCCTTATTCTCCAGCATTAATTTGACCACATAGGCATGCATAAGAAAAACAGTGTGTTAGACACGCAACATACTGTATCTAAAATTAAACTGAAAGGAGTTTCATATTTTCAGTTTCGCACAGAGAGCTGATTTGCTTATCTATTGAGACTGCACTTTAGAGTAATAAATGACGTAAGATATGGTACTAGATCAAACAACACATCCTCATGTTACTGATATTAGTTTCTGCCCGTCGCACAACATTGTTACAACGTCGTTGTTGCAAATTATGACATTTGGTTGTAATGTTACAAAGGTATAAGAATGACCTGCATTTTTTATTTTAATTTGTCTTTGTTTAGCTACATACTGGCAATATGCTTGCCTTCCTCAGACTCTGCCAGACTCAGCATATTTATCATCTTGAAAGAGAATCCATTGTTGCTTCTATAAAAAATTAGTCTCTAACGCATTTTAATGCCCCCGTGCTGATTGTATGATGGTATGAAGCATACGTATCCTAACTTACGTAAATAAATAAAATGGCAAGCCGGGGTGAGGGGGGGGATCAGCGACCAATAATATTCTATGTTTCTACATCACGTGATGAGATTTTACCCCAGCAACAAGGAGAGCAGTTGTTGCCTAGCAGATTTTCAATGCCTAAGCCAACCAACCAGGCATAGCTATCGAGCTAACAGACAGCAGCAGTCTGACCTTCCCAGTGGTAGACCAGGCATGCGCTGAGAATGCTAATAAAGGACAAAATTGTACATCCGGTAAATGACGTACCCAGGTCATGGTATCCATTAGGAAAGCACTCCTCTTTAAGTAGTAATTTTGTTTAATTTCACGTTAAATAAACCATTGATATAGCAAGTGAAAAAAGAGAAAGTTTACGAAGGACAGACCGATAGTGGACCGACCATCTGTTTTAATTTAGTTTTTTTTTTTATTATTAACAAACACATACTTCTATGTAGTATAATCATCTTAACTTGAAGGGATGAAATTTATATTCCAGTACATCAGAATACTTTGCTCAAGTAGCATGTAACTGTCGAACAATTAAAAAATACACTTTATAAAATTATCATGAAAGACCCTTAACATTAAAAACGTGAACTATATGCGTATATGGCATAAAATATTATAAAAGCGTTTGCCTCGGGTAAAATGGAAAGCCCCATAAAGAGTGTACTTTGGGCTAACTGCGATGTGTTGGAGGAACTCGACACAAAAAAACGACACCGTTAGAGTTTCACAAGCTTGGAGACTCCGCAAGTTGATGGTAAAACCGGATGCGGGACCCATACAAACCCTTCAGTACGCAGTAAGTTTGGAAAGTACCGAAACTGGGCGGTTCATTACAATGTATCTAATACATTGTGACGTCTGAATTATGGGCGGAGCGTCAGCCAAGGCCCTTGCTGATTGGCTTGGAATCTTAGGACTTCGCTTAGATAGCAGGAATACACGTCGGGCTCGGAGTTTTTCCAGCGCTGTATCGAATGAGAGCGTCAAGTTAATTTATTAAAATTTACCAGGACAAAAACAGTTCAGAGACATCTTAAAACAAATAAGGGATATACATTTAAATAGCTGGGATCTAGTTATTTCGAGTTTTCGTCGATTATAGTTTGGCTAAGTAAACAAGCAACAGCAATAGGTAAAGTTATTTTTTCTCTCTCAATAATATAGTTAATGAATTAGAGTTTTGTTCATTTCGGCTGTGTGTTAATTATCGTCGGACTACCAGTGAAGCGAAATACTTTCTACATTTGCTGATATTTTCTTTGTGTGGCGTAGTGGGCGTGTGTTTGTGCTCACAATCAGGAAGTGACTGACGCCATTTTCATGCACTTTTTCTGCGCCATCTCCAACTTCGGGATACGCCGTGTGTAGCCAAGCGCTCCGAGGACGCCACCATCCAGAGACGGCGGCCGAGCCGAGGGGGGACTGCAGCGCTCGCCGGGCACATTCCGTTTGCTGAATTTCACAACACAAATAGTCGATGTATCTCCCTCCTGATTTACTAGCCATGCTTGGGGAAACGTTCAGCTCTCACGATGGACTAAATCTCGATAATATCGAGAACAAGCCACTGACCTCGCATGTGAAACGACAAGCCCTGCACAAGAAGGGCGGCAGGAAAGTGCGTCCGACCGCGGCCGGGCTGCAGAGCCGCTACCACAACCTGCAGCAGCAGCAGCATCAGAGACACCCGGGCTTGTTGCGGGCAAACCCCGCGCGCTTCGCGGACATCAACAACACCGTAGGTGCCGGATCAAAGTCCCCCGCAGCCGGTTCCGAAGGCGTCGCCAGCAGGACGCAGACCACTGTACTCACACTCCACCAGCTTAAACATGGAGCAAAAAAGGAGGTAGGATCAGATAATAATGGGTTTCATTCGGGCTGCATGCTGTTATTTAAAGACGCCATGCTTCGATTTATTGTCCCTTGTTCAGTTAAAGGGCTTACGCACTCAGGATTTGTATACTGTTTCAATAACAAATAATCTGCAGTCCTTATTTGTAGTTTTTAAGTTTAATGTACTGCAGCTGAATATTTAATATGGACCTCCGATATTTTTTCCCCTTCATGCGTCATGTATTTTAATATCAGGCGATCTGACTTTGTTGTGTTAGCTTTCAGTTACTGTGTCCGTTTTAAAAGCATGTATTCGCCCGTAGGCTGCAGGACGTGCGTAGCAAGCTTCTGTAGAAAATGCAAACGTAGTTCGAATTGACGATATCGGCGACTGCCGAAGGCGAGGCTGGCAGTGTCGCTACGGTTTTGACAGTAGAAAATATGACGAAGTTTGGAATAGGATGCATTTAGGGCGTGTTTTGCGCACGTCAGCGGTCCCTGCCTGCTTTACGCAAACGGGGGCGGCGCTCCGAGGTGCGCCGTGTTTTGTGGACGTGCGGGAGCGGCTGTCCGACATGAAGGGAGTCGGCGGCGGTTCCAGTTTATCTATGTTTACATAACACAGTGACGCTGAAAAGCGCATCCGGGTGCTACGTGCTGTAGCTGCAGATATCAGTTTAACTCAATGTTTTGTTTTTAATAATATCGTTACATATAAGATGATGAATAAAAATTCGACATTGTGATGGAGCTGATTTATGTATTTTTAATTTTTTTGCAGGTGTTGAAGTCAAAATCGGCCAGACCTGAGAAAGGGCTCCAGCCAAATGTACCGGCTGTTCACGGCCTCAATAAACATGAACACGCAGCTCAGAACCGTAATGGATGCGGCCAGAAGAACCGGCACGTTAACACGCCCGGGGCTGCTACGTCGGCAAGGAGGAGCGACAGGAGGCAGCAGCAGCAGAAGTCCAGCTCTCCTCTCTGCCACGAGGAGGGGGAGAAGGCACGCTATGCAGCCGACAACGACAAGATCATAAGCGCCTACCCAGCCGAGCCCGTTCCCGAAGACAGCCTCCGTGATGGCGAGAAGGTCTATGCAGGTGCCAAGTTCAGCGAACCCCCTTCACCTAGTGTTCTGCCCAAACCGCCCCGTCACTGGGTGGGAGAAAAAGCCCCTCAGCACTGTGACCAAAGCAGAGAGCAGATGACAGTGCATCTAAAGACTTTACTTAAGGTCAAGGCGAACCCATGATTTCAAGAGACTTAAGTATAAATGACCCAAAAGTACAGACCCGTTAAATAATCTGGCACCGAAGATAATGGAAAAACGGAAGTGGTTGTTGCAACAAAGTTTTTTGAGTTTTGGAATTTTCATTTCTGATTTCTGCAGGACCCAACCTTGTTTTCAAGGGACTTAATGAACTTGTGTAAATATTGTAAAAACATGTAATATGTGTATTTTCATGTTATTTTAAAAAAGAGTAAAGTATAGTTTTGTTACCTAAAATTTGAAAATATACAGTGCGCCCTGAGTTGGACTCGTTGATAGGCCACAGTACCTATCTGGGCACACTGGAAGTGAGAATATATTCTTATGTATTTGCACAAGCATGAGAGCCACCGTGGGAGTTTTGAGTGTCGGTGATGCAAAGGATCGTGGCCTCTTTGGTACCTGAGATTCATTTTTCCTGGAGTGGCAGCTGTCCACTGCACTGCAGAGGACACCAGTGATCCTGTGGTCCGACAAGGCCAAGAAGCTGGGACGACAATGTGAAAGTCTGCTGCGAAATCGAGTAGCCAGTGACGGCCAGGAACACAGACGTTCGCTGGAAAATCACTGGGAAACCAAAATGCTGGAATGACAATGTGAAAGATTAATATAATAAAAAGAAAGTATCTGATCTCAGATGAAGACAAACTGCTGCATATTTGGCATTCGATTCCTCCAACTACCAGCACTGAGTTCTCTCTCTCTTTCCATGAAGGACTTGACTGTTTTCATACATGTTCCAGTTGATCAGCATACTGCTGATTCTTCAAACAAAAGGGGCATTTTCAACCAAAAGTGAACATTAAAATCCAGATCTGCATGGAATACTTCCGAAAGCTGGACTGCTGGAGCACTGCATTCTTTCATACAGCTGAATTACACACAATGGAAAACATTTGGTTCCAAAAGTCAAAACATTTTGTTGCAACAATTGATTTCACATATTGAAAAATAAGCATTTTTGCATACTGCCCTAATTATTAATTGGAAAGTTGTATGTTCATTTGTGTTTATGCATTTGTGAACATGCATACATACACATAATTTTATGTATATGTGTATAAATTAAAACATAATTGGCCTCACCCTAAGCTGGTGTTTGTCTTTAAGTAATTATTAATGCTGTCATCTTGCAGTGCACATGTAGCATTTTGTTAAATCTTAAGATGCACGTCTTGTACTTCACACCATAATCATCCTCCGGTAATTGGATGCATTTGCGTTACTTATCAAGCTCTGTTTCCCCGTTATTTCCGCCCTACTTAAGTTTGATTGCAAAATAATTTTTCAGTGCTGCACAGTTACGTAGTGCTCAGAATTCTGTCCGTTGCTGCATTATACAATCGCGCCCCACATTTGATGTGTATGCCAATGAATTAAAACAGATGTAGCAAACTGCCAAGAATATAACTGTAGTTAGTCGTAAGTCAAGACTTTTTTCCATAAGAAATAATGGAAAAACCCATAATGCGATCCGAACCTCCCAAAGCACCCCTTACCTAACCTTTTCATAATAAAAAACAGAGGTACAATGTGTGTAATTTGCCAGAAACATCAGTAATTTCCCTAGTATACTCACCAAAAAGTTATAAAATGTGCCTGTCCTGTCTACCTTGTTTAACTCTGACTTACTAATTTACTAATTTGAGGAACATCTTTAGCAACACTAGCTTCCTTATACAAATCTTTTCTTTGTAAGATTGTCAAGATGGTAGATTTCAACATGCTGTAGGCCTACATATTAGTGAGAACAATCACATGAACGCCACTCATATTTCTGCACAATTTCCTTCTTTTCGATTGTGGTTGCTTTCTTTACCCTCTCTTCCTTCCTTAGCTGCTTCTTTTAGCTTTTTTGGGGCCATTTTGATACCAATTAGCGAAATTAATTATATGAAGCAGTGCACTGACTGAAATGACGCCCACAAACAGGTGTATCTGGGCTCAGACTGATGCTTACAGTTGTCCCTCAGGCATCTCGGCTCTTTAGAGTCGCACAAGCAGATGCACGTTTTGGCCTCGACCGGCATTCGGGGTTGTAACTCAAGACTCGTAATTCAAAAGTAAAAATTTTGGTCGTAACCCAAGTTGTTCTTATGTCAGGCCGGTCGTAACTTGAGGGTCCACTCTACCTACAAAGCCGAATCGAGAATAAAATGCAACATTTACTACAATACTTTTACGGTGTTTGTGCTGGTAATGCCAAACTGGTCGCATCATACAGTAGCAATAAATATTGCCTAAAAATTGATTAAATTCACCAAGTAAAACTGTATGACACAAAACGATATAACTGTCATTTATTTTAAAAGTACCAGAATTGAACTAAAAACGAGAATCCCAGAAAGCCAAATAAACATAAGTTATCGTTTTTTTCAGCGACGTTTGTCAAAATAGGCTAGTTATACATGCGTTTTATGATTATTGTGTTTTCCGTTATCTTAAATTCATTGCGCTTATGTTTGGTCTTTCTGACTTAAAAGTCCAGTTGTCGATTGTTATTCATTTCTATTCCGGCTATTCAAATTATCCATCCTTACTTATCCTTACTGGGTCGCGGGGGGTCCGGAGCCTATCCCGGAAGCAATGGGCACGAGGCAGGGAACAACCCAGGA
>JAODJX010000041.1:2207170-2220927 GCA_026776945.1 Isichthys henryi
CGTCACGCCACCATCCACCTTCTGTCAAACTGAATACCCTTATGGGTTCATGATAATGATCTGCCGGGTGACGTGATGCAAAAACAAATACTGCTCTGCCTGAGGCTTGAACCAGGGACCTCTTCGACCGCAAGCATGGTCACTCAGTGCGGCGCACCACCATCCACTCTCTGATTGACCGTGCACACGTAAGTGTTCATGATAATGATCTGCCGGGTGAAGTGATGCAAAAACAAATAATGCTCTGCCCGAGGCTCGAACCAGGGACCTTCTCAACTATAGACATGATCACTCAGCGTGTTGCGCCAACATCCATCCTCCCAGCAACTGACCGTCCTTAAGGGTTCATGATAATGATCTGCTGGGTGACGTGATGCAAAAACAGACACTGCTCTGCTCGAGGCTTGAACCAGGGACCTCCTCGACCGCAGGTACAGTCACTCAGCGCGTCACGCCACCATCCACCTTCTGTCAAACTGAATACCCTTATGGGTTCATGATAATGATCTGCCGGGTGACGTGATTCAAAAACAGATAATGCTCTATCGGAGGCTTGAACCAGGGACCTCCACGACTGCAGACACGGTCACTCAGTGGGGCGCTCCACCATCCATTCATCCTCTGACTGACCACCCTTAAGGGTTCATGATAATGATCTGCCGGGTAACGTGATGCAAAAACAGATACTGCTCTGTCTGAGGATTGAACCAGGGACCTCCACAACTGCAGACACGGTCACTCAGTGTGGCACGCCACCACCCATCCTCCAGCCAGCAACTCTTACGAGTTCCAGATAGTGATCTGCCGGGTTACTTGATGCAAAAACAGATACTGCTCTGCCTGAGGCAGCGATCTTCAGAGTATCTGTCAATAAAAGATAGTGTTGTGTTGGGATCATTGCTCTAAGCACAAGCGCAACTTTGAGAGAGAGCGAGAGCCATTCTAACAAGGATTCCCCGCGTTATTCCTTGATTCTTGTTGTCAGAATGCTTAGGATGTTTTATTTTAAACCACACATTGGCCGAAAAAGAGTTTCATTACTTAAAAAACGTTATTTATAGGGTTTTATTTTAAATAAGAGGGCAAAGTGTGTCCCCGTTGGTGCCACCATTGTGAAATGGGATGTCTGCGTGAGTGCGCACGCGCAGGATCGAGACAGTCTCGGACAATCATTTCAGCCGCGTTGTTGAATTAGGTCGTTCACACGTACCAGAGCTGCGGGACTCGCTCATTTCGCCTTTTAGCTACCGTCGGACTTAAAGGTTATTCTTCCTAAAAGCTTGCTGGTTAAATGCTTTCTTCAACCTAACAACGAAATAAAACATTGGTAAATACCGCTAAAAGTTTTCTTCTTTTAACATGTTGGTTAAATGAAATGAGTTTAAGTGCTTTCTTCTTTTAAAATGACATGCTGGTTTGAACCAGCAACCATCTGATCACAGGTGGACCTGACGCCACGTGAATTGGAGAGTAAGGGCGCCCTCGTGTGGCCACCGTCAGACAACCGGGTGTAATGAATCGTTGAAATCTCGGTCTTGAAAAGCCTGCTCCATGAGCACGCGGAGATACAAATAATGTGTTAATTACACTGTTCACTGGAACAAAATAAAAGAAGTCATAGAAATATAAACAGACTTAGTGAGAGCGATGGTGAAATGGCTGACAAGGCTCGCTCTCCATCTGTGGGATCGAAGGACACTCCATTGGAAGCTTACTGCATCGGCCTGATGTTTTAATTTGGCGGGCTGCAGTAACAGTGTCTCAAGGGACAGCCTCCTTCCCCATCACTCCAAGCAAGGGGCTGTTTTTATGAAGTTCGGGTTAGGATTTGTGTCCCTAGGAGACTGAGGGTCCTCGGTCCCTCAAAATCACTCACACTCAGAGACTGTCGTCGGTTTACGTGTCAAACATGCACCCCCTCTTCTTAAATGAAATTATAAACGATAAAATATTAATTTAGCGGTTTGTTGTAATTTACAGTTGGGTCAAATGGAAAAGGAAATGATCCCAAGTGAGAGGAGAGCTGAAGTATAAGGTAGGTTACATGGGCCACCCCTAATACAGCACTGTTATTGCTTACTGGGGTTTAGCTTGAGGTGGTTGTATGTCATCCAAGAGGAGATATCAGTCAGGCAGTCTGAGAGTCAAGTTGAGACCTAATGGTCGTCGGGTGGAAAGGAAGGAAAGAGTTCTCGTCTCCATAACAGTGGTAGGAGAGCCCATGTGCAGATATGACTTTCCCAAGAGAACCCATGTATAAGGAGAAGAGAAGGCCAGCCTTCCTGGGGCTGATTGGGAGCCTTGCCATGCCACCTGAAATGACCAGTTATCGAGGTAAGATGCAAACCATTGCCAGACTGTACCTGAGATCCCAAGGCTGGAGAGAGTATCCAAGAGGAACTGATGGTTGACCATGTGAAAGGGTGCAGTACTGTGCAAAAGTCAAAAGAAATGTTTAAAGCTATTTATCTGGGTAGTAAGCGCATATTTGCTTTAAAAAAAAAACACACACACGCAATTTAACATTAGAACATGTGCAAATTAAGAGTAACACAATAAAGACAAACAGAAATTTCTTCTGTTCTTCAAAGATTTACTGATATCTTCTTGCATGGCCACTTTAGTTCCCAAACCCCCCCCCCTCCCCTCAGGGACACCCCAGCCATTCCATGTCTAATGGGGCATCGATCAGCCATTCGGGGTGGAGTAGTGGTCAAGTTGAAAAGTACACGGGTGTATTAAACCGCAAATAACGCTAAGCTAATACTTTTACAGACACAACACCATAGTTTTGCACAAGCATCATTTTCTTTGACGGCCTCAGACTTTTGCACAGTAGTTACTTTTATGTTCAAGACTACGGCTTATACACAGTAGTAACTTAGTAGTAACTTCCTCTTTACTCACACTAGATAATTATTACTAGCTACATCGTTTGATAGTATTTTTACTGCCATTTGGTTGCTGATCATGGGATTTAAGTCATACCTAACTTTTAGTGCGAGCATAGCAGAGGGCGGGCGGGCGGGCAGGCAGATAGGGGCCTGAACTCCACAGTGATGCAGCCCTGAAGAGGCTCGCTGGGGTTAGAGTTTCGCTTTCAGCTGCAGGGTTTGCCTGTAAGCAGAGAACTGACCACAATAACAATTACAATGCAAATTAAAAGTAAACTTCCCAGCTCTTTAAGTGACTCATCACGACTTGAATAAATGGTTTAGGAAAGGTCCTGATGGAAAGCTGTCTCTTGGAAAATTTGGACAGGGACAGGGTTGGGACAGAGAGGGGTGCCTGGATTGGATGTGTGTCCTTACATGTGGATGCAGGATTCGCCATCTAAACGCACCTCAAAGGACGCTGGGTCCCGCTGGGTCCCACTGGGTACAAAAAAGTATGTTTCCTCGCAAAGCTCTGTGCTCCGTATCTTAACAGAACAGGAACACATTCAGGCCCATCGAGAATCAGGTAATCGCACCTCTGCTGCGAGAAGGACATCACTGACAGGCTGGCGGGGCCAAAACCGCAGACAAAGCAATGTCACTCAGCAAGACTGTGACAGGGGTCTCTGATTGTACCATGGCTGGTGTGCAGCTTCCCAAACAGCCAACTCCAGATTTCACGGTTCAGTGCTTATCAAAACAAAAGCTGGTTTTGGGGTGTTTTTCCTTCATATCGTCCCATTTCTGTAAAAATTCCCCAGTTCAGCAAAATTCAGTTCAATCACTTCAGTTCTGGGAAGTGGAACCTGCTGACAATATTTTTCAGTTACATAAAGCATGAATTTATAGAAGCAGTTAGGGCTGGAACATAAACACACAGTGACTGTTATACTCAACAGCATTTTCATATATTCGAGTTGAATATATAAATTGAAACAGCAAAAAAAATGCCAAAATATTTGATTATTTTCATATTTATTGGCGCTGACTAAATAGCTCCAGGCCGCTCCAATGATCGGATTTAGGAGTAAACAGTAGATAATATTTACATTTTTGACATTTCATCTTCAGAACTAATTAAACTTCAAAGATGCTGGAGTCTTGAGCCCCCGCTGTGTAAAATTCTGAGAAACAGCCTTCATACTTTTCTGAAATAAACAGCTTATGAGTTATATAAACAAAAAATTCTGATCCAACACAGTCTGTCTAGTGTGATGGTATAATGGTGTATTAAATAATAAGACACATAAACACAAAATAATTAAAATACTTCAATGGCAGTGTATCTTTGATTAAATGAGTTCTATATAAAGTATGCAAACTTCAATTCACATTGTCATAGAGTGGAACAAATTATAATAAAATGCCTAAGAGGTTGTTTGTTTATGCTCACATTTGAAATGTTTTCTTGTATTGCAGAGAGTTTAAATCTTGGTCCCATTGCTCAGCCAGGACGCCAATGGCATAACATGTATGAGTAATTATAATGTGCGGATGTCAAGCCAAACCTAAGAAAATGACTGATACCGACGGCAAGATGATGAAAGTGGCCTGACTCAACACACACTGTATGTAGGGCCAGTGCGAGGATCTGAAACAGTTCACACATTATCAATATGGTCGTCAGTATACCACCAACGTAAAAGGGACTGCTATTCTTACTGATGAATGGCTGCCATTGGCTGTACCTAATGGTGACAATCCAGGATGGGCCAATAAGAACCATATCACTCTCCGTAAGTTCTGTCACTGCAGGATTTCCCATTAAGGTGTACTGTGTATCCAGATACGTCTCCCAGCCAGGTCTGAGCTCAGCAGTAAATGAACCAGTAGATGAGGTTAAAGATGATGTAGGCCCCTGGGAAGACCATCCGGGAGTAGGTGTCGATGGCGTGGGTGTTCTGGATGAGGCTGAGACCCCGCTGGCCCTTCTTCTTGGCCGCAGTTGTTGTTGACTCTCTGTCGACAGATAGGTGCACCACCATGCACTCCTGTTTGTCCGGCACCTCGTCGGGCACGACGGGAGGCTGTGTGTAGCTGGCCAGGCTGCTGGTGTCCACCTCACTGTATGTCCCGTCCAGCATTATGGTCCGAGCGTGGGACAGGCCACAGGTGCAGTGCAGGGACTGTGAGACGAGGTGAGGCATCACATCACCTGACTCGAGTCAGTTTCTATGTTGTGGGAATTTGCTATGCTGTGATGCTAAGACAATTTGTTCATATGACAGTCACTGTATACAAAAGCAATGGGTTACATGGTGCCTACAGAATGGTACAGGGGGAAGGAAATCAAGAATGTTTCTACCTGCTCTTTGGCCTTTGCCCGAAGCTTCTGTTCTCTCCCATTCTGCACAGTGGTCAGGTAGTTCACTGCAGCGTACTCCAGAACAGACAGGAAGACAAAGACGAAGCTGACCCACAGGTAAATGTCGACGGCTTTGATGTAGGAGACCTTCGGCACGGAGGCGTTGACTCCGGTGATGATGGTGGACATGGTGAGCACCGTGGTGATGCCTGATATTACCCAAGAAAACAAGCACCTTGAGTTAGCACAAGCCCCTTCCCTTCTGCCAAACCCATGATGGCACTATAACTGAAGATCCCACTGAAGGAGGTCCCAGGTTCTGCTGACTAAGTGGGTCCAGGGGCTCACCGAGGGAGACCCTGGCAGGAACGGCCAGGCGGTCGATCCAGAAGGACACCCAGGAGAGCATGACCATCAGCGTGGCCGGGAAGTAGGTCTGCAGCAGGAAGAAGAAGATGTGGCGACGCAGGGTGAAGCTGATGTACAGCCGATTGTACCAGCCTGTAAGGAGCAGCAGGGGAAGTGGTCAAATCCAGGCAGGAAGAACAGGTGCTCGCAGAGATGGGGCCAGAATGAAAAACAGCCCTTGTGCTGATGGGTGGAGACCACGTCTACAGCTCCAGCATGTATCGTGACGGAGCCCCGTATTAATTCAATTTACTGTAATTACCAAGTGTAAAACAAGTGACAGTCAAACCATGTACAGTACCAGTCAAAACTCTGGACACACTTGCTTGCAACGCATTTTTCTCTATTTTAGCTAATGTTATTCACATTATAGTAAAAGGCCTCAAGGCAATATTGCAACAGCCAAGAGAAGTGGCTCAACATGTCAAAATTTTCTCAAATTTTAGACTTAAAAATTGCCCCCTTTTGCTTCAATGACAGCATTGCCGACTCTTGCCATTCTTTCAACCAGTTTCCAGATGTTTCCACAAGTTCTGGCCACAAGTTGGCTACACTGCTGTTAATCTCCAATCCAACTCATCCCAAACCAGCTGTGCAGGGTTTAGGTGGGAGGATTGTAGGGGACTGGTCATCTGTCACAAAACTCTACCTCTTTCCTTGTACACAAGATGATACGGTACTTTCAAAGTGAATATACGGTCATCATCATATTGAAAAACAAATGATTTTCAGTAGGTCTGTCCAAACTTTTAACTGGTACCGTATACCTGAGTAGCACTTGCCAGCCATACCTGTGCTGCTATAGAAAGCGAGCCTGGAGGTAGTGTGAAACTTCTGAATAAGGAACTGAGACAAAGAGATCCTGTCATCGGTGCTCAGGGAGTCGTCACCGCTCTTCCAGTAGAGCATGAGGTCCTCGTCAGTGTAGGCATCTGCAGACCGGCATTGATGGTCAGAATCAGCCCTCGGACAGCCCAGCTCATACTCGTCTAACGGTGTAGGTACTCACAGCTCTCCAGCTCACACTCGTCTAACGGTGTGGATACTCACAGCTCTCCAGCTCACACTCGTCTAATGGTGTCGGTACTCACAGCTCTCCAGCTCCAAGGTGCATGTCTGTGAGTCCAGTGGGAAGCGACTGAAATCCATGTTGCAGGCAGCTGTCACAGTGACCCTAGTCAACGATAGATGGATATTGACAGAGAAGTCAAAGTATCACAGCTTTGTCAGAACCTTCAAGAAAGAACGGTTCCCAGTCAATTGGTTTATTAAGTTTATAAAGTTATTTTAAAGTCTTGCCATTGTCCTATTTGGATTGTCTTCTCATCAGGTACTTGCATGCAAGAGCTAAGGGAAAAGCTTGTTTACCTCACACTGTACAGTACATGTCCATCAGGAAACACCCTGAGCATGATGTTGTCTGTGGTGGTGTCATGGATGAAGGACCTCTTAGAGTGAACAAAAAAGACATCGGGCACCCAGATCTTCTTCACCAGTCGGCTATCAAATGTCATACTCTTGTTGGTGGTGCTGGGAAAGGCCAGCCGGTCGTCTTTCCAGTAGTGCCTGAGGTACAGGGTCATGGTGAAGTCCTGCGTGTCAAAGTAAACAGGACTTGGGCATTCCTGCAGGTTTCATTCTTCACTTTGTTAAATATAAATTCCACCTATGCACTCCGGCCAATTCCCAGCTATGGTGGGTTCATCCCACTTCCGAAAACATCCCCAAGAGATTGTTATTTGGCTGCCCTGAATTGTATTTAAAAAAACAGAACATATTTTCTATCACCATGAAATGGTTCATGGGTCAGATAATGTCTTTCTGATATGTATGCGCCTGTAGAACATAATTAGAACGTTGGCGTCTTGCTCTTGATCATTTTAAGTATTGGGTAGGAATTTGTACGTGTTACAATCAAAGGAACATAGATTGTATCATTCCTGGAATGTTACTAACAACATGAGTGCTGAGGAGGCTGAGCTCACTGCTGTCAAAGCAGACGTCTCCTGATACACTGTGTGCTGGAGATTGTAGTGCTGTTTACCGGGTTACTGTGCGAGTGCAAGAAGAACAGCAGCGGAACCAAAGTCCATCATGCTCGCAAGCGACAACATCTGGTCCTGGAGTAACAGCAGCTCATGGAAGGGTGTACTGATCAAAGGACTTTTAAAACTATGTGGTTTAATTTGCTAAAATATAATGGCGATTCCCCCTATCTATCCCAAAAAGGAGATTCATAACATTAAGGATGATGAGGGATTTGGGGGAATCATTAAAATAATATTAGTACAATTCTTAATCAAATGACTACAATAAATAATCCACACCAACGTGAAAGTGAGTGAAAGAGAGACCCTCACCATGTCCACTTCGGAGATGCTGTCGAGGCTTTCTACCTGAACGTCCACCCCCACGGGGACTGCCGGCCCTGCAAGGGAGACATCCGGCCATCGTGTTTCCCCAGGCAATCAAGTTCTCGGCACCAGGCCAGAAGCAAGCACCAGCGTTCCCATTACTAGTGGTATGAGCTACAGGACATAACGACTATAATGACACTGATAATGATTTCAGCTGAAGATCAGTTTCTAAGCATCCTCATGGCCAAGTGTTGGAAAGCAGAGCCACTGAAGGCTGGAAACGGCTCTGAAGAAGAGGCCAGAGCAGCGCAGAAGGCGATTTACCGCTGCCACCAAAAACCAGCCTGTACCCAAACTGCCAATTTTCCATTTTAAAGTATGCGATCCGTTTGTGATATTGATGCATTCCCAGTAACTTGGAACTTCAAAATTTCCAACCTCCTACTTAAAAAAATGTATTACAGAATAGCTAAATGGAATGGATTCATAATGGAAATTTATGCAAGCGAATGCCAATTCTGTTCGATAGCGGATATTACGACTTAGTAAATCAAGATGTACATCGTGTCAACAGTAAATAAGCATGTCTTCGGTTTTACATCACCGTCTCTATCAAATCCCAGCAACGCCTTTACCAAGATGACCCTTCCGCAGTGGAAAACCGAAGCGAGCTGGAACCGCACTGTAACTATTGTCTAATCATAGTACGGCTGGGTATCGGCTGGTTCCTGTTTGCCAGTGTAAAAGCGCTGAAAACTGCTGACATCTAATGCTGCTCACTGAAGTGACTTTTGAATAACCCTGTAATGTGCATGACTGCAAAGTAATCATGGCGTAATCCAGTTTGTAAATGGAAACCATCATTCCCTTTCAGCGCCTCCTGTCTCGTGTCCTTGTCCCGGGGGACATTATTGCATGATTGTTTATTGCTGCCAGGCTTCTAACTAGGCTTCGTACATACAGCAGTATTTGGTGAATTATAATTTCACTTAAAATTATAATTACTTTATAAAAAGGAGGTCACACTCGCCAAACACATTCCAGAGACAATATAAAACTACATGTACATGTCATATATATACAGCACTGTGCACCAACCTGACTGTGGGTTCAGCTGCAGCAAGTCAGGGCGCACAAAGGTCACGCAGGGGCAGTAGCGAATCCATCATCGCATTAACCCGTTACCTGGCACTGAGGGTATTTACTCCCAGCCCTAAGCCCACTGCGTAGCCCCCCCTCCCGGTAACTGGGATCAGATGCTGCCAGTCATGCTCATAGTCAGGAACACCCCCCCCCCCCCCACCGTGGCTCACCTTGGCTCGACGGGCCATAAAACACCCAGGGGATCGCAGTGTCAACTACGGTTCATTCCGTTCTGCTGTTTATACAGTCATCATTTCCTGCGTACAGATCTCTCTGTGAGATTAATTCGTTAGTCAAAGGCATTTAAAACAAACCGATGAACCGTGGAAATCTGACAATGTAGAGTATAGCTAAGCCCGCGTGTCTTTGGATAAGTGTGCGGAATAAACACCCTGCAGTATATCACCAGTGAAACCGCGCTCTTTAGTGTACTGACTACAGACGAGGCTTTTCTTTGAATTTTTAGGCACTGGATATAAATGAAAATGACAGCTGATGGATAACAAGCATTTATCAGGTTCCGGAATGGAAACTATGGGTATTCAGTTCTGAAACTATGGGTATTCAGTTCTGAAACTATGGGTATTCAGGCATATTTAGGGCCTCCTCCACTGTGCAGATGTGACGTAGTACTTCCCAGGAAGACACGGTGTGTCTATCAATGTTTGTCTAATCCGGCCAGCCAATGAGCGAAGGCTGTCTCTCTAATCCGCCTCCAGGGGAGGATGGCACTCCCCTCCTCCCACACTCCAAATGGTTTGGTCCATCATCACCACGACAACCATTCAGGGCTTCAGACAGCAAAGCAAACACGATAAAAAAAGCATATCAGCACCCCAGTGCCACCTGACATTCTCTAGCATGAACAGACAGCGCAAGAGAATCCACATGTCACATACCGGCAATTTACATTCGGTTCTGGTTAAAGTTCCTTGAAATAAAATGTGTGTCATTTTCAGGCCTAACCTGAGACAGCTAGTCGGGCCTAAGCTGGTCGCCCTTTTCATGGTGCTGCTTTGACAACAAACCAGGTTGATGGGGGCTAAATGGAACGTGGATAGATAGCTAAGCGCTTTAGAAAGGACATCCAGAACTGCGTAAGTGGGATATATGCCAGACTAGTGGAAATGGATTTAATAAGACTCTTTGGCAAAGGAATTGCTGCTTGCGCAACATTTTCCCCAAATCTATTTAAACAAAGGGAAAACCCTTTTAACCAACTCAGCTTACAACTTCCCTACAGTCCTGCAGTGGATAAGGGGTTGGAAGATGGACAGATCTCCACCTGCTTCCACAGCTTAATGATTTACTGTGGTAACTCAGGTTAAATGTCATGCTGAAGGGAGCCCCAAGAGCTGCCAGCATCCAACTCCATGTGTGTAACTGCTACCCTAACTGACTGATTTCATTTACTCCCAACTGTACTGTAACATATACAGTCTCCATCGTCAACGGAGGGGAAAACGTCTGTTTTTTTTAACGCGACACACAGATATGATTAAAAACCAACCTATATCGCCATCCCTTTTAAAGAGCACTATTTTTAAATCATTAATGTACAAATTTGCATTGCAGCATGGCCGCGTGTTACAGTCAAAAAATATAAAAAAATATGGACACGAGTGTTACATACACATCGTGGGAGATATGCAAATAGAAGCAGTGGGATGTTTGTTTCATTGTTAAAATTAAAAACGGTGAAATTCCTTTTCTTCGAATGGCCACCGCAGACTGCAAGACTCAGGGGACGAACTTCAAAGGCCTCGGCAGGCAGGGCAGACTCCAGTGCGGGAGCCAGGGTACTGCGCTGAGACTCGACACTGCCTCCTCACAGCAGCTCACAGCTCCTCAGAGGCCGGAAGCATCTAGATAACAGGCTTTCGTCAGCCGTACTTCGCCAAGTCGCTTTCCTCGGAATTGGGTGCGAGAAAAGCTCTAAAGAAAACCTGCATCTGAGCTGTTTTTACCCCAGCTGAATTCAGATCGGCCTGAAGCGCAACTGCAGAATCAACCATTTCAAAGAAAAAAAAAAGTCCCAGTTTAGCAGATGATAGACATCGGAATGTCTGTCTGTTCCTGGATAGAACTCTGTGCATCCTAATCCAGGAAGCTGCTCCCTCTGGCCGTTGGGTTTCTTTTAATTGGGAGGAGATGATCGTATCATAAATGAGCCCCAGTTCAAAGGAACTCAGTTAATGCTCAAAGGACGGCATCTTGCTTTCAGGGACGTGAGTAAATAAGTCATAAACAGTGGGAGTAAAAAGCAGGCTGGCAGGTTTGACCTATGGGTGCAGGGTCTTTAAGCAATCTGTCATTCAGGATCGATAGATATATATTCTAAAAATTTTTGGAACTGGACGTGTGAGGTGAGATCACAGGGTGATCATTGCGGAGGAGTCGAGCAGCTGGACCAGGCCGAAGGGACACCCACGTAATCTGGCTGCGGTGGATGGATGGCCATTTGTGGGGGGGTGGGGGTGGCAACGCACTGCATCAGCGCATACTCCCCAACCTGACCTGACCTGAGGTATGTTTACACAGCTGTTATTGGTGTTCTGAACTATAAAAAAAACACCTGTATCTAAATACCAGGAATAATGGTGAATCATTCATTTTTGACCAAGGTTGTTTAAGGGAGACATATTCAGAAGCTGGGTGACGGTGAGTTACATGGTCGGGGGTTCGATTCCCTCCCGCAACCCAAAAACATGCAGTGAAGGGATGTCTCTAAATTGCCCTCAGTGTGTGTGAGCCCTACACAGGGGCATAGCTAGAAATTCTGGCCCCCTGACAAAATGACCCCTTCCCCCACCCACCCATTATATAATTCTACGTATTTGAGGGCCCCTGTAAGGTGCTGGCCCCCCAGGGTAAACATGCCCCTACCATGCCCCGAGCCCTACAATGCGCCAGCTTCCCTGGGGGTGCCCCCTGTGCTCACTGGAACAGGCTGAGTGCACTGTCATCCCGCTAATGAAACCTGCACAGATATTTGCTGTCTTGAAGGTGACTTTGTTATTTTGACACACAGTACAATAAGGAACCGTTGGTTTCCATAAAGCAGTGATAAATACATTTGCCTCACATGTAATAGGAAAAAACAACATAACCTTTATTTATTCCCAAGTGAAAATGAAGGAATATTTGGTTCAAATCTGAGTATAAACACTGTAACCTCACTAGTAGAGGGTTCTGGGGGTCAGTCACCGCTTCGACTCTGTGTGGAGTGTGAGACTCATGTTCCAAAAACGCTGCTCATTGTGCACCTGTGTTAATAGTCTGTGATAGACTATTATTTTATTAAACAATTAAAATACTTAAGAGACTCTCAATATTGAAAAATAACTCAAATATCTGCAACTGCTACACTGCTTACAATGTCTGGAGTGCTCCGTGTTCCAGTGAATTTCCCGATTTGAATGAAACTTCTAGGCGTAGTGAAAGATGACGTCTGTTACGTCAGCTATTGTCGGTGTTGAATAGAAAAACACAAACTAGCTGCATGTGATTCAGTCAGAGGTGGAGATTTCAGGTCCAGAGAGTACAAATCCAGACCAAGATTTTGTTTCAACCAACCAGTTGAGTATACAGAACCACAGTCACGGAATATGGATTTGTACTCTCCGGACCTGAAAACTCCACCTCTGGTTTCAGTTACGAATGGGTGTGATTTTTATATCCGCCGCTCACCTGCAAACGCCGGTCTCATGGTAAAATCGTGATCGTCGATTCGCGGCAGCTCCTCAGTCTTTATCTTGCGTGTTTTGGTGGCATCGCCAGATCTTGACAATCGGCTGCAGAAACACGTGAATATGCTTAACTATCAGATGCAAGCATTTTTAAATAAGTCTATAAATTATTACAGCAGATTATTTGAATTTGCTTCAAATAAGATGGTTATTGTGTCTGAGGCCATGCTCATCTTCGGGAAAGGAATTAATTACAGAGATCTTCACAAAGACGTTGCCTGTATGTGCAGTAGCTATGCAGAAATTTTTAACAAAGCAACTTGTATTGGAAAAAAAAAATCATTAAATACAACGGGAAATTTTTGCAACAGTTAGATGTAACTTAAGTACCTCAACTCAAGAAGCACAGCAGCAGCATTAAGAGGACTCGAACCCACTACATGCGGAGGCATATCCATGAACGCCGTGCCAGATACTGCCTCACAAAACAGCAGCGGCTTGGGTCCAGCACGATCCTCAAGTCTCAATTGAGAATTGAGGAATACGTAAGTCCCAAATTATCTCATCACAATTTCATTTCCATAACTAACAACAGTTCACGCGGAAAGCCTACAAACTGTATTCAAATGTAATGTTACACTGGCACACGCACTCTCCCCATTCATGTCTATGGGGGAAACTGTAATCCCAACATGACGACCATAACCCCTACCCGCAGCCTTAACCTTAACCATAAATAACCAAATACAAGAATTTTGGCATTTTAACTTTTTCGATTGCATTCACATATCTTTGTGGGGACCTGAAAATAGTGCCGACAACCTCAAAACAACAGCTTTTTATTACATTGTGGGCAACATTTGATCCCCAAAATGTACTATAAACGTGGGGGGGGGGGGGGGGGGGGGGGGGGGGGGGG
>JAODJX010000041.1:2236899-2249238 GCA_026776945.1 Isichthys henryi
TCCGGACCCCCCACGACCCAGTAGGATAAGCGGTTTGGAAAATGGATGGATGGATGGATGGATGGATGGATGGATGGTCCTGCTACTTCACACTTCCAGGGCTGAAGTGCTGGTCTTCAACAGAAAACCTCTTTTATAAAAAACTATAATACCATGTGCACAAAGGCTGTATGTGAAAACTATTCTTTTTGGGCGTATTGGGATTCATACACAAGTGACATGAACTGTAAATTGGGCAAAGCTACTTAAGAGCGTCAAATTAATAAGACACTTTTTGAAAATACTTTGCTCTAGACCTTGTGCGTCTACTTAATATGAGTCACACTGTTTTGCTGTAGTGCCATCTTACAAAATAAGACACTAAACAGGAACCATTTTAATCAGAATTAGTTTATATCAAGCTTTGTTACAGCAGGGGCCACCAGAACAGGCCCATGTCACTGACCACATATAAGCAGCTAAACCCCCCAGTATGAAAACCCCTGGATAAATGCTACATAAGAAGCTATTTGTATTTGTTATAGTGTGACAGCAATTATTTGTTTAGAATTTTAGTTACTTAAACATTAAAAAAGGTTTTATAGCCAGTACACATTTACCATATTCAAACTTTAAACAACGGACGGCTGACCATCATCTCGTGCATTAGTACGAAAGTGAAGTCAACTTAAAATTATTTTTGTTTTCAATTTCAAAATATATTAAATGTACCAACTTCTATTTACCATCGTTAACAGGGCTGCAGGAATTTGTGTTAATACAAACATAAATTTGGGCACTCATGACATTTTCAGCACTGGACCATAGTTGTGGAGAAACGGCATCCTCCAGAACGCATTCCTTCTACGCCGACAATGCATAATAGATCACGCGGGGGCTGAAAGGACCACCGCCCCAGGGGACCCTGCCCAAAGCCTCGGATTTTCTGTCCTCTAAAATGATATCATATGCCCATTGTCATTCTGCAGTGTGTGGGAACTGCAGATGTAATGACTTCGGCGAGAGAGATTTACCGATCGAGTGTCCCTTAATGGTTTTTGCATCTACAGCTAACACTGGTAAACAGTAGCTATCACGACTCCATTATAAATCACGCTACGTGACACTACAGGCTATGATATTACCCTTGAGGAACATAATAAAAATTGCATAAAATATCCAGCTGTATAAATGGTTAAAATATATAATTTTGTGTAAAAGATAAGCATAAGAAATCAAATATTAGTATGGTAGCCTATACTTAGACAGAAAAACTATTACATTTATTTATTATTATTTTATTAAGTTATTTATTTCAAAATCAAATATAGCTTGGCAATTTAGCTAATCTTACATCTTACAGGTGCATCGAAGTAACACATTCCAGATGTTTTTGTTGTGTTTAAGCGTCCAAGCCCTAACATTCTGTCCAGCAGATGGCGCTGCATGATAAACAATAACTAAACTGTAGTATCTTACCTCATATTTTGGTCTGGACGTTTATCAAACTTTCCCTGCTCAGATCGTGCATCCAGACCATCCCAACTGGTCTTATACACCTGAAAACAAATATCGCGATTGCTTGATTTTTGTCTAAAGGTAAGTTTTGTGGCTATTTTACATTCGAATCACTCGCGTTTCTTGTTTCTTCTGTATATTTAACATGGAAAGCGGACATGGTTACAAAACAATGTTGTTTCGTTTTCACCTGAGGAAGCACTTGTGAACATTCCTTTGCGCTTGACGTATATAGAGATATATTTCATTCAGTAGAAGAACTCAGAATTATTTTACTTTGGTTTATTTTGGTTATTTAAATCTCATAACATTTAGATTTACAGCTCTGAAAGAACTGTCTTTATTGAATCGCGTCAGAAAAATCGCTGGATAAAATTGTTTTTCGTGAAGATTTATTGATATTTAAGTCATTCTCAGCGCTTAGGACGTAACATGCTGGTTTTTGGTCTGTCCTGAAAAGGCGATGCTTTAGGAAATCGCACCACAAAAACTTGGTGGTTAAAATAAAACTTAAATGAGTACAATAAGTACTTTAAATGCTCATGCACTTATTTATGTATGTTCATTTACTCTATTTCAGTGCTTATTGTGCCTATTTCATGTCCGATATCCTCTTTCAGTGCGTTTTTACCAAGATTAAGTGCGTTTTTTCGGATATCCGTTACGGAAATGTAAAAAAAAAAAAAAAAAAAGATTGTAAGAATATTTACATTAAAGGATTTACATTGAAACATTAATTTGACCAGAATCGATACTTTTTGTTCGAGACGTATTTCGAACTGACCAATAGTGAACTGGCAACAGTAAGGTTTGCTCGGCGCGTCGAGGTTAAATCACTTTGCCCTACAGCGCGCAATGTGAAAAACTCCATTCACTTTGATTATTACGATAATGCAGGTAATAATCGCAGTATAACTTATGTCTCTATCTAATGCATCTGCCTCTTAAATCTTGTATCTGGCCCTTACTGAAAAGAGGCGCGGGTTAAGTTGGGAAATTATTGTGGCAATGAGTACAGATTCAGCATGAAGCTACATTTATATCTGCACGGGAAGGGGACGCGGCGAGGGGGCGAGGCGCGCGGGACGCCCGGGGTGTTTTCACGTGCTGCGATCGCCGTGGGCTACGGCTGCACTGCCTGCTCCCCGCTGGGCGCGTCTCTACCCCTTTGTTCGTGTCTGATTTATGGTCTGTTCGAAGCCAGCGCGTCTTGAAAAAGTAACTCCTCATCGAAATATGTTGCAGATGAGGTGTTAGGGAACAAATGTTAGTCTTATAATATATAGACGGCACGGATAAAGATGAATTATTGGTTGTGAGAATTTGGATCTGCTGATCAAAAGGGAAAAGATCAGTGGAAGTTCAAAAAGAAACAGCATTAATATTTGTATACCTCATGACTTGAATACTAGTATTAGCCTAGCAGTACCCATTGGTCAGCGTTATCACCCACTGTGATTTTGAGTGCAGGGCTAGATTATGGTGTCTTGACCGTTAAACTAAACTGTCAAATTCAGCTCTCTGCACAAAAGAATAAGCAGGTGGAGAGAAAAAAGCATCTACATGATTACTTTTAAATTTGAATTAGTCAAATTTATTTAATTTAGTGATTCTTTGTTAATTTGAACAACAATATTGTTAGTCTTTTGTTGAAGAATTATCCTTAAGCTAAATTTCTGTTTCTGACTTTCAGCAATTGTACCAATTTTGAGAGGTGATTCCGTTAAACGGCTTTTCACTTTGACGAAAAGGCTTGTTTTCCACTGACACCATGCTGACCTTGGGTTCCTCAGTCAGCACTGGCTAAGCCTCACATCAGACACTGCAAACTCCCAGCATTACTGCCGCTGAGAGCATTTCAGATCACAGGAACACTGCGAGTCTGAATGATGAGGTGTTGATTAAGCTGCGAGAGGAGATAAGTGATTCCATCTCTCTGTACACCACAGGCTAATGGTAGATTTAGCCCAGTGACCCCCTCCCAGAGGCCTGGGAGCAGGGCAGCACCTTTAGTTCATTTCTGTTCTTGAAAAGCTGATCATGTCAACTTGCCGATTTGCACTGGCCGCACGCCTCCAGGCGGTTGCCGTCTATGACCGTCGAGGCACTCAGGACGGGCCTTTCCAAAGAAACAGCAAAGGCCACACCAGGTGTGTGTGAGCCCCCCCCCCCCCATAAACAGATCCACTTAGGGCGACATCATGAAAACAGAGGCCCTGACGTGATTTCACTGTGTGAAATTCTACCCCCATACTAGTGTGGGCTGAGCCCCCTGGGGTAATCAGATTTTTTCTCCCCCCACAGCCATGTATCAGATGGCATTCGTAAGCCCCCCCACCCCTCCAACTGGGCACACTTGTTTTGCTCTCTCCCGCACAGGAACCGAGCATATTACTGTAACCTGACACACTTGGCATCTCCTTTCAGAACCCCTGCCATTCTGTGTTTGACGGTTACTCTTTCCCTGGGTTTGGGCACGGAACCTCATTCATTTAGTCATCCGTATTTACTGGAAGACCTACTCCCAGCAGAGGAAGTCATGCAACTTTTCAGTTGGGTAATTCTGGTTCATCCACACTGCCTTACAGATGCAGAACATGGACGATCTGACTTGTGTTCCCCGCTGGGAAGGCAGGGTGCTGATCATCTCGTATTAACCATCTTGACTTTGTTTACATCTACGTTACTGAATTTATTCAATGGAATCGTTGTTGGCTGCAGTTCGCCTATAATTTTCTTAAGTGATTCTTAATGATACCCCTGCTTTTCAACATTTCATCACTGGCGCAACTATTTTCTATCGTATTTTCACAGGAAATTCCCGACAGTATGAATGTCAATTGAGATTTCCTGTGAAGTTTTGACTTTGTAAGGAACAAACAAGTAATTTTCTTCTTTTACGTGGTGAGATTATACGTTCTTTATGAAGAAGGTCTGTATACACTGCATGAGTTACCATGAGGGAGTCCCTCTGATGCGATGTTCGACATGCTTACATGTGCGCAGACTGTTGGTCCCTCTCCACTTTCAGCAGACCATGCTCTCGCTGTACCTCACGTCCACATTCCATTGGCAGTGCCCGAGCCAATCAAACTGAATCCACTCCCAGGCAGAACAGAGAAAAACACAATTCAAGATGAAGCATGCCTTCATTCTGCCTGTCGATACAGAAGATAATGAGCCACGTATCTGTAAAAGTCAGGGAGTGTGTAAGGTTTCGCGAAAGGCCATATTTACTTTGTGGGTATTATTCTTCTTCTTTCCAGTGCCTTGGACTAAATATCTGACATCGTAAGACGGATTGGATCTGTACTCATCTTTAGCATTTACATGCTGAGCCAAAACTCAAGGAAAACTGCCACAGGTGCTTAAATGTTGGTAAAAAAAATAGCTAGTTTGATAACTGCTGAGTTATTTTAGAGTAGCGGTCTCCAACCTTTCTCATAGTAAGAGATACTTTCACAAAGAAAATTCTCCGGTGAGTCTGAATCGTGATGATCAGGGGGGTGGGGAGGTGGCCTCACA
This sequence comes from Isichthys henryi, assembly GCA_026776945.1. Taxonomy (NCBI): domain Eukaryota; kingdom Metazoa; phylum Chordata; class Actinopteri; order Osteoglossiformes; family Mormyridae; genus Isichthys; species Isichthys henryi. Next base: position 2,241,922 of record JAODJX010000041.1, read on the forward strand.
GTATATTTTGCCACCTGGGGGCAATGGAATTGACTGGAATTGACTGGCAATGGAACAAGCAGTCTGTCTTAGCGATCGGCTGGTTGTCCGCCTCTGATTTACAGACATTGGCAGAAAGTATATAAACCTCCATATTCTCTACAGATTTTTGGAAATGTGGGTCAGGCACTGATGGCAGAGTCTGCCTGAATGTCCCTAGTAATCACCCATCCAGTAAAAAACACGTTTGTTAACATTGGGACATACAGGCAGAATTAAAACAGGCAGCCTCATCCAATTACTAGAGTCCAGAGAACCTGCGATATCAGGTTATGTTCCCAAAGGAGGAAGATGCCCCAGCTGCCAGTTTGTCTGGCAGAATCACAATGAGCCCCGACGTATGAGTCTCGCCAGACACACCCAGTCGTACTGGTCAGGACAGAGCCAGCGGAGGCCACGCGGCTCAAAATGCCTCATCATTTATCAACCAGATGCAGGGGATACAGAAAATATACACCCATGTCTGTATGCTTTTATAAAGCACGGCAGTTTTAAGAGTTTTCAAAGGGTTTGAGCTTGTCAGGTTTATACTGGAAGCGACGACCGAGCTGGAGGCAGTTAGAGTGAATGAAGATCATTAGCGATGTCACGCATAAACCACCTCACTGGGCTAGGCTATGGTTCAAATATTTTAGTCAACATTTGTCTTTACAGATCTTCTCATATTCTTTTAATAGACAGAGACGTGGTTTTGGTTTGATCCTAATGGCTACCATGTTATAAACTCTCTCTCAAGGCAAACACGATGTCTCTACTATAAAAAATCTTTTTGACCAGAAGCCGCCTCAATGCTAGAATGCATCCAAATGTTTCCGATTTTAATTATCTTACACTCCCCATCCCGAGGGAAGCTACGTGAAGCTCATTTTGCGAGTCTTCCAGTAATCCAAACGTAATTAGCCTCATTGAGAAAAGGTTGCTTTCTGGAAAATACTGTCTTTTCTAAAAGATATTTGAGAAAAAAGGTTTGACAATACCTACAATCATTAGCTCAAAATGTGCCGGTTCTATTCATGAATATGAAATAAAGTTTATTAAAAACAGGCCCACGTTGGTGAGAGATTTGCACATTCCGTGTTTAATTCCCGGGATGCCGCTTTGGCTAATGCTGCCAGTCAGCGGAGTGCGGGATTGTTGGGCTAGTGACACTGTTGCCATGGAGATATTGCTCCGGTGTCAGCCTTTCCGAACCCCCCGGGGGAGCTGTGCTGGGAATTACGAGACTGCCAGGTTTTCCATGTCAGTAAAAAAAAAAAAAAAAAATCCACTATTTTTACTTGAATAACACATTATATTGCACCATACTTTAAAAAGTGTAAGATTCATTTGAAGGAAAAAATAATCCTTTATACAAATTGCATAATTATATAAAAATATTCATAGCTTTTTAAATTCTATAGCCAACTTGAGCAACGCACGTGGCATGCCGCCTTACTCCGCCAATAAAGTCAGATAAGTGTAACAATTAAAAAACAGCGGGACTATAGTAAATATATTAATTATACACAATCAGCAGATTAGGTTCCAATATAACACAACATACAATTTCATAATGTAGTTTTTCATACGAATATTCTGTTTCATTAGCACTGTCGATTCTCCGTGTGTAGTGCAACGATTATGCTAAGAAAGATTAGCGCCGCCTTGAAATCGTAGCATGTAAAAAAAGATCTTAATAAACTAAAAAAAAAATATATGTATATTATTTTTCTAAACTTTATTTCTTAGACATCTGATAACGCCGTATTATGTGACAATATCAATCCGTTGTGTTTCTGAAATAAAATAAAACATGTTTCCGTAGTTGCTCTCATAAGGCAGTGAATCCGGGGTGCGGTGCCTGTATGAACGGGTTTGGCCCCTCATTCATCCCCCTGACAGCCGTCGCCGCTGCGTCTTTACACATGCAAATAGGAGCCAGCAGCCCGTTGGGAGGCAGGAGAGAGAGATCGGGGGCCGATCAGTCCGACAGGGCGTTTGTCCGAGCCCCGACACCCTGCGGAGCTCCGTCCGTACTTAAGGCAGCAAGCGGGGTCACTGTAAGTATCCAAGTTATAAGCGGATCCTCCTTTGGTCAGAGCGTATTGCGAGTCATAAAATTGAAATAGTGTGATGTCACAATAAACTCGATAGGCTTAATTATTTGAAAATACCGCAACCAGATATTTATGTTATTTGTTGGCATTTTATATAAATTCATTTGAATGTAATATTGTTCCGCAAGTGTTCAGACATGTTCAGTATTTTCTTTCACAGCAGGAAGGGGTAGATAGCGTCGGGTAACTGTAAATGCGCGCTCCTGTGACGGGCAGAAGTGCTGCCGGTGACCCATGCAGCTTCCAGCCGGCGGAGTGTGGATGGGAGTGAGGCGGCTCCCCCGCCCAGATGCGCGCAAAGGCTGATTCAGAGTCCCGCTGGAATGTGGCAGAAGCTTGCAAGGGTCTTATTGTCAATTACAGGTTAGGAGTAATTACTGTAGTGAAAATAGAGTCGCTAATCCACCACGGGCTTTTGAAAACTAACGCAAAAGTGTTTCGGAGTTTCCTGTATTTCTATGGATTTTTGTCTATGTAAATGCATTGGACGTTACGTTGAAACAACAAACGAATAGGAGGTGTGTTAATTTGCAGGATATTAAGCAAGTAGCTCAGTCATCAGCCAAACCATTCTGGTTTTTGTTGCAGACATATATGTGTACTATACGGTTACCGTGAATCAGTTTATGCAGGCAGTATTTATTGTCGTTGTATTCTAAGAACTGAATCAGCGTAAATGGCCTCTGTAGTGAGTCTTCCTGCATGCTGTTCGTAAGCGATGACACAGTGAGGCTATAGCAAATGGCAAATTGTGTGGTGTATTGAAAATGAGCTGCCATTATGGAAACTTTCGAGGAAGGAGTGGAAAATGCGGGCTACTGTAATGTGCTTAGGCTGAACACAGTGTATGTGCTTGTATGGTCATGTGATTTGATTGAGTGCCCCCCCTTCCCATTAAATGTCTCCCCGGGGTACATGTGACATCAGACTGACACGCCCATGGGCAGCAGGTGTGTCTCTTGGCATGTTGGACCTTAATGGACGTCTGGGGAGTGACAGGAAACCCAAATGTGTGCTGATGATGCCTGGTGATATTGATTCTGCTCCCCCCCACCCCACACCCCCCAGTCTGGATAGTCAGGCTTTCTGCTGTGAACATGTGTGACGTTCATGTGTTACCAGCAGTAGCGAGAGCTTATCTTCTGGTCAGTAATGCAGATGTGAACCTTGACATGAAAGGGGTAGGACCTCATGAGAAGAAGTGGGAGTAGCAAGAACTTTCCTCTACCCTTTTCGCCTTTAAACTCCTTTCATTTGTACCTTAAAGTACATCTCTCGTCGTCTAATGCGGTTCCACACCTACTCTTATCCACAACTGCCACCGTTAAGTGTTCATGTACTGAGTGGTTTTTGAAAAGGCAAAATATTGGTGTTTCTTTTTTGGTGGTTCAAAAGAAAAAACAATCTGTACAAAGCTTTGGGGTTTTTTTCCCAAGGGAATATTATGGGCTGCCCCCAGCGCCCACTTGTCTGAATTGACCCCAAAGAAGGCAGTAGGCCCCTTTTCTGGCCCTTGAATGGGCACTGAGGACCTGAGAGTGCAGCGTATTTTGTGTGCATGTTAATTTCCTGATGCATCTTAATGTCTCGCAGTTGGAAGTCTGCCAGGGCGGGAGAAACTCCTAACGGATCCACAAGAGAACATGAAAAAGAGGAATCTGGCTCTGAAGCGACAGGCGGGCTCTTTCTGTTCAGCGCTTAGACAAAGCATGCAAAGAATACCAGTATAGTTACTGCCATGACCAGAACTTTGATGTGACAGATTTTAAACATTGCCGTCACGAACAAAACGGTCACGCAGTCCTTTTTTGTTGGAGATAATCTATTATATTACATTGTATCATATATGTGAGGGAATCTATACACTGGAAAGCAAATAATGACTACAGCCAATTTAAAAGTGCATTTTCTCTATGGAAATCAAACGTGCGTAACCCCTAACAATAGGGTATAGATTCTAATGACCTCATGCGTTGGGCATTTGCTACTGGCCACACAGAAAGAAAAGTGACCTGTTAGAAGTGCCCATTACGGGGGGGTGGGGGGGTCACCTTTGCTATAGGAGCAGTCTCTGGCCCCTGAGGCTTTATGTATGCGGTGTTCCTCTGTTTCAATAATGAACGTTTGTGTTATTTATGATAACTGTTTTTGAGAAATCACCGGAATGTTATTCTTGGGAGAAGACTTGGCGTCGCTAAGGCAGTTAAGCAAGGTGACTTCAGAGGGGTTCAAAGTGTGCTCTGGGGGAAGAGGGACAGCTAAGCCTGGGATAATGTCACCTCATGTGTGTCAGCTGACTCTGGGCTCCACCCCCATGTAGAACGAACCGGGATTTTCTCTGAGAGAGCTTGGGATTTATTGTATCTTGTTCTGGGAATTTCTCAGTGGAGGACTGTGTGCAGAAAGGCAGATGGATGGGGTTTGCTAATCTTCTGTGGGGGATGGGGGAAAAAGGAAATAGTGAGGATTCTCCTCTTTGGCTGGGGGGGCTGCCCACAGCGACCAAAGCAGCATCATCACACACCATGTGAAAGCACCGTCGTCCTAAGACAGCATCATCACTGACAGCCAGGCTGCTTGTTGAAGCATCGGAGCGCCATTTTGCTGCACGGTCGTACAGACTCAGAGCCCAGGATCACGGTGTTGTCTTAAGTAAATGCCTTTGGTGGTGCATTGCCAGACTGGTAGAAGTTCATCTCAGGCCTGGTGCCTCTGAACGTGTTAAAACAGGGGCCGTGACAATGGCATACAGGCCTGCTCTGAGCTAATTTATCCATGCATGTTTTAATTTGTAGTAACAAAGTAAAATTACCATGGTAGCCCAGCAGACATTTTACAGTTCACCCGGTAACACAGTTGAATACTTCACCTGAAGTACAAGACGACCAAAACCAGGAGCCTCGTGGTCACAGTTGCAGGCTCTTAGCCACAAATCTGCTTACTGCTCTGTGGATTTCCAGAAAGCTTCTTCAATGTAGTTTACCGATATTGCTTGAGGGCACTCCATTTAGCGTTTGCTAATAAGGTTCAAGGCTCTGTCTGTTTTTATAACAGAGTTGTAAAAGCCCAGATCCCTCAACAGGTGTTCCTAATTGCCCCTTACGCTAGGTGTTATAAACTGTCTCTGGAGAAACTATTAATCCATAGAGATGTAATCTTTTGAATGGATGTTTGCTTTGAAATAGGTACTTCGCAGTGACAGAGGTTACGCTCACAATGGGCAGAGGAGGATACGTAGGATTACAGAGGACTGACCCAACTTGTTTTTCTCTGGTATTTTACGGAGGATTACGGCGATTATAGTTGTAGCAGCTCAGAGGATGTGGATCTGGAGTGATTTACACAGCTGTCAGCTTTAACATTCATGCTTTTACACAGGCAGACATTTTTAACCGGAGATTTGACCTGAAAAACGTGTCGATTACAAATCCATGTCCCTCAACACAGTACCACCTGAATTATAGTATCAATAAAGGCTTTGGACATTTTTATGCACTTTTGTCCACATCAATGGAAGCAGCATGTAAGTATAAACAAATTCTGTGAATATCATTTTGACACCAAAGGACAAAAAGTAATAGAACTCCGCTGGTACTATTAGGCATTTTCCCACCGCAGGGACCAGGTTCTGGAACTTCCGTGTGAAAGCACCTATTGTACAGCTTGCTTCTGCCAATGTAAACAGCACATTTTAAACAGCAAATGCTGAATCCTCAAGGTTGTACATTCAGGTGATGTCATAAACACGCCTCTTCCCGCAGTGAATTCCCAAAGGCCCTTACCTCAACCTTCACATACGTGTTAAACTGACCTTCTCACTGTGTGGTCCAAAATTCTGTCTCTCTCATCGCACACTTGCGCTTATCTCCAGAATCAGTTCTAAGGGGGGGGGGGGTCGTCACTATGTTCTGATGGTGAGGGCAATAGCTACAGCCCCCCCGGAGACAGAATGGGAAACATGCTGACCTCTGGAACACCTTTCTCCCCCGACGCCTCCTGCTCAGAGATATACATTCCAAACCCTCTTTCTTCTGTAAGCTCATTCCCAGTTTTGGGATTTTACCAGAATAATAGAACCAAACTAGATCCCGCATCTCTGCTATTTTCTTTGTTTCTTTGATAACCAGTTTGAGCTGGAATCCACTGAGTGTGGGGGGAGGTGTCAGTTCCCCCTTTGAGCCCTGAGTTCTGGAAGAATCTAAACAAAGGGTGAGTTGCCTAGCTGCAGTGCAGACGCCCGGCCGGCCGGCCTGCCTTTGTGTCTCTGCGTGTGAACAGACCGTTAAGCCACCATCTGAAAAGCAGAAGTTCAGAACCGGCCGAATTTTCCCAGCTTCATCTCACTCGTGCACTTTGTGATCTTGCGGCTGGCTCTGTTCATTTGCGGCTGGCTCTGTTCATTTGCGGCTGGCTCTGTTCATTTGCGGCGGCTCACAATTACCAGACTGCGAAGGTGATCATTCCCCTGCCTCTTTGCAAGCTGTCACTGCTAAATCTCCATCAAATTTAAAATCCTATATATTTCTTTTATTGGTCAGTGTTGCTGTGCTTCACTTACCTCAGCAGTGACTTCATGTCTCTGGAGACTCTTCCAGTGAAGTCAGCATGGCGGGGTCATGAGGTCGCTGGAAAGGGGTGTATGGCGCTTGCTCCTGATATCTTTGCAAGAGGACAAAGGTCCAAGTCTTTAGAGTCCTGCTGCTCCCTGTCTTGTTGTATGGCTGTGAGACATGGACACTATCCAGTGAGCTGAGATGAAGCCTGGACTCCTTTGGAACTGTGTCTCTTTGGAGAACAGCAGAGGGAAAGATGACGTTGGATTTTTATAGAAGCAAGAGAACTTCTGACTGTTTATTTCAAAGATGGAAGTAAAGGGCGTCAAGGAGGTTAACAGGAAATGTCAGGTTTACTGTGGTGTTTACCGTAGTACAGAAGATACTTACACTTTGTAATGAGCCTGAGGATTAAGGAGCATCCTCAGTCAGAATGCTGCGTTACTCATACAGGCCTGTGCAGCGGAGGATCCCAGGAGGGCTTCATGGGGCAGCGGAGCGGTGATACGAGGCAGGCCGTGTGCCATGAGGTGTGCCCGTTGCGCCGTCGCGGTGCCATGAGGTGTGCCCGTTGCGCCGTCGCGGTGCCATGAGGTGTGCCCGTTGCGCCGTCGCGGTGCCATGAGGTG
>JAODJX010000041.1:2249920-2259943 GCA_026776945.1 Isichthys henryi
GTTGTGCCGTCGCGGTGCCATGAGGTGTGCCCGTTGTGCCGTCGCGGTGCCATGAGGTGTGCCCGTTGTGCCGTCGCGGTGCCATGAGGTGTGCCCGTTGTGCCGTCGCGGTGCCATGAGGTGTGCCCGTTGTGCCGTCGCGGTGCCATGAGGTGTGCCCGTTGTGCCGTCGCAGTGAGCGCCGTCCTCTTCCCATCGTGATTGCGGCTCCCTCAGAGATAACGTTGCGGCTCGAGTCAAGCCTCCTCCCCTATCCCAAGACGCACCTCTCAGCCACCGCCACCCTCTTCACATAAGAGTGGAATCAGAGACAGTGGCACGGCACTCCTTGTGAAGACAGCGCTGGTCCGATCGGGTGTCGCCGGGCTGCCAGCGGACAGGGAGCCCCTGACTGACGGAGGTGGGGGCCACTTACCCTGCATGGGTCCGTCTGCCAGCACTGGGATTCCCAGGAATGACGCCCCTTCCTCTGAGCCCCGGAGTCTGCAGCTCTGCCGTTTAGCGCCCCGTCGTAGGAGTCTGATCCCACTGCGCCCTTCCCCTCCATACAGTTGCATAAACTAACCCGGAGATGCTCTGCATGTTTATGTACAGTGAGGGACCTGCACTTCCAGTGTGCAAATGGCCAGAGGCTGCAGACCAGACGGTGCTACTGACGCAGCTAAGCGCAACACATTCAATCATGAGGCAATGTGTTCTTGGAAATCTCCTCACAGTACTCCGTGTTTACCAGCGATTTTTCTGAATGCCAGATTTATGCACAGACTAGTAATGGCTGTAGCTTAGCCCCCCAAGTTGTACGGGGCCCCGATAAAATTTTTCTGTCTGTTACAGCAGCAGTTCATGCTGTAAATAGGGCCCCAACAATGACTTTAGTTCAGGGATCCCCACCCCCAATAAATCCGGCCCCTATTTTTGCCGTAACGCAGTATAAACGTGTCACTTCCTGTCGAGGACATCCTGGCGGGCACACGGCAGCTTGTTAACACCACATGTGTTTCCTGTTCCTGTTCTGCCAGGGCCAGAGGATGACGTGAACGTGCTGGGGTGCAGCGCCTCTGCAGGTCCATGCCCCCGCTGCCCCACAACAGACATGAGCTAGGGCTCGGTGGCCCCACCCCCCAGGTGTGACACCTCTGGACACGCCCCCCCGCCCCTCCCCACTCTGATACATGAGCCAGCAGGATGCTGCAGTGCAGGAGCTCTCAGAACGGCTCCTCGTAGCTTCCCACAGGGGCCAGGCCGACAATGTCGTGCAGCTAATTAACAAGGGCGCCAAAGTAGCCGTCACCAAGGTAACTAACGAGACCTTCCTTCTATTCATGCCAAGTGGAAACTGTTGTGCGTTTCACAATAAAAAAAAAACCTCGAGATAAGGTCAGAGCAATGGGTATATTTAGCTCAGATAACCTTATTTTACATCTGTTTTGTCATTTTGTTTCATAACCGACAGGCCTGAGCAGCTATGAGACCAAACCTATGACATAGACGTCGGCAGACTGATGGGGTCTTGCTCACTGGTATACAGATAACTTTGGATGGAGCTGGAGAATCCAGCTAGCCCAAATCTCAGGATTAGGAGTGTGAGGGCGGCAGGAAAGGCTGTGGTGACCCTCACACACGTCTGTCATTTGGGCCCCAGAAACACTTACTAACCTACAATGGTGGTTAGACACAGTTATTCACAGAATAAGTCAGAACAGGGTTAAAGTCCTCACTGCCAAATTCTTTATCCTTCATATTTATTGATATAAAATTCCCCAACACTAACTAAATTCATTCATCACTGGTTTTGTCTCATAGACAATTTCACACACTGATCACCAGGATGTCATCCTGGGTTGGGCATCTGGGCATATTGGATGGGCACCAGTGCTGGGTCCCATGTTACATAAATGCCTCTGATTGGGTGAGAACCCCAAACCCCAGCTTTGTCAGTACATTAATGACGTAAACGTGACCAGCTAAGTTCTCTAACCATCACGCCGCCCTCGAACCAATCGCAGGCACAGAGTTTGGTTTCTCGTTTTGACCCTCTTTGGTCATTTCGCCTTCTGTACACGGAAGCATGAGATTTAGGAAGCTAAAGTGGGATTTTCCGGGCTGTTTAAACCTCAGTCCAATGGTGAAATCTGCAGAATGGCCTCTTTTTCCTGCGTGACTGAACTAGCAGCATGATAATGCGGCCGTCTTCATGCGTAATGACAATGGGCTCTGGTCCAGCAGGAAACTGCGGCTGTGTGTCGGCTTCACTGCCTGATAAATACATAATCTGTGAAACAAAGGCTAAAGTTTTGGTTGGAATTTCTCCCAGTAGAGCAAAATGTGAGCGATACAGAGAGAAGGAGAGAGGGGGAGGCAAATAACGCTTAAGAAATATGGGAGACGGCGCAGAGGCTCGAAGGCTGCAGGGCTGGTGTAGCTGAGAGAGCCCCTTCTGGTTGCCCGGGTGACGGTGAGCTCTTCAATGGCTTTACCTGAATAGCAGTGGTGGCTCCTCTCCAAGCCGTGCAGCACGAAACACAAGCCCGGCGTCCGCAGCCCTGCCAAGCCGGCCTCAACTTCTGCTTAATTGCCGGTTCGCGAGCCCTCGAGTCCGACGTGGAGTGTGCTAATGAGAGGTTTAGCACAGCACGCTATCTTTGGGGGAGATGTATTGAGGCAATGTAGTATGGCATGTTAAACCCCACAGCTGATAAAACAGGGTTGGCAGGGGTGTGTTTGAGAAAACACCCTAAAAGTATTTACCTTACGTAGATTATCCTTCACGGATTGTTCCGTTTTAAAAAGGCTGTCAAAGAAATGTAGAAGTTGTTTACATGATATTCATAAAATGGAGAGTTAGATGTTGCTGTAGATAATGTCAGGGAGAAGTACTAACACATTATGAACGATTGAAGCACGAACGAACGAACGCCTTTGTCATTCCACAACGTACAACGAATATGAAATTGAATAGAAAGGGAATGTAAAGAGTAAAGATGACAAAGAATAATTGAGAAGTGGGTGTATAAGTGTTGTTATAGACATACTTCTTGTGATTCAGCTTCATAATATGTATGAAAAATAATGCACATTTCAGCACCGTAGTTTAGAAAATACTGCACATGCCAATAGGTGGTATAGCATTTTGTATAAATGTGAAAGCATTGTGTGTTAATCGTATATTTAACAAATAACTGGTAATATAGTACTAATGAAACACGTGTTAAAACCTGCTTCACTGCTCTTTGGGCCAAATAAATGAGAGCAGGGCCCCCGGGGGCTTCCCCACCAGGGATTCAAATTTCTTTATTTCTTTTGCTCCATATTATGTAGACAGAATGTGCCAGAAAGAAGGAGAATGACTGACAGACAGTCTGGGCTGTCTGACAGTTCTGGCTGTGCTGCTTTGGTCACTATAGGCCTCTGCTGTGTGCCCACTGTAGGAATGACCGTCCCCTGTGTTCTCGTGTGTGTATTTGTGTGTGTGTGTGTCTCTCCTCAGTACGGCCGCACACCGCTGCACCTGGCCGCCTACAAAGGTCACCTGGAGGTCGTGCGGATCCTGCTGAAGGCCGGCTGTGATCTGGACATCCAGGATGATGTAAGCGCAGGTGGAAAGACGCAAACTAGCAGCGAATTTTTGCCCTAATAGAGCATGAAGGCCACTGCTTAGCATACTGACCTCATGGAAATATGAAATACTGACCTGTTTTCTGCACCCTGGTGAATTTCATTGATGCTGTACAACATGCAAAGCATACAGGCATGTGCTCATGGGGACTGTGAGAAATGGGAAAGCATCGATGTAAAGATCTGTTCGGCTGCATTTCCTGCAGACGTTAATTTTAATTTCCTATGCGAATCGCTGTCAGGTAATCATGCCTCCTGTGGCCTAGACGGGGATTATTCTGCCTGTTATAGGGAGCTGACTCTCCATCTTCTGCAACCTCAACACACTAGTGTCCCCCATCCAGAGCAAAAACACAAAGCCTGATCGCCCCCAGACTTCACAAACAGCCCCCACTGCCACCTCTCCTTCTTTGGCCAAGGAGTCACCGGCCCCAGTGGGGGGGGAGTGGGCAAAACCTGTCTGGCCCCCACGCGCGGGTTCTGTCTGCTCCTGGTCTGGAACCCGGGCTCCTACATGTTCTCAGGAGCAGACTGGTCCCGGCATTGTCTAGGTTAGGCCCGGTCCACCGCTGAGGGCATCGGCGAGGGTCCACCTTCTCGTCAGAAATAGTAAACAAATAACAGCAGACAAAAGTGGAAAAGCCATCAGCTGTCTGGCCTTACTGTCGTTCAAAAGCTGGATATCTACACTCACTGGTACGGACACCGTATTCTCCTGATAACGCAATACATTTTCTGCATTGAATAAATGTTCTCAAGTTCTCAAGAAAGCGAATATCGACGCTGCCAGGCTGCTAAATGAATCTTTTATCACACGAAAATTCTGTTCATTTTCTGGAGAAAATTATTCAGTTATCACAAGAAAACGGTGTTCGTTTTCCCATTGTCCGGAGAACATGGTACAAAAAAATTATATTTCATGGTCTTTATCAGCTTCTGTACATTTGTAAAGCATCCACTGTCTAATTTAGGTCTTTAGTATAAACACGCTGTCTGTCACTCAGAATTTTACAATGCTATGCATTGTTGTTATGGCTGGTCATACGAATAGTATTGGGCTGTATTTTAGCATAATCTTGCCCAGTCCAGCTGTGTTTTGTGCGATTTTTCCACCCAGGGTGACCAGACGGCACTGCACCGTGCAGCTGTGGTGGGAAACAGTGACATCATCGCGACTCTCGTTCAGGAAGGGTGTGCACTGGACAGACAGGACAAGGTAAACACCCAACGCGCCGCCGGTCCGAAAAGATAATCCTATTCTGACCGTCAGAGACATTTTACATGTCGTTCCAGCGTCATTCTGTGGTATCTCAGAGTGCTTTTGGATATAGGCAGGACATTGTGAGATCACTATGGCATGTTCAAAATGCATTCGCTGGCCATGTCATTGGCTAACGCACAGAACCCGCTCCTCCAGACAGCCAATCGTGTGGCTGCACCTCCACATATAGCAGAGAGACAGGCTCAAACGGGTCATGCTGAATGCAGTGTCACATCTGGTGCTTCTGGCTTCTCAGAACTAACCATTTCTATGTCTGAAAACACCTTAACGAGTGATAAAGGTCTTAAAACGAACAGAAAGGCAACCAGTGAAACAAATTACAGTTTGGAACAACTGTGTTCACATAACACGATGGATCCATAGGATGAAGAGCTCAGACTCTGGAAGCAAAAGTAGGTCCTTGTTGGTTCAAGGGAAGTGTACCTCTCAAAGGAGCCACTGACTGTATCTGCTGAACATTCCCAGGGCCAAAACGCACTCTGTAATCAGGCCACATCAGCCTCACGTCATCATTAAAGAGCCGTGACGCGTTCAGGCCAGTCGGTATGTAACCGGTCAGGCGATGGGAGGCAAAATGGCCACAAGCAGGACTCTGACCCCTGCTGGTTCTCGTGCGTCTACAGGACGGAAACACGGCTTTGCACGAGGTCTCCTGGCATGGATTCAGCCAGGCCGCCAAGCAGCTGGTCAAGGCGGGGGCCAACGTTCACGCTAAGAACAAGGTATGGCTTTGCTGGGGGAGTAACCGGCTTCACTCTGAAGCAGAGCACGCGGACCGCGCTGTGTCGGCGCTAAGTGGAGTTTTCATGGAGCAATTCATTCAGCTGGATGGGGTGCGGAGGGTAAATCCAGACCCGGTCTGTGTCTGCTTAGGCTGGAAACAGCGCACTGCACCTGGCGTGCCAGAACGGACATGCACAGACCTCACGCGTGCTCCTGCTCGGCGGATCACGGCCAGACAGCAAGAACAACGTGAGTGCGTTCTGCATGCCCGAGCTGCTGATCTCGGATCAGTCTGTAGCATTTATTATTATTGCTCACTGAGTTTAGGATTTAAAAGTAAGCTGTTCCTAGGTCAGGATAACAGTAATTTGCAGCTTTCGCAAAGACTTGTAATTGAATCCTTAACTACAAACTGTATTTTTGCCATACCATCTGAAATACTGACAGTATTAAACAAATTAAAATACTAAATATATAAAATTGAAAATCAGTGCATCAAAACCGTAGAGAGTAGTATTTGTGGTGCAGACCACCTGAATAATGCTGAGCTGAGGTTTGATCACACGGCTAACGGTGTGGAGTGCGTGCAAATAAGGACTCACCCGCTGTGACTCTCTCGCCGTCCCAGGTAGGGGACGCCTGCCTGCATGTGGCCGCGCGCTACAATCATGTGACCGTGATTCGGATTCTTCTGGGGACCTTCTGCTCTGTCACTCAGCAGAATCAGGTTGGTGGGGGTGGGGTAATTAATGCAGAAATACACCTGCCCGTAACCAACATGAGAGATGGACATTGATTTGAAGGATTGCAGTTGAAAACTATAAAATCTATCAGATAACAGATATCTATCAGATAGCTTATAAATGTAATACATATATCCAACATAATAGCACAGTAGGTACCGGCCAGTAAGCGCATTGACTGGAGAAAAGTACAAAAACTGACAGAAAACACTTCAGATTCAACTTCTGTCCTTCAGTGTGTTCCTCTGTCCGGAAATGTCACATTAAACATTTTTTTTTTCATGAAAAACAAAATGTTTTTGTTGGTTTGCCTACCGTTGCCTTATTGTTATTTGCTGTAAAAATTGCTTTGAAATCTGTTGAAGTGCAGTGATTTTTCAGTGGTTTGACCAAAAATACTGGTCAGTTTCACCCACGTATTTATCATAAAGACCTAGAAAATCATCACTACACCAGGTACCAGAATAAAGTGTGAAAAACAAAGTATTTCGGGAGACGCCCACAATCAGTCGGGCTGGAGTCACTTAAGTAGCCGAATCTCAGAAACCACTCAAGATAGTCGCTTACACATTTTTATAATGGCTTTCATTGTCCTTTGAGGGTACAGTTATTTGTCACTGGCTGTGCCCACAAGCGTCTGCCAGTTGTACCCTGGCTGTAGGTAAACGCTCCCTTTTTAAGGTGCAGAAATGGACTTTTAAATGGATTTTTATGCCATTAATGCTGTTTGTACCTTGAGGAGCAGATCCGTCCCAGGGTTCTACCGCTTCATCTAACTTGTTAAATCTAACCGAGGCCAATTTTAAACTTTTACCTGCTGGTACCCAGTAAACCAGCCCGTAAAGCCTCATGATTCCCACAGGTGGGAGACACACCCCTCCATGTAGCCGCCGCCCTGAACCACAAGAAGACGGCGCGTCTGCTGCTGGAGGCGGGAGCAGACAGTGCTGCTGTCAACGCTGTGAGTGGCTCAGGCCTCCCTCAGGCCTGCTCAGGCCTCCAGGGGGCTCTGTACCTTTATTTCTCGGCAGTGATATGACTAGTCAGCCCGGTGTCTCTGTGCAGGCTGGCCAGATGCCGCTGGACTTGGCCAGGGAGCACAACAACCCAAGCGTGGCCCTGCTTCTCACAAAGGCTCCGCAGGTCAGTGTCACCGTGCCTCTTTACGGCAGCCCCGTGGCCTCCCTGTATAGGTAGGCTCGTTAGAAAATGGGAACCCGTGGGTATTGAGCCGCCCAAGTTAACAGAAGCGGCTGAAATGGGGAACACGTACGGGATGCCAGTCCATCACAGGGCACGGGGCTGGGGTACACCCTGGATGGGATGCCAGTCCATCACAGGGCACACATTTGATAATTTTGTGTTGTAAGCTCAGCACCTGCCAGTGTTAGAGGTTATCTGACAGAGAGTCCTGGTACAACACAGATTGTCTAAGGATGTCAAGCGGTCAAAGAAGACAGGATCACAGTATAGCCTCCATCAGGCGTGGCCTTGTATAGCGGCCGCAGATACTCCCCACCATTATGTCGTCCGCCATGACAGTCCCCCAGCCTGGAATCTGTTCCTCAGCTGACATCACACCACTGGCAGGGTACGATGAAGGCAGCACAGACCTGACACTCGCTGGCGCCCCCCGTGTGTTTGTTTATGGCAGGTGCAGAGCTTCATGAGGGGCAGAAGTGTGAGGAAGCGGCGCGACAAGCTAAAGGCTGAGCGGCGCGCACAGTCCGTGCCCAGGGACAACGTGCTGCCTGCCAAGGTGACCCAACCACCCCGTAAGATGTCTGTGACTTTTACGCACCTCTCAGAGATCAGCGTCTTCCAGTTTCGACGCCTCACTGCGCAGTTCAGAGCCCCCTTGCCCCATAGACTGTAGGGCTGTCAGCCTGAAAATGCCATCCTACAAGATAATGGTGCAGGACAGCTACGGAAAGCAGTGAGAAAGTAGGATTCCTCCAGCCTGTACCTCCTGAAGGTAATAAAAAAAAATATCTGCCCCCCGAAGCAGTTACCCAGGAGTGGGGGTCTGCACAGGGCACATGGCAGGAGACCCCAGGGCACTTACACTATCTGGACAGAAGTACCAGGACACCCATGGTAATTACAGGCATTGGCCACATAATCCACACTGCTGATATACAGGAGTATAACTAAGCACACAGCCATTTAATCTGCAGCATCGAACAATGGCAGCAGAATGGGGGGGGGGTCACACAGAAGAGGTTAGTCAGCTGAGGGCCGTCACTGGACACCACTCCAACTAGCTGGTTCTTCACGTCTGTCCTGCTAGAGCTGCTCCGGTCAACCGCAAGTAAAATGAAACATCTGGGAGCAAGTTCAGCTACGAGGTGGGGGCCACATAAGCTCACAGAGAGGGACCTGATCACCCAGCATCGATACCCAACCTGAATGGCAGCAAATCCCACCAGCAATGGTCCAGCATCTGATGGATAGCCGTCCCCAAAGATTACAGGCTATTATAGCAACTAGGAGTTAGCTAAGCTCATCCTAATGCCCTTCGATTCAAAATAAGGTGACGGACAGGCTGCTGTCCCAATACTTTGGGCCTTATAGTGTATGTGCAATACCCACGGAAAAGGGGCAGAGAGAGAACAGCTACCCACCGAACCTCTGTCAAGCCTTGAAGTAGCAGGCGGCCTCACAGCCACAACATACAAACGAAATTACCGATCTGAAGTCTGAAGCTCAGCTTCTGCCCATAAATCTGCTTCGGGCAGATGGACGCATTAATTACACACTAATCAGATTGAGCAGAACGGGCTCATGAATGCCACTGAAATGCACTCTTTGCACGCTGGCAGGTGTTAGACGGCTAAAAATAAAAACAAAACACATGGTTAATCCCCTCGCTGCTCCCTGTACCACCGCAGGATGGCGCGTCGGCGGCCGAAGACACCCACAGCAGCGACCTGCCGGCCACCAGGCGGGGGGACCGTGGGAATGAGCCGCCCGAGGGCACGGCCGACGCTGGGGGAGCCAGGCGCAGGAAGAAAGACAAAGAGAAGGTTTGGAGGGGAGGGTCTGAAGAACAGGATGCTTCAGAAATCAGCTACGGAGCCGCATGAAACAAGACGGAGTGAAGAAGGATATTTGTGCAGGCGGGGGGGGGGCAGGCTGTCATCCACTGCTTTAATCAGTCACCGGGGGCTTCTTACGACTGCTGCTAATCTAACGCCACTGTCCTCTGCCGCACGCAGCCATCGCTGTCGGAGCCCCTCTCACGGAGGGAGAACAAGCGTGCCGAGGCGGCCAATCGGAAGAAGGACAGAGCAGGTGGCCCCGCCTCCCCGCCCCCACCCCCTCACGGCCTGAAAGCCTATCAGCTCTACACCCTGTACCGAGCCGAGGATGGCAGGGTCATGCAGGTGAGCCGTCTCTCACTGTCTGGCACCTTGAACTCGGACAGGATCTGTAAACTACCATTTTAGAGGATAAAGTCCATTTAAACTGCGGCACCTGAAATGCAACAAGTTACCCGGCTAAGCCAGAAATCTAGCTTCATGATCAAAGCCCCACTTCACTTAGCTTAAACTAGTAATTTAAATTACGTGGATGTCACATGGGGGCGGCATGGTGGTGCAGTGGTTAGCACTGTTGCCTCACACCTCTGGGACCCGGGTTCGAGTCTCCTCCTGGGTC
>JAODJX010000041.1:2285032-2304552 GCA_026776945.1 Isichthys henryi
GAGCGCCAGTGTACCTGTGTGGCAGCTGCAGCAGGAACGCAGTCATCCTCAGCTGACTCAACAAGCCCAGCACCTCCAACAGCGGCCACAGCTGCCCCTGGCGGGACACCTGGCGTAGGAGCTCCTCACCGGGAGGGGCCCCGGGGCCCCCATCGCCTGGCACGCCGGTGGGGAGGCCAAGCGAGGCCAGGACACTCCGCTGCCGCTCCACACAGGTCACCAGGCGCTCCACCACACCTGCCATCAAGGGAGAGCCGTTAAGAGGGTGACTGCCATGCAGTGACACAGCCTAGACATAGGGGGCGACACTCAAAAGACTCCGAAGCCCTTTTTCTCAGTGTCAGTGCCCCGTTGCTGTGCTTTGCTTTTGTGGGGCAGTATAGCAGAGCAAATTCATCTGGATGAACTGAAAGGAATGTACCCGAATGCTCTGGCTGCAGCTGGTGATTGGCCTGAAAGATCAGGCCCCAGGCCTGCACCAGTCCCTCCCGGGCATCCGCCCCCAGTGCGGCACTCCGAAGGCGGGCCAGCTCCTGTGCCCCGATTGGCCGGCTGCCATCTAGCCGAAGGTCGCTCAGGTCCAGGGCTTTGCTGAGGCGTCCCAGCTGTGCGGCGCATTCGGCGACAGACTCCAGCTGTGGGGTGGGATTGCAGTGTTTCACACTCCAGTGGGGACATGCATCCCACGGAGATGGGAAGCCATTAATAGGCGGCCCATCACCTTATAAGGTAACAGCTTTCCCAGCGCTTTCTGGATGGTTTTCAGAGTGGGGGCCACTGGACCCGGGCTGGATAAGCAGTTCTGGATCGCTGTGGATACCGCCTGCAGTTCCGGCTGACAGCTGTTGCCCGGGAAATAAGCATGTTCATTTGGTAATGCAGAGCGACATACGAGCATCACACATACAGCACATACAAGCATTACTACATACAGCTAAGTGATGCTTGCAAGGTTTAAAATGCCTCAGACACCATCTCCGCTGGCTTCAAACAGCCTCTAACAGCAGCAGTGCGAGTTTAAATGGGACAGAGGCGGTGGGCGGGGCTCACTCATACCCGGGATCCTCCAGCAGTAGCTGGGGCAGCCTGGACAGGAGGTGTTTCTGCACCCAGTGCCAGTGCAGGGACAGGATGGATACCGCCTTCGGGTCGGCGGTCAGGGAGTCACTCACGTCCCAAAAGCGATCCCGCCATCGCAGGAGCTGCAGCACCTAGGGGTGCAGTGGGAGGGAAACCGGAGACCCGGATCAGAGCAGAGACCCGGATCAGGACCGTCCCCGAGTACCCGGGCGGAGCAGAGACCCGGATCAGGACCGTCCCCGAGTACCCGGGCGGAGCAGAGACCCAGATCAGGACTGTCCCCGAGTACCCGGGCGGAGCAGAGACCCGGATCAGGACCGTCCCCGAGTACCCGGGCGGAGCAGGGACCCGGATCAGGACCGTCCCCGAGTACCCGGGCGGAGCAGAGACCGGATCAGGACCGTCCCCGAGTACCCGGGCGGAGCAGAGACCGGATCAGGACCGTCCCCGAGTACCCGGGCGGGGCCAAAACCTCAGGATTACATTCAAATGGAGAATAAAACCTATTGCTGCATTTCAGCTCATGTCTTTGGCAGAGAAACGGCTTACAGGCAAGTCTGACTGACCTCGAACATGAGGTGGTCCGAGATGTAGGGCTGCCCCGTCTGTACAGCCTGGAGCACGAAGGAGTCCCACAGCTGGAAGAAGGTGCGCAGGTGGGCCAGAACGGGGTGTGGCAGGTGCCCAAAGTCCACCATTCCTTTGACACATTATTAGCATCTTTACATCAACTTTAAACCCATTTTCATCATTTTACCAGCAAAACTCAGGTCCCAGCTGAAGGGTACAACAGCGCCCCCTCTGTGACAGCAATCAACAGGAGTGGCCTGTGGTCTTAACTATGTCGCCGCCCTGCTGGGAGCTGTAACAGCATGCCCGCCCACAGAAACACTCATCTGGCCCTTTAATTCATTTCTAATTGAAGTAAGGTACAATCCAATTACAGGCTCTTAGTGGGGAATTCCCTGCGGAGCAAAACCAAACTGCCCAATCACAGAACTCCCCGCTGATATACAGGACACAGCAAACATCACATGAGGTTTGGGCGCTACCTGATCTCACACTGTCATACCATCCAGACCTTACGCCGCGTTATACAACGTTCCGACAGCGCTACGCTATTTTGAAATCTTGCCGATAAAATATCCCCCACGATAAAACTGCACGCAGGGCTGGCAGTGTAATTTCGTCGCACAGTCACTACGATTTCAAAATACCACGATATACCGCGGCATCACCACACCCCGGCCAAGCCCAGGCCATACGTTACGTTACCTGGCCGCAGCAGAGCCCACCTTACCTTTGGAGAAGGCGGACGCCAGCCTGAGGACGCTGTTGTGGGCCGTGGTCTTCATGGCCGAGGCGCCTACAGCAGCCTGCTCCTCCCGGTCCGTCAGCAGGATTATCCTGCGGCAGAGCCGTGCCGAAGGTTACATCCCGCATATGCAGCTCTATACCGTGGTACTGAAGCGATTTACACTCAGGTCTGATATTTTCATACTGGATGGTGGTGAGATCATGTGGTTTGCAGTGATGTAATGCTTTTGAAAGGGATGCTTCATGGATTTCTCGGTATATTGATTAATTTCCTTACTGATTCCACAGGACCAGATAGTATTGTGACTATTTTCTGCTTGGAATGTGTTTAAACACTCGGCGTGAGGACAGCAGTTCTGCTGCGTTTTCCTCTTTGCTTTGCATAGACTAACTTAATATGTCGTTCGTTGTTTTGCTTTTATAATCAGTGTTTTGTTTGTTTTTTTTGCCTAGTTGTGGTTTATTTTTGTGTAACTCTTCCATCTGTGCACTTTACTTTCTAATGGAACGTCTGCGAGTGGCATGAGATCCAGTTAATGCCCCCCGCTATAGTTTAGGACTGACTGCCCACCCAGGTAGGTGGGGTATCTTTACATTCGTGGGGGTTCTGCCATCATGTGACATGATTTTGAACACGGGGGACAAGGCCGTCCCATCTGCCGGTACCCACCTGTTAGCCACGGCGTTCAAGGCATCCATGAACTCCATGTAACGATCCTCGTCCTCAAAGCTGCAGGTGTTGGCTAAAATGTCCAGGTACTGCTTATTCCAGCGCATGTCCACCAGAATGCGGTAGTCATCTGACATGGAGACAGGAATGAGATCAGTGCTGTCCAGTTAAGCTCTGACCAAGATGTGGTGGGGCTGCTGTGTCCTGTGACATCACGGGGGGTGGGGCAGGGCGGTGCTATGTCCTGTGACATCATGGGGGGCGGGGCAGGGCGGTGCTATGTCCTGTGACATCACGGGGGGCGGGGCAGGGCGGTGCTATGTCCTGTGACATCACAGGGGGCGGGGCAGGGCTGTGCTATCCAGTGACATCACGGGGGCAAGGGGTACCTGTACTGTGAGGCTGCAAGAGCTCAGTCAGTTTCTTGCCCTTTTCAGTCAGCTTGCTGCAGAAGACGGCCTTCAGCGCCCGAGTTCCTGCCTCCAGGCGTACAAGTGCTGCGTCTACAGTGGGGAATGGGCCCGAGACCCAGCGTCAAACATACGCAATGCCACCCACGCCGCCAGAACTGTGGCAGAACTGCGACCCGTAGGGGCAGGACTTACCTGGAACCACGCTGTAGCTCTTGGCGAGGTGCGAGAGCCAGTTACTCCGCAGCACCCAGTCTCCGTGCGACGCCCTCTCTGTCACCAGCCTGACAGCTGTGGGCAGCAGGCGGAGGGTGACCCCGGCCCCCTCCTCCTCCCCGCAGCCGGCGAATAGCTGACCATCCAGGGACGAGCCACACTGCAGCGCCCTCTGCAGGTCACTCAGGGTCAGGGGACGACTCCTTCACACAAACACCCGTGGAGGCCAAATCACAAAGCTGCTCAGCTGCCGAATTCCCTGTTACTCTCAGTATTATTAGTATACTAGTATAGGATACTAACACCTGCTACCAGAGGTGCTAAACTATACTGCTTATTCTCAGGAGTAATTCAGGTTACTCTGTAAGAGCCACTCAAACCAGCAACATCCCTGTTGTGTTCCTGGGCACGATGCTGCCTGTTGCCATTTACCTTACCCAGGGCAAACAGTGACACGCGACATGGGTCTGGACCTAAAAACGTACTGGCGCACGGAGCTTCCTAGCCCAGCCCAGAACGTGCCGTCTCACCTCTCCCCCTGCAGGCTGAGAGCGTTCAGGCAGAAGAGCAGCACCTGCCCGTCCCTCAGGACGGCAGAGAAGCAGGAATCCTCCGCAGATAGCAAGGCGGGGGGGAGCCTGTCAGGCCAGACCCCAGCACAGAGCAGCCGGCGCCCCCACCTGTCCATGTCCAGGGCAGACAGGTGCTTCTCGATGATCTCCAGCGCTTGCTGAAATCACAGTCAGCCTTGTTGGTCCACTGTCCTGAGATCATGGTTTACGGGACTTGCACACTTTCTAATCACGTTTCAGCTTAAATGCTGTGAAATATCTAAAACCTCAGCCCACATGTAAAACACCGGATACAAGCACCCCAGTAACATTTTCTGCGTGGCGATACAATTGGTGTGTGGAATTCAGTAGAAGAAAATTGTTCCTATTAAACTGCTCACTACAAATTTTGTGGATTATCTTGAGTGACTGCATCATGATTTCCAGTAAGAGGAGGTGATTCCACTAGACAGAATGTGAGAGCTGGTGTTGGAGTCCAGCCTATATTGAACTGTATCCTGCGCCCAGGGTACCTTCTGGTTAGCAGCACTGCGCTGGCTCTGGGAATAGACCTCCACACAGGCCTGCTCCACAGAGCTAAGGAGGTCCATCCCACGCTGCAGTTGGCTGGACAGCAGGGCGGCGACATGGAGCAGAGATGTAAGTGAAGAGGCTGGAGAATCTGCACAGAGGAAGAAAGACCCATGGGTTGAGCTTCACACCCAAAGCCGTGTTTGGGGACCCAATCACGTCCATTATTTTAGAAAGCTCACCCCAAAAGGTAGCTTTGACCTCCGTGTGGATGGTGATGAGTAGGTCGCACACGCAGTCCCCGGGCACGCCAGCCGCCTGCAGCATGGTCTTCAGGTCCAGCAGGTCCCATCCGCTGCCCTCGTGCTCCCCGGGGATGTAGATCTCCACCCCGCGGTTCCGCATGGCTCTGGAGATCTCACCGTGGGCCGGGTCCATGGTGAGGAAGAGTCTGGGAAGAGGATGATGAGAGATGGGGTTCGGAGGGCAGCCGCCAGCGCATAGTGGCCTCATCGCCATGGTGACCACAGAAGGTGTCTGAATATTGGGGGTCATAAAATCACGTCCACCTATATGATTGCACTTAGAAAAGCTCAGATATAACCGTCTGCCTCTAAAAATACATCTAATTGGTAGATGTAAAATTACAACAATCTGAGAGTGACCAGTACTGTTTGCTTTGATTAAAAATCACGTTATGTTTTTGAAAAACATGCATATAATTCAGGCTTTTACTAATAAAATTTTATCCAAAACTATTCGTGGGTAGTTTTTTCTATGATAGTTCATCACTGCATTCTTAATGAATCCAGGAGATACAGCTGGGGTGTTGAAAGAATGGGAGCCGACCTGAAGTTGGGGTGGGGCGTGATGCAGGGGGTGGTTCCGTCGATTACGCCGCGCTCGCTTATGGTCAGGCTGCCCCCGGGTTCTAGCAGCGCGTTCAATCGGTCCAGAACTGAGGGGCTTCACACAAGGAAGAGCCAATGAGCGACGACAGAGATACAAGATACGAAAGAGTAGGCCTGAATCTTCGATAGCGGGCCTGAAACCCACAATCCTCATGGTGCTTAGGAAAGGGTTTTATTACTGATTCCTTTGTTCATTTCCTAGAAATCTTTTACAGTCTCCAAGGAAAAGTAGCATTTGTGATGACAGAAGCAGATCAGACAGGAATGACTTTCAGTGACCTACCTGCAGAAGTTCACGTTGTCCATGAGCAGCCAGTCACCGGCCTGAAGGGCCTGGACCAGCATGCCATCCAACCACTCGAAGCTGCCCTGATTCCAGCCGTCCTGCATCTGGGCCAGCCGCTCACGGAGCAGCGTGAAGTCCAGCAGCAGCTTGGACATGTCTGCAGGAAGCCATGCCAGGCATGGCCATCAAGACCATGGAGATAAACCCAAGAAAACCCAAGTCTTTATGCGAATGGCGAGTTCATCGCCGAGCCCTGCGGTGACTGTACCTGCGAAAACCTTGAGTTTCGTATTGAGCTTCTGCAGCAGTGTGATGATGACCTCCAGCTTGTCGATGGCCTCCATGGTGACCAGCCCGTCTGGGCCCACCAGCCTCTCCTCCTTCAGCCATCGGCAGAAAACGCTCCAGTTCCTCAGCAGGAACTCGATGTCCTGCACTGCTCCCTCCAGCGTCATCAGGCCGCGACGCGTCACCATGGCTACCACGTAGTCCACGTTCTCCAGGAGCTGCTGCCAGGGCCGCATGATGTCCACCTGGGAATGGGGAGAAGCTCCTGAACTTCACTGCAAGAGGCCCAAAAACATAAGCGGGGCCAACCCTATAATTAGCCAATGGTTTGCCGTGAATTGATGACTGACAGGGGAGGGGATATTGACAGCTTTCAGCTCCTGCCCCAGTGGCTCCACCTCTGTATACGCCACTAACCAAAGACTTGAGAAGGCCCAGAACAGCCTGCAGGTGGCCTCCTTCTACACGTTACCTGCTCGAAGCCCCCCAGTAGCTCGGTGGTGTCCATCGCACTGTTCATGGCCATGACCCTGAGCCGGTGGCCGGCCAGCAGAGCCAGGAGACGCACCAGGCTCGTCTTGCCGCTTGCCGAGGGGCCCACCAGCACCGCCATCCAGCCCATCTCCACACACTTCATCAGCGACTCCAGGGGCCTCAGTGCCTGGTGGCTCACGGACAGTGGGGGTTCCAGGGCCATGGAAGGGCCCCCACTGCGCGGGAGGACTGAGTAACCCACCTGAGAGAGCCAGGAGAGAGGCGGGGTCACAGCTAGGGGGCGCCCCGAGAGAGGCGGGGTCACAGCTAGGGGGCGCCCCGAGAGAGGCGGGGTCACAGCTAGGGGGCGTTTTACAATGGAACACATTCAGAATGCTGGACTGACCTGAAGGTTAAGCGGAGTGATATGGAACTGCCGGGAGCCAGAGTAAGGCTCAAAGTCCTCGCCGAAAACCTTCCTGAACACAGAGAAGACCTTCAAAGAAAAGAAAATTATGACAAAAATGAAATCAGCGGTGTCATCTGGCTAGTAACACACTGAGCTCAGCGCCATGTCGATGGAGGGTGGCGTGCAAGCGGTGGTACCTGGGCCTTGTCCGCCTCCGTCCGCATGCGGTCAGCGTACACCAGGCCCACATGCTGGCCCGGGTTATAGAAGCCTGGCGATTGGTCGGCCTGCATCAGCTGACACCAGCGGAACATGTCGCGCAGGTTGAACTCCCAGGGGCCCCCTCTCTGGCCCCACCTCCTCTCCAGTGCGACTTCTTGAACGAGCTGGGAGCAGGAAGGTGAACCAGTTAGAAGAGTAGCACCTGCTGCATTCAGAGCGATGCTGATTACAATCACTCTCATTTGTTAAAGTGTCTTTTAACGCCTTGCATGGCCAGACTGACAGTGTAGAGACATTCTATCCTAGTCAGCTAGTAGCTAGCATTATACAGTGTGATAAAAGCAGTTTAGATGTGTACAGATGCGTGTGCCAGCAGTCTCTTTACGGGTTAGGATGCCTGGACACGTCACCATATAACATGCTGACAGACGCGTCGTTCTCCGTGGGGGACGTCACCCCACCCGTGGGGGACGTCACCCCAGGGCAGGTGCATTATTTATGTTTTTAATCTCCATATTTAGCCATGGGATCGGGCCGAACTCTCAGGGGTTTGCCAGCAGGCGGCGCTGCGTACCCGGTTGTTGAACTGCACCATCTTGGAGATGATGTGGTCATCTATGGAGGCGAACATGGAGCCACCGATGAATTCCATGTCCTCACTGGACAGCTGGTCCACATACACCTGGAGGAGGGAGTGATGCGGAAACGATTATCTGCAGGGCTGGGACACAGCGGCGGTGTGACGTGAAGGTGAGCGCTTCGCACCAGCCCACCTGCGTGAACCTGTTGAGGAAGGACTTGGGCAGCCCCTTACGCCCCCCGCCCTGGGTGAAAGGGTTCTGACAGCCGAAGATCTTCGTCTTCTCGTGCTGCACATGGAAGCTCATACCAAGCTCAGGGATGTAAATCTCGGCACGGTGGTCGAAGCAAGCGTTCAGGCCTTCCAGGACAGACTGTGAGGCCAGGTTCAGCTGGAAGAGAAGACAAGTGTGTGTATGTGTGTGTGTGTGTGTGTGTGTGCGTTTTTAAGCACGGGTTGAGGTATACGTACCTCATCGAGGACGATCCAGTGCCCCGCTTTCAGGCCAGCCAGCAATGGTCCATCTCTCCATGCAAACTCTCCGCCTTTACCTCCCTCCACCGGCAGGTCAGTCCCAAACAGGTCGGTCACGTCCTGCTCACAGAACATCACCCTCAACGGACGTTGTCACCCCCCAGGACGGATTTTCATTGAGCTGGTAGAACCTCCATACGGTAACTCGTGCAGGACATTACAGACACGCTGCCTACAGGGGACGTACGGTTTGCTCAGAGAGGTTGATCCGGACCAGATGGTGTCCGGACACTCTGGTCAAGGCTGCCACCAGGCTGGTTTTTCCCACACCGGGAGAACCTTCCAGGAGGACGGGCCGCTGGAGCTTCAAGGCTCGGAGGACTCGCAGGGCGTTGACGGCAGCGGTCCCTGCTCCCAGGACGTAGTCCAGCAGGTTCTGGGACTCAATCTCCGGACCTGTAAGGGGAACCCCCAAAATCTGACTCCCAGCACCAATCTCCTAGGTCTTAACCAGAATATTAGCCCTGCGTTACACATAACTAGCAGTCCACTGAAGACTTCCAGGCTTTAGAGACCTGCGGTGATGTAGAATGGGTCGATGCCAAAGCAGTGCTCGCCCCACTGAGGTTCCCGTGACGAGACGACATCATAGACGCGGAAGGTTCCGGCATCTCGCTGTAGCCTGCTCTGCAGGAAGGCCAGGCAGGCGCGGCGATGGAGCAGTGCGCTCTCTGCTGAGGAGGCGGTGGTACCTGACATCATGGAGAAACAGGGTAAGGGCCGCTGAGCGCCATGGCGATAGCCACCCTCTACAGAGTCGCGTAACACGTCGCCCCCATCTCCCATGCAGCTCGAAGGCGACTGAACACGCCATACACACGCATATTCACATGTGAACATTTACACTGAAACATACATGGGAGGCCCTGCTCAGTTCAGCAAAAATCTTGCAAATTCACTAAATATATCACCAGCAGTTCATTCATTTTGATTAGTAATACATTGAAACCCAAATTATAGTTCTGGGTTAAAAAGTTGAGGCTGTCAAAAAATTATGACATTTAATAAAAAAGAAAATGTATGTGGAAGATATATGCAGGTATGTTAAACATTGCTTGTCAAAGCACTTCAGT
Source organism: Isichthys henryi (assembly GCA_026776945.1). Classification (NCBI taxonomy): domain Eukaryota; kingdom Metazoa; phylum Chordata; class Actinopteri; order Osteoglossiformes; family Mormyridae; genus Isichthys; species Isichthys henryi. The sequence continues at coordinate 2,294,585 of JAODJX010000041.1, forward strand.
ATTTAGTATAGTACTTACTATAAAAAAGTTCACTGACTTTTTTCTCCTATGCAAACATGAAGCAGTTTTGGCAGCCCAGCACAAACTGACTCTGCATGAAATACTTTTATGTTTAACTGGAACCAGTTAAGGGGTCGCCGTTACCAATTTCGCACACTAATCGGTACACCAGTAAAGGACTACCACGAGCCAGCCAGCTGCTCAGTCATTTAAACGGCAGCGATTTAGCCGAAAAGCTGGCCGCCTCTCTCCATCTCCATCCGCAGACTCACCGGAGCCGATCCCGTCGATGTACACGAGGCAGGCCGCGTGCACGAACGCCGTCACCGGGTCCAGGGGCGCCTGGCACTCCTCGTCCCCCTCCTGCCCGCAAACGCGGTTCATGAAGGACACCCAGGACAAGATGTCGCGCACGCTCAGGATGCACCGCCTCCCAAAGTCCTGATTGGTCAGCCAGTTGATGAAGTCCAGCATTAAGTGGGCGATGTCCTTCCCTGCACCCAGGAGCAAAGGGGGTGGGGCTATCCTGACGCTGTACCAGCTATTGATAAGAACATTCACCGAACGGAGTAAACAGTGACAGACTAAAAGCTTATAGAGGGTGAGCCCTCATAAGACTACATTTATATTCTGGTTACGTGCCAGCAGACACTGTAAAGCCTTAGAGAAACACGACATCAGTTCATTCATCCAGGGAGCCATCCCAAGGCACCAGGGGAACATCCAAACTGCGCGCACACACACACACACACACACACACACACACACACACACAGACACACAGACACACAGACACACAGACACACACACACACTCGAACCCTTAACCCCAGAGATATCAGGCAACAGCATTACCGACTGAGTCACCGTGCCACCCAGGGGCGCTGCTAGAGATTTTAGGAGCTCATTACAGCATATCATACTGGACCCCCGACCCAGGCTCACCACTCATGCTAACCTCACTCTCCTTTATGTCGCACCTGATGAAGCATTTTATGTTTACGTTAAAACACCACATATAACTCATGGGAGTTAATCACTAGGTGAAAAATGATCTTACGAATTGTGGCTAAGTGTGACTGGTATGGGGGCGCTTGGTCACATGACAACAAAGGCCAGCACACACCTCGGTGGTCCTGCAGGTCCAAGGAGAGACCAGGACGCAGGTTGTGCCGGATGATCTTGACAAGGTCGCTTCGGCTGTTACTCTGCGGGCACCAGATCTCGGTGAAGCGGTTTCTCAGCGCGGGTGACAGCTGTGGGGAGAGGGGGGGCACAGTGAAGACATTTATGAAGAGGTTCTTCAACAGTGGTGGGGGGGGAGTATCTCGCCTCGGACACGGCTCACCTCCTTCTTCCCGAAATCTCCGCCCGGATTCATGGTGGCCAGCAGGCAGAACCGCGGCGCCGCTGTGATGAGCTCCACGTCGTCCTCGTCCCCGCTGCCCTTCTCGGCCAGAACCAGCGATTTCTCAGTCTCCAGCACACTGCGGACACGGACAGCACCATCAGCGGAAGCCCATTAGGGGGCGCCATACAGAGCTAAAGCATATGGCGATGAGGCAGCCAGCCATGTCGGCTGGGCCTATACAGGGGAATAGGAAGGGCAGGCTTGTCTCACCTGTTGAGTCTCTCCAGCACTGAGTCGTCCGCCAGTGAGATCTCATCCATCAGGAACAACCCGCCCTCCTTCATGGCCAAGACTAGGGGGCCATCGTGCCACTCGAAGAGCCGAGTATCTTCGGTGCCCTCCTGTGGTAGGGAGGAGCTTTTAACCCCGGTTTATAATCACTAAGCCAATGTTTGCCTATATTTAGGAAGAGTGCTACCTCCTCTATCCCCGCGTGCCGCACTGGCCGAAGCCCGCCCAGGAAGTCCGACGTCTCCATGTGCAGGTGGCAGTTCAGGGAGTAGAACTTCTGTCCCGCCAGGGCAGCAAACAGCTGGCAGATGGTGGTCTTTCCACAGCTGAGCAGAAACCTCACATCAGCTTCACCGTGGCCAGTTCCAGCCCAAGCTCTTCTCTACACAGCACACACCCTGTTGGCAGGGGTGGGCAGAGCTTAAGGCAGCGCTTACCCAGTGTCTCCCACCAGCAGCACAGACTCGCCGAAGCGCAGCGCCCGTCCCACCAGCACGGCCAGCCTCCTCATGCCCTGAGTCCACACCACGTGACGGAACTCCTCAGGGACATCCTCCAGACTCCCCACAAAGGGGCCTGCCAGTCAGGAGAAGACCAGTGATGTAAGAGCTACGGTGGTGCCGGCATTCGGGTTACCGCAGCAACATCCCCCTGCCGTTAGGGCCCGGACACATGTAACATAACAGTTGTCTGCTATGGCTTTCAGCTTTACATGTACTTCAGCACCTACAACGATCCATTCCACAGGCTGTGCTTTAAAGTACTGGAGGCCACCTCCAGAAATGAAATGTTTCCATTGACAAAATTATTACCTAAGCTAAGGAAAAAGTCAACGGCTTTCGGCAATGGCGAAATATTTAGTAGTCAACTACATTTGCTAAGAAAAATCCTTGGGCCCTTCCTATTAAAAGGGCAATTTCAGCGTTTCCACCCCCCCCAGGATTATTTTAGCACTAATGATTTTGTCAGCATGATCATTATTGCAAAACCTGAAGGTATTTTAAGCGCCACACTCAGACAGCACTGCACATCCTAGGCACACTTACTGAACTGCTTTTTCAGGCTCGCCTCTGAGAAAAGGGTACTGGGGTCGATCTTCCTCTTGAAGTGCTTCTCCAGGATGCCCTCAATGATGCCCACTTCCTCCGTCTTCCTGACCCGCCCTGCCAGCAGCATGAACCCTGAACAAAACAACACAATTCTTCAATTCCGGGTCGCTATAGAAACACATCACTGTTCTGAGGAGCGATCAGCCTTAAGGACAAACCACTGCCGCTTTGATCTCACCGTCGTCGGCCAGATGCTGCAGCCAGTCGTGGGAAGATCCTGCGTCCTCCTCCAGCCTGTACCGCTCGGCCCAGCGGAACAGATCCCGCAGGGTTATGAACCCATGCTTGCCAGCAAACACAGTGGACCCCCTGCGCAGCGACTGAACAGAGACAAGCACGGGAACGCTCTGAAACACAGCAGCACGGGGAAAGCGCGGACTGGCGACTGGACATGCGACGGGCAGCGGGGCCCTACCTGCAGCTCCTGCATGACCTTGACCAGTTTGGCGCAGTACGAGGGTGGCAGGCAGCAGCGCTGGTGCAGGATGACCTCCAGCTCCGCGCTGGGCAGCTCGTCGAAGTGCAGCTCCACGAAGCGGTTCCGGAAAGCTCTGGACAGAACCTGCAGGCAAGACGTCATCGTTTGAGAGCACCGCTCCGGGCCTCCGCGCGGTGGCCACGCTGAACGCTAGGATGACGTACCTTTCTGCCCCCGTAAAGGCCCGGGGGGTTCTGGGTGGCAAACAGCATGAAGCGGGGGTGTGCCCTGACCACCTCCTGGGTCTCGGCAATGAAGAGCTCGCGGTTGTCATCCAGCAGCCTGTTCAGCGCCTCCAGCACGTCGGTGGGGGCCAGGTTGAGCTCATCCAGGATTATCCAGTAGCCTTTGCGCATGGCATCGATGAGGACTCCTGCATGGCGCACGGAGGAGGCGCACTCACATATGTATCGCCGCTGGAATACCGGCACTAACTGTGCGTCATAACACACGCACACTCCTACTCAGCACTGTGACAACATAAAAGTACCGAAGCACTTGGATAAACGTTCAGCGAAACGCTGCACGACTGCGGCTTGGGACTCATGACCAGAAGGCCGTTGGTTCAAATCCCAAATGCCCGCAGAGAATTTACACTGTTGCTTCCCTGAGCAAAGCCCTTTATCCCCAATTATGCCAGGAACTTGCCCCGTTTTCTCAATGTATGTTGCTTTGCGGCTGTATAAATGTAAAAATATTAGATATTAAAGTTTTTTTGTTTTGTTTACAAGCCCTCCACCACGTTCAAAGGCTACCAAACGGAATGCAGGGTACAGAGATGTGGTGACAGCAGGAAACCGGTGACCAGCCGCGCTCCTGCCTGGACCGCTACCTTCTCTGAACACCAGCTTTCCCCGGCTGTCCGACGAGTAGCAGCCGATGTACTCCTGGATGTCTGTGTGCTCGTGATTGTTGATCCTGACGCACTGGTTCCCCGTGGTGGCCGCCAGCCACCTGATCAGGCTCGTCTTGCCCACAGAGGTTTCCCCCTGGATCAACACAGGATGCGTCCTGTCCAAAAGAAACATGGACTCTTTATAAGAGAGCGAATGGCCTCCAAAATCCCTCCACAGACTCAATAATTCATTTCTGCAGTGAGAAGTGTAACATCTTTTTTCATACACTATGGTTCACATTTCACTACAGTTCACATATTAATAGTGAATCATTTTAAGCTCATTTCAGTCATAGTGACATTTTCGTAATACAGATTTTACAGAGAGCAGACGAATGACACGCTCATCACATGACGCGTACACACACACACACACACACACACACACACACGCACACGCAGCGACCAACAGAGCAACCAGAAGAGATCATGTGACCGGGAGAGCCAATAAGGTGCTTCCTACCCAGCAGACACCACCCTGGCCAGGTCGCGGAGGTTAAGCTTCACCGACTGGGTGAGGATGTAGCACTGGTCCACCACTGGCTCCATCTCCCCTTGGGACACCCAGTACCCCTCCACCTCCACACACCTCCTGCCTGGGGGCTCTGGGATTGGCTGGCACGGGAGAGACACACTGGGTTCATCTGCATGATCTGTTCATCGTGCAGGAGAAGGCAGTCTGTAGGGGGCGCCGTGAGCGAGTACCTGCTTGAGACACTTCACGTTTCTGCTCAGAATGTACTGACAGACCAGCTTCTGGACCACAGGGTGAGAGCTTCTGTCCAGCTGGGTCAGGAAGCTCAGACAGAAACCCTGAAATAATAATAAAAAACAATCAAAATGGGGCTCATGTGAGGCTCAGGTTAGGGTGCTGTGCCTGTGATCAGAAGGTTGCCAGTTCGAATCCCGATCCGCAGAGTGATGTCACCATTGGGCCCCTGATCGAGGCCCTTAACCCCTAACTGCTAGCTATACTGAAGCCCCCCGGGGCTCGTCAGACGCCCACCTCATAGAGCGAGCGCTGTGCATTGAGGCACGGGTTCCCCGCCGCGTACTTCAGCGCCCGGCACAGCGTCCGAAGGCTGTAATGCGGCCGGTTCCCCGTCCCATCCACGAGGCGCGACTGTGCGTCCCGCCGCACCGCCAGGTAGAAGCTGAGGGGGGGAGACGACAGGGGTCAGCGCCGTGCTGCCTTACATTGGGGGACAGGGGGGTCCAGGGGAGGAGCATCCTGACCTTATGATCCCGCTGATCACACTCTTGTTTAGGTTCAGGCCCTTAAGGTAGTCTGACACCAGAACCCTCAGATCCCTCTCATTTTCCAGTTCTTCCACATAGAGCTCAGTAAACCTACAGATCAGACAGGGTGAGACCTTAAGAGACACGAGCAGTACACCTGTCTCAGGAAGGGAATAAGCATTCTGAACATACACACATTTAATGCACTTAATTACATTCCATTATGCATCGGCCTGTCTTCCACTTCTGAATATTAAAAACACCTGGTTAATAAATGTTAATAAAAGAAGAACAAGTCAATTAATTTGGCTACATTTTTTCCCAGAAATCCTATTACATAGCAACAGTCACCTAAGGGGTGTAGCCACCGCATAGGCCCCCGCCCCACCTGTTTCTGATGCCGAGGGGCAGATTTCGCTTCCCCACGTCTGTGGCCGGATTCATGCAGGCAAAGAGGCGGAAGTCTGGGTGTCGAACCAAAGGCTCTGCGTGGACAGCGAAGGCAGACGGCCTTCAGTCATACAGTAACCAGGTAGCAGGCAGCACAGCCACGTTAAAACGGTATTAACACGTTAGTCTAAGGCTGCAATGAAACACTAACAGGAATAACGTCACTAGGGCGACACTGAAGAGCAGATTCATAATTATCACATTATTATATACTGTACGTCGTCGCCTTCTAATGAGAAACACGCATCTCCCAAAATCCATTATCTCAGGAGCGTCTCAAAAACTACTTTACAAAACAGACCCAAAATAACATGGACGAGACATCAGTGAAGAGTTTATGCCTTACATGGATTTACCTCGACTGTTGTCAGGGAGGTAAATGTCAATGTCAAAAAGATACAAACTAACCTCGACTTATATTAAAAATTAACAATGATGTCAGTTAGCTAGCTATCAGCATTCTTAAAGTAAAGTAAAGTAATCCCTACAAACACCATCATGAATAAAAAATTAACTAGCGTAAACATAAATATTAGTCACATACATGACTTCATAAAACAGCAATCAGATATCAAATGCTATCAGCAGACAGAAGAGAATGTCAATAGTCACAATCGTCGAATCACAGGTGAATCACAAATGAAAACGGCGAGAAAAGCACAGCTGTGTGCGAACATTATAAACGACGGATAATATACAGAAATGCTTTAGCATGTCCACCGGTACCACAGTGAGCTCAATTCACCGCCAGACCAACGATTATTAAAAGTACAAACCAGGCTAGAAAGCTACGCATGCAAGCCTTAGTTTATTTGGTATCACTTTATATTCAGTACACCTTCATGATGCATTCATAGAACATTCAGTACACCTTCATGATGCATTCATAGAACATTCATAAGCAGCATGCAAGTCCACTAACATCCCTTAAAAGCTTTAATATACATCAATGAGAAACATTACACGATTATACAATTATATATGCTCACTTACCAGCACTCAGTACCACAGAGCCTACCTGTGTCACCATGGTTACCAGCACTCGGTACCACAGAGCCTACCTGTGTCACCATGGTTACCAGCACTCGGTACCACAGAGCCTACCTGTGTCCCCACGGTCCAGCAGCACCAGAGACCCCTGGCTGCCCTCCAGCAAGCCACTCAGGCACTCCAGGGTCTCAGCCGCCGCCAGGTTGATCTCATCCAGAAGGATCCACTCTCCCTTCTTCACCGCCTGTGCTAGCGTCCCCTTAAATGGGAACACAGCCGAGGGGTCAGCTTATGCCAATGTCCGCCACCAACTATTCCCAGCATGCTTTGCAACATGACTACCTTAATACATTCCACCATCACAGTCAGTCACGAAATAACCAGATACTGTTAATAACAACCCTAAAATAGCTGTTCAGCCAGGAAGGAGGTAGGGAGACATTATAAAGACTCACCTCCACGAATGAGAAGACGAGTGCCGTCTCACAGGCCCTGATCTGCTGCTGGGTCTGGCTCAACCTGAGGGCCAGAGCCTCCCACTGCTCCCTGAGGAGAGCTGCTGTCAACAAGCACAGGGTCCTCGGTGTGAACCAGGAGGTCAGCAAACAGCTCAATGACAGACAACACTGAGCACGCTCTGATCCACACTAATGCATCTCTGCAAAAGCAGTTATTCTGCAGAGCTCTGCTCAGCTGGCACCGATCACGGCCGTACGCTTATCAAGGCGTCAATACTCAAAGAGCAAGGACCCATCTGTGAGTACAGCATCTGCTCTGAGCAGCCTGCCCTCGCACGCGGGACGAACGCAGTACCGTCGGGCTTCTTCTGCAGCTCCTTGGTGAGGGCAGACTTGCACACGTGGTCCATGAGCTTCAGCAGGTCCTGCCAGCGTTTGCTCCGGAAGCAGGTCTGCACATGACCCAGGAAGGTGAGGTTCTGCTTGCGGGAGTACGTCTGAGAGAAGAGGTCCTCAAAAGCCTCACGCAGCGGCAACAGGATCAGCTTGTGGTCCACGGGCTTGTAGCTGAGAGGGACGCAGAGGCAGTGAGAGTCATGGGTCTCTTAGGGACAAGATTTCCATCACACCAGCAGAACCCGAAAGCCTAACCCTAACGCATCAGAACATGACAGGAGAGAACATCACGATAACGGCTCCAAAGGCTCTGTGTAACTGGTTCTGACTACAAAGAACTCTGAACCTACCCCCCCAAGAGATCGGCGGTGTCACTCTGCTGGTTCATGTTGACGACCCGTAGCCGGTGCCCTGGAGGAGAAAGGAAAGTGCGTCATGCCTGCAGTGATGAGCGCTAGAGGTAGACACCAAATGAAAGTGCTGGGGTGGGATTTTTACCCGTCAGCCCTGCCAGGTGCTGCACGGTGGAGGTCTTGCCGGTGCCAGTCTCCCCCACCAGCAGAATGGGCTCGCCCCGGCTCACACACACAGCCAGCTGCTCGAGAAGGACGGAGGACGGCCTCGTGGCGGCGAAAGTGTGCTTCTCTCTGCGGAGGTAGACCGAGGTGAGGACTATGCAAAGGAAGGTAGCTCAGGTCACTTAACGGAGCTTAAGACTTTAACAATGCCACCTTAATATGTTTAACGAATAACTCATGAAGTACTCAGGTATTTCTAAAACTCTGTAACTCAGTCTGAAATTACAGGACTTCCACCTTATGTTTTATGGTGTGGGCAGCTTCCTTCAACAATACCTTTAAATGTTCCAATGCAGGCTTTTCCATTTTCTTTTATATCAACATATTTTAATACAGCTTGACCTTAAAACTTCTTTCTGAGATTTTCTGTGAGGGCAAATTTCAAGCATATTTACAAAATATTAAAATACCGATGAATCTAACTGCATTTTGGTGAACGCATCACTACAGCTTCATTAAATTCTGGTGAGCGTTCCAGCATCATCCAAGCTTGGCATGACCGAGGAACTGAGGGAAAACTCGGAAAGTGAACTGCAAAGGGGTTAGTGGCCGTCTCACCTCGAAGAGGACAGGACACAGAGTCTGTGTGTGAAACGCGAGTCGGCAAGCAGCCGCGCTGCTGCTGAAGGCGTGAATATCTTCTGCTCCACACAGATGGAGTGATTAGCCATAGTGAGCTGATTAACTGCTGGCACAGTGACCAGAATGTATGACGGCAGAGGCCCCCCCACCCTGGCTTACACGCGGAGGCGGACGGCTTCACACTGCTTCCGTGGCACGGTAGCTCGCCCAACCGCAACGTCGAGCTCCGTGACTCTGATTTCCGGCTGGTACATTTGGCAATAGTGCTGCACCTAATTGAGAGAAAGCACCAGATTTCAACAGCTATCAGCCTCCAGCAGCCCCTTCCTATTCAGCCAAAACACCCCTACAGCAAAGACAGAAATGAAACAGTCCATTCACAACAGTCAGTCAGACTGAGCTAATGGCACGAACCATCACAAATGAGGGGCCGGCTTGCTCTTCACGGCTGACCTCCTACCTTTTCTTTGGAGATGTTGAGCTTGCTGCCGATAGCCTCGGCCATGCGCTGCCTGCTCTCAGGGCTGGGCAGCATGGCGGTGAAGCAGTCGAGAGCCTGGGGGAGAGAACCAGGAAGAGCTTAGCAATAACGCTACGCGCGGCACAAAGATCAGATATCCAGAGGGAAACTGTTTGCTACAGCCAAAATGCAGAAGGGATGCTAAAATGCCAAAGCAACAAGTCTGCTTTGCAATGGGCCAGAATGGAGGACCCTATTGATTTTGGAGAAGCGTAATATCGCTCTGACTGCATGGCTCAACATAGCCTCCTTGGTTATAAACAGAAACAATTTCAGATCAATGGGCCACTAGCAGGCATGGGACAGATCCAGCCGTGCATGGGAGCCGCGGTGCATGGGAGCCGCGGTGCATGGGAGCCGCGGTGCATGGGAGCCGCGGTGCATGGGCAACACTGGCGGCGTACCTCGTGGAAGACATTCTGGGCCACGTCTGAGGACGTGCCGGAGAAATGGTGAGCGATCCTGTCGCACCACTTCAGCAAATCCCTTCAAAGGATAAGAAAGGTAGAGTCAGCTAGACAGAGACAGAAGCTTGGCGGGGGGGGGGGGGGGGAAACCATAAGGCCGCAAGCAAGAAAATTAAAAACACCACAATAAAAAAAAACAACCACACCACCAAAATAAAACAGGCA
>JAODJX010000041.1:2338089-2350930 GCA_026776945.1 Isichthys henryi
TGCTTCCTCAAATTCATTTTAAAATGTTCTCCCGCTAATTTCCACTTATGGCCACGAGTTCTAGTATTTAAACTAAACACTGCTGACTCGACATGTTACTTACTTGTTGGGTCATTTCACCATCATGTCATTCAGCCGATGTGAGACAGGGTGCCTCGTAATATCTCACAGTTTTATGGGCAGAGAGGTGGAGCCCAGCTCAAGGAGAAACAGTATTAGAACAGACTACAGTAACAGAAGGAAACAATTCTGAAAAAGTTACGCATTAAGCCATAAAATCTTCCCTACTTACCTTCAAGCACCTTGGCTTACAGTCCTAATGTGGAGGCAGTGGAATGAATGAAACATGCATTTCATCAAGGGTCATTGAATTAGTACAAGCATCAACAGCAGCCTTTTCTGACTATTAACTCAAACTACAGATTCAACACACTGTGATCGAAACTTGCGGCAAAACTTTTGAAAGTTGTACTACCTTCCGCTGAAAGCAGCTGGTCCTCCTGTCTTCACACCAGGACTTTTCTGCACACTGTCATTTACTGACCACATCTAAGAGGTTCCTTTTCACCAGTACTAATCTACTGTGGCTTAACAGCAGAGGTGGACATTTCCGGTTCAGACCAAGATTTTGTTTCAACCAACCAGCTGAGTACAGTCACAGTCAGAGTCACAGTCACAGGGGTATTCAACATTTTTTGCTTAAAATAAAATCTTGGTCTTGATTTTTATTTTCTGGATCAGAAATGTCCACATCTGCATAACTCTGAGGAAAATGAGTGAGATGCAGAAAAACACTCAACTGACACATTTTATACATATGATCTTTATTTCATTAACAGAAATGGTGTCCAGACAAAAAAAAAAAAAAAAAAAAAAAAAAAAATCATTTATATAACACTACTGTTTGAAATGAATGAAAATGAGGTTGCACAATACTGTATTTACAATTGGGGAAAAGTAATTAAATTTAATTAGGGTCGTGTAGCAAAAAAGTAAAAAGTCTAGGTAAGAGAATAAGCATATCACAGCTATCTCGAAATCGACAATATTAACACAAAACAGTCATCTAAAAAAAACCCAAGAGAAAATAAATGAACTACAAGCTTAAGAATCGTTAACATTTAAAAAATGGTGCAGCAAAACCTACCAATACAATAATCCATATAATCTGTGTAAAAAGCATGTAGAAAAAACACCTGATGTGGTTGCTGATACAGCCATTGACCAGTTATGAGAGGTATGAACATTTCACAGGTAGATAAGTGTGACAAAGTCTATACTGTTGACTCAGCAAAGGGGCACAGGCCCTTGCATACACTTCACTTAAATGTGAATTATGGCCTCTGTAAAAGTCTAAGGCAAAAATTAGAGGTGCACTTGTATCCATAGTAACACGGCGCCAGGGGATCAGGTAATTTGCAAGATAAAACGCATAGTAAAGAGTGGCCATTTTTTTTTTTCTTTCCAGTTTTGAACTCGCTTCCAAGAGCGGAACATTCGACCCGATTGAATTTCATTCTATATACAGGACGAGTCAACTGAATGCACAACACGCGATGACTCTAGTTTTGTAAACATTATCGTTTTTTCGTCCTCTATACATGACATCAACCTGTGCGTTCGCTCATATTTCCAAGAATTATAAAGTACTGCAAATAATAAAGAATGACTCCTCTGGAAAGCCAGTGTTATTTCTCAGAAGAGAAGCAGCGAATATACAAACACCAAGTCCAACATAAAACGCTAAGAGCATCACTTTAATTCTGCCCATCGGCAATTACAGGTTTCGAAAACACGGTCCGTCATCCGTCAGGTCGGGTCTCTCTGTCCATGGCCAGACAGGATTCTCATAAATGTCCGGCTCAATACTTCGGCACCCGAGGCAAATCACCCGTTTTGGACATCTGCCAGGGAGCGTCACCTAAGATAGCTGAAGAAAACCATCCATGCTGTACATGTCTGATCTACACTGGTGACAATGACTCAGAGATGAGTCTGAGATATGGTATAACAGGATGAGGAGAAAACCCAAAACAAAAATTCACTAAATGCTACGGCAGAAGAGTCAGAATGGGCAAAAAAAAAATAAAAAATCTTACACTGTTGGCACCCTGAGACGATATCAAAGAATAAGTAAAAACAAAAAAAATAAAAATGTCAATATATTACTGAGATGACAGTGCACAAAAGCTTATTAGACTTGGGCTTGGAGTCAGATCTGGCCAGGTAGTTGTCAGTTGCCAAGGAAATAGAGTGACAGCAGAGCACAGAGGGCTGGCTAGGAAAGCACGCTCAGCCACTAAGGGAAGTTCCCATAAGAAAGAGGAAGTGCTCTCACGCCCACAGAAAGCACCGCGGATGTGACTCCAGGGGTGCATTTGGTACAGTAACAGGATGGATGGGAGTGATGACATGGAGAGGGACTCAGCAAAATGCTACAGACATGCTAAGTGTACTAAACATGGAATATGGATGACAATGACTATCTACTGCGGGAACCTTAAAGCGTTTATGAAAGTGACAGCAGCCAGTGCAAGGCTGCCCCTTCAGTTTTTTGCCGTCCTATTTTGAATGTGCTTTTCATCGCATTTACTTTCCATGTCACCTTTGAGGGGAAAAGTTCAAAGTCAGGGCCCGTAGGGGGCACCCTGCGTGTTTGTGTGTGTGGTGTGTATCTGACATTGTTCGTCATTTTCCTAGCTTCTCACCAAATGACGGTTCTCGTTTCCACTAAACGCGAGTGGTGGTAGCAGAAAAACACAAGAGAAATAAAATAAATTAGAAAATAAAACAAGGATACTCACGATCACATTCCCTCCATTAAAAAATTCTCTCAACAAGCGAAAACACACATACGTGCGTGCGTGCGTGTGCAGGCACACACACACACACACACACACACACACACACATTCACATGCGCAAAGTAAGACAACTGGGTAAGTGAGCCAAAGTGAGACAGAAAGTCTTTCATTTGTTTGTCTTCTCAGGGAACTCGAATAAAGATTCTCTGCTCATTTACCTTTTACAGAGACAATATTCACCCAAAAATAACATTCTCTCTGGATTCAGTACCATCACTACAGGTTTCTAGCTGAAACCCTGCACATCTTTCAGTGATCTGATTCTGCAATTCCTGTTTCTGTTTTTGCAAGTATCAAGACAAGGGAGACTAAATATTCATCTGCGGACTACAGACCTAGAAAACGCAAGACAAGAGAAATAATACAAGGAACATGCATTCCCACTGCATTAATAGGTTTTTAACAAAATTTACAATTAGGGAAAAATATGACTATTCCACATGATTGTTCCACTATCTTTTCTGTTAAAACAACATCTAACTGACCACATGGCAAATGAACTCAGTCCTTAATTAGCTTATTCTATCCTCAAACAAATACAAACACAAATACTCAATATCTCCACAGATTGCAACAGCTGTATTCCTATTCTGCAATTTAAATAGTCTGCATTTTTGAATAAACTCTTTTTTTTTCATATTAGACACTAAAAGACAACACAAAGAGAATAGCACACCAATTCTTTAGAGGTGAACCTCTGATGCCAATTTAAGTGCTTTAATTATCTACCTTTCTGGGAATTTGAACGGAGGGTAAACCCACCCCGAAGTGCTTACTGATATTGCGAGTGTCTAGTGCGAGACAGAAAGTGCCAGAATGTAGCCCGAAGTCTGTGGAGATCTACATCCCTACATGATGTCTAAATGGAGAGCTTGTTTCCTCTGTAAACGGCATCCAGCAGTTCATCGCCTCCCAATGGAATTTCATCCTTAACATCAGGACATTTAACACTGATGCAATTTCCCACCTCTTTTCTTAAGAAAAGCATTTCTCAAATACATATAATAGCCTTTAAAACCAAAAAGGAAGAAAGACGTCTCAACACATTCCAGAACTTTCTCTCAAGCCAAAACTTGCTTCCATAAGATAAAAAAGATTCACATGAAATCAAATTGAAAGCATCCACTGTTTAAAAACATATTTCCTATTGACCTCTTCATCAACATCCAATTTGTAACTGGTAGGAACATGCAAGGGGCTCTGGATCCCATTCGTGTGAATATGCAGTGTGTGCACATGTATGTCTTTGTACGTCTTTTGTACGTGTGTGTGACATGCTGATTTCCTGAGTTTCAGAATACTCGACGTTCAATCTTGACAGGAAACAGCCAAATAATATTTTCCAGCAGCAAAAGATGTCTGATGAAACCCAATGGGAAAAAAAACAATAACCACTAGCTGTACAATTTTACTGTGACAAATGTCACCATGCTTCATATTATATACAATACAGTTCTGGACAAACGAGCACTTAAATATCAACTGTTAAAACCGCCCATAAACAATGGTATTGCTGATGTGTGAGGAGCTTAGCTATGTGGCCACGTACCAACACTTGTTTCTGTGTTTTTTTTTTCAGTTTCAGCACTGCAGAAGGCAAGAGAGGAATGTTTAGGTACAAACGTCTGTACAATATACGTTGGGAGTTCCAGTATCGAAACGCTATAAATGAGCTGTACAGGAGAAATTTTTGCATATGGACACGTACAGTCTTGGGGCTGTATAAAATTCCCAGTGTACAGAAGTTGTACTCTTATTTTCATGAACAATATTGAACATTCAGAAAACATTTCCTGAGACTGAATTGCTGTGACAAGGGCCATTGAAAATGAAAGGGAGAGGGAGAGAGAGAGTGATCAGAGCTGCTTCTAGGTCCATGGAGGTTTTCAGCTTTGAGATGTGAGCTGCCCATCCCTGTTTTGAAAGTGTAAAACACAGAGGCAGTGTTTCCACTGCAGAGGTCACAGCCGGGGTGTGGCGGGGTAGCACCATCAAAAAGAAGTTCTGTGAGAGGGTCTCACAATGTCATGGTTTGGAGGAAATACCTTGAGATAAGTATTGCTGCTGTTAAGACCACTGTAGTGTTGACCTTCAAAAAAATACAACATAATACAAAAATACAAAACAAAACGATTTTTTTCTGAAGAATATTGGCAGATCTCCAGAAACTTAACCTCAGGCCGAGGTTTGTCAGGAGAATATTAAATAAAAAGAAGAAGTGATGTCCACTATCACTAGGTGTACTCCTTTCGGGGCTGTTCCTCAGTGGTACATTTATCGGTCATTTCCTGGCAGAAGTCGGTGACTGTCTGGTTAGTCTGTTCGAAGGTCAGCCCTGACTCCAGGTACACGGCCGACTCTCGGCCTTCGTTGGCTAGAACCACACCCCCTAGGTTGTCAGCCCCGTTTCCCTGAGCCCAGCGGGCTGGGCTGGCTTCACTCTCAGGATGGCAGGGGGACTTGAGGGTACGGGGCTCTGGGGTGGGTGAACTGGAGCTGGTAGTGAGGTCGATGCTGGTGGAGGCAGCGGCAGCGGAGGGGGAGCAGGCGGTGGGGGATGTGGTGGTGGCGGTTGGCTCGCTGGGCCGCAGCACTGGGCAGTAGCGGTGCAGTGACTGGACCTGCTCTGGACTGAGCTGCACATCCCGGTATACCTCCTGTGACAAGCAAGAGAAGTTCTCCCACAGCTCACCCATGCAGGCCTCCAGCTTGCTGCGCTCTGTCAGTAGCTTGTCCTTCTCAGTCACCTGACAAGGAGTCACACACAGGAAACTCAGTGTCATACTGTAGCAAGACATCACAGGCTAACACAGTTACAGGATCACACAGCCTAACACAGCTATAAGACATCAAAAGGCTATGACAGCTACAGGACCACATAGCCTAACACAGCTACTGGATCACACACCCTAACACAGCTACAAGACATCACAGGCGAACACAGCCACAGGACAACATGGCCTAACACAGCTACAAGACCTCACAGGCTAACACAGCTACAGGATGACACAGCCTAACACAGCTACAGGACACCACAGGCTAACACAGCTACAGGATCACACAGCCTAACATAGCTACAGGACCACATAGCTTAACACAGCTACAGAACGACATTGCCTAACACAGCTACAGGATCACACAGCCTAACATAGCTACAAGACATCACAGGCTAACACAGGTACAGGATAACACAGCTACAGGATGACACAGCCTAACACAGCTACAGGACACCACAGGCTAAGACAGCTACAGGATCACACAGCCTAACAGAGCTACAAGACATCACAATTTATTCTGCTTTTCACAATTCAGATTTATAAATCGGGTCTTTATTATTCTGGACATCCTGTGCCAGCCCCTGGAGGATGGGCTCCCCCTTTGAGTTTGGTTCCTCTCAAGGTTTTTCCAATGAGGGAGAATATGTGGGCTAATATAGCTACAGGACCACACACTCTAACACAAGGCTTGGCATCCAGACGCCAGCATTTCAGTACTATACAGACATTTACTTACACCAACAATTTGATGAGCAGATTAGCAGCACGTCTAAAATATTAACGATAGGCATAGTGTGACTCCCAAAAGTTAATCTGTATAAATTTGACATATCCTTATGTTAAACACAACAGACTTTAAACTGCAAAAAGTACAGCCACACCACCGATGTCTTTTTACATTTTATCCACAATCTCCTCTTTTAAAACATGTTGCGGCTGTAGAACCGTACCTTTCTTCACCTGCACTTCAGCCCTAACCCCTTCCATGATATACCAAAACAGTAGCATGTGGTGCTCTGCTAACCAAAGCTAATAAACAAAACAACACACTTAATTTATACAGATTACTCTGCAGGATCCTTGAAGTAATCTCTGTGAGATTACCTCAAGGAACCCCGGAAATACGAAAGAGGTGTCTGTCTACTGCTTGGTGCCTGACTGAGGACATGGCCTGCTCCACACGGGGCCCAAGACAGTCTCCCCACTCAGGCTGCCATGGAAACCAGGGAGTTTGCTGGAAACTGCCTCCTCACCCTGACCTGCCAGCAGTTTAAACCCCAACTCACATGTGCAAAAGTTCACTGCTTGACATAAATAGTGCAGAAACCATCCATCTATTCATCCTCAGGCCTTTTGAGGGTCACAGATACATAAACTACAGATCTAATATTCCAAGATGTAACACAGAAGAGTTTTGATAAAACATTTACACAACAGGAATGAAGTATCTGAATCATAGCTTTCCTCTGCAAATTAAGGGCTCCTGACGGTAATAACTACTTGTGAGTGAATGTTTTGTGGTGACTGAGTCATGTACCCACTGTATGTGAGGACATGCACGTCTGTGTGCATGCATGCGCACCTCTATCTGTGGTGTTAGTGTGCAAATGGTGTGAGCGTGTGTGCGTGCCAGGCTGCGTTTGGCTCACCAGCTTGCGGATCTCGCACTCCAGGTTGAGGATGCAGTCTAGCTTCCTTTTACGGCAGCGCTGAGCCGCGATGCGGTTCTTACTCCTCCGCCGGACATCGTGGATGAACTCCAGCTGCTCTGAGGTCAGCTTGTGCATCTTCACCATCATTTGGAAGTCATTCCGTGGAAGATTTGTGATTTGATCAACAGGGAAGGGAAGTTTGACCTGTGAGGAGAGATGTGCATGCAGCTATTCAAGGCTGGTCATTCTATTCACTCATCCATACATCCATCTTCCAGACAGCTCATGCAGGGAGCCCAACATACAGGGTTGACCCAACCTTCATTTCCAATGGAATGGATTCCAGCAATTTTGGGGGATGCCAAGATATTTCTAGACTTGCTAGCAGAGCTGTCTCCAGCATGCATTCCCAAAAGAAGCCTTCGGGGGCTGGACCACCTCAACAGATCTTTTATCAAAGACATCGCATGTTCTCTGGGACACAGAGTGAGACCAACTGCCCTCAAATTTTCATTCAATGTATAAAAGTTACAGCCACCTGTGAGGATGGTCAGTAAAGTTTAAATATATGAGCAATTTTAATTCACTATAAAGCAGAAATAAACCACAAACCAAAAATATTAAGACTAAGCAAAAATCATAACAGAATCTTAAAAGTACTTTTATTCACAATACAGATACGGTTTTACCAGAAAGTAGCTTAATAAAAACTAACAGCTAAGAAGGTGAATAAAAATAATTTCTTGTGTTACACATAACCGTCACTAGGTGGAACCTTTGAGCCGCTAATACCCGGAGCATAACCTCCTGGAACAGTGAGCAATGACTCATGGTTCGCGAAGCGCTCCAGCACTGGAGCTGCCAACAAAACCCTTTCTGTGCAAACCGGTCTGAGTGGCAGGTGAGGGGGCCAATCCAAGAAAAACACCTCGCTGTCTCTCTGTCTTGCCTGGATGCCGTCAACGTGAAAGGCAGCACAGAGAGCGGCGTGCTGGGGCTTGCTAGCCGCACTCGCACGCACGTCAGAGGATCGCTATGCGGAATGAATGCTGGAGCCAGCAGCGGCACCCCGCGGGGCACCCGCGCGCAGCCCGTGTGTGTGTGCGCGCGCGCGCGTGTGTGAGCGCGTGAAAATGCCAGGTGTGAAAGCATCACAACAGCACGGCTGAAACAGGAAGCCAACCGGAGTCAAAACGAGGCAAAGCTCAGTGCTAAAAAATATCATAATAAAATAATGAAAAAGAATAAACGAGATTTAACAAGATGCAATAAGGTCCTTTGGAGGAAACGCTGAAGGGGTCAGTGACTGAAAATGGCAATTAATGTGTTTATATGAGCCGTGATGAAAGTGTGAAGGGAGGCTGAAATTTATGAGATGTAAAAGTATTTATAAGAAATATGTAAATTAATGTAATATAAAAAAAAAAAATCACCATCCACCCCGTAACGCCCTAAGACACACGTGTCCACACACACACACACACACACACAGGCACATTCCCACGTGGATCTCGCCATTGGCCGAGGATCATGGTTGGAAAGGCTCTGCTCTGAGCAGGAATAAGGAAGCGCTGGGAAGGCGAAGGAGAACAAACAGGAACGGGAGCCCTGTCATCACCCCGCTAACGCATACGTATAACCCTGAGATGGACTGCCCTTTCGGCGGCAGCTGTGTAGTACTCCCCCGTGACCACAGGGTGGCGCAGCTCGTGGCCACCCTCTGGGATTCGCTGAGGCTTTGTTTGATGGCATCTTCTAGCCTGGCTGCTTCTCCCTCGATTAATGGCGTGGGACACCCCCATCCCACTGAAATTCTGCTGACGATATCACCAGGCCGCGCCGTGTCACGGCCCCGGGGCGCCTGGGGGCCACTCACAGCAGTCTCACACATCTTCCTGTGAGTGACGGGGGGCAGGGCTGGCAGAGCATGATTGTCGCCTGACAGGAAGCCCTCCCGAGGCCAAATTAGAGACCATTTTTGGATTGTGCTGCTGTGAGTACTCGGCTATCTGACGTGCAGCCAGGAGCAGTGCTGCATGCGGACTCCTGAGACACGCTGACAGCTGCAGAGTGAGCGGGGCGGCACAATGCTGCGATGTCAGGGGCTGCCCTGTCTGACCGTCATTATTTAACCAGGCCACTAGGGGGACCTGTCCTGTAACAAGCCCACCATGGCAAAGTGTCCTCCAGCACGGGCAACTGCAAATTCACACTCCCCTGCCCCCTGTGCTGGTTCACTTCCTGTTGAACTTCCCGTTACTTATGGTCACCGCACTTCAGACAGAAGAGTGACACGTCTCACTAACGGCCGCTATGGCCACAGCAGAAGGGAAGTGATAGGTGGCGTGGGGGGGTCTTCTTGGGGGAAGCCCATGTCACCTGGCTCTGTGTCACGCTCATCCTGAGCACACGGACGACGGCCTTATATCCCACTGACCTCAGCCGAGGGCTCATGGGCTGGTAAGACAGGAGTTTAAGAGGCCAGGCCTCTATAGCAGCAAAGCAACGCAGCTCTCCTGTGTCTTACTAACACGCTGGCTGCTGCCATGGTGATGCTTACTAATACTATTACTACTATCACTCCTGCTGCGTGTAGTACTCCAGCCCGCACAGCACGCGGCAGGTAAATACAGATCCCTCAGTGTGAGTCTATATTAAGCTGCTCTTCTCCATACGTTGTATGTGGCTCTTTTCACAGAGGTGCTGCCTTGACTGTCCTCCTGTGGCCTCTACAGCAACAGCAGCCTGTACTGTTGGTACTCATGAGAATTCACAGCTCAGAATACCTGCAGCTTTCCCAGTCGGCCCTGCTGTAAAGGGTCTGAGAATCCCACAGAAAGACATACAGACAGACAGTGAGAGACAGACAGAAAAACACAGAGACAGGCAGACAAGACAGAGACAGACAGACACAGAGAGAGACAGACACAGAGAGAGACAGACACAGAGAGAGACAGACACAGACGGACAGAGACAGACAGAAAAACAGACAGGCAGACACAGACAAGACAGAGACAGACACAGACAGGCAGACACAGACAGACAGACAGAGACAGACACAGACAGGCAGACACAGAGACAGACAGAACTTGGAATCCAAGTGTGTCTAAAGAGTACTATGATGAGTATACCTGAGAGGACCAGTCTATCTTGGGTCACAGTCACTGATCCCTGGTTGAACTAGGCTTGGGCGGTATAACTGTATTACAATATACCCCAGGATTCAGACGTGCTGAAGGTAATACTGTCGAAAATACAGATGCTTAACTGACAGGGAGCTGCTGCACTGAGGTGATATTCTGCACAGCACGTGTCGCCAGAGGTCGATCTGCTGGTAAGAAAGATGGTGACTCCTAAGTGGTACAAATAACACGGGATTAGAAGAAAGTTCCTGCCGCTGCAGTTTGGATTCATTAGGTGAGGCAGTTAATCCGTTCGTTTCATTTCCATTCTACATTCAGAATATTTGTAAAGACTAAGCATGTGAATAAAGATAGCTGGAACACAGAAGTTGATTCTGGAGTTTATGGTAGCGTACATGATTTAGATTTTTTTTTAATACCATCATATACTGGGGTGAAATGTCTAAAAAGTATGACGGTATGAAAAAATAGATACCGCCCAGGCTTAGTCTGAAGCTGGCTCTGTGCCCCATATGATACCTTGGTCCCTGAGAACCTGCACAGCAGGGTGTGTGGACAAGTGGCCTCAGGGGATCAGACTGGATTGGATGGGGAGTTCTTGGCCATTATCTTTTTGACAAAGACAGAAAGTGCTCTCATTCTATATCCTACTGTTAGAGCCAGACTTCCAGACCTGGAACTGCAGAGCTCAAGGCAACATGACTATCACCGGGGCAATCACATGCATTTAAAATATTCATGAACAGAGAAGGTGCTACTCCCAGTGCAACCACAAAGCGATCATAGCGAGAGCAGAGTGCACAGACTGAGGCTATGACTGGCTTCGGAGGCGCCTGACTTCCTGTGTGAGTAAGACACCCAATAAGAGGTTAAGGTATCACGCTGAAGAATACGAGAGGAATTGTGCAGCAAACTGCTACCATCACATGATACCACTGTCACCTCCGCACCTGTGATAACCTGACACAGGCGGCAATGGGGAGCTGAGGTCATCACTCTGGTCTAGTTGCTCACCAGTACCCTTTGTACCTACTCAGTCCGGTACATCTTGGCACTGCAATGCTAGGCTGGTAGATGTTGCAGCTAAGACTCGTGGACCTTACACGTATCATGCCACACACAGCTGCTTCAAAGAGGCAATTTAAAGGCTAAAACATAGGCAAAGCTGGAATGTTTTATGGTTAAAAAGGCAGAACTTTGCTGCATAGCAACAAGCATTGTGTGACTGAGCTGCTGCTGGAGTCGTCATCAGCAAACCCTGGGCTGGGAACAGCTGGGGGACCCAGTCAGAAAAGCCCCAACACAGTCCAGCGGCATCGGCTCAGCCTCACAGTTTAACAGCTTCCTTCCTGGCCAGAATCCGCCGTTTCCACTCCTTGAGGCAGCCAGCCCTCCACGGGCTGCGCTCACCGCCCACTCCGCAGGCACACAGGAGCCCTATAAACACGCCACACTCCAGCACTGTTTATTTGCACAAGTTGCTGCAGGAGCAGTAAACGACGGGCATCCAGGAAAACAAGGCAGCCTTCATATGGTATCTAATCGCCACAACTGCCATTACGGTACCATAAATTCACTGGCAACAGGCGAGCGCGAGATACGACTGTTGATCCAGTTAACAGGAACAGTTTAAACAGAGATTAATTCCACTTGTACACATAAAAGGCAAAGGGAGCTGTAGAAAGAGCCCTTTTCCTGGGCTTTTTACAACGCCAGGGCTCTGAATTACCAGCTAAATCCACATGGTTTGCAGCCAATGAGCTCAGCAGTCACTCACATGACACATAAGTGGGGACGAGACGAGCGTGATGGCGGGAGTAGCGACTCACCACCGTTTATCTCGCCCCTCTCATCAGGCAGATGCCACCGTTAGAGGCTCCTCTCTGACACGTTACTCATACCATTTAAGGGGGCTGGTTCTGCAAAAGCCGTCGCTATGGCAACACTTCCTTCACCCCACTCAGTTTTCCCACGTCGGCTTCCGCAGAAACAAAGATCCGCTCTCCCGGTGAACTAGATCTGGTGCTGTCGGAAACGACGGCATTGTATTCCCTGGGCAGCCCTGTCACTCAGTGTGGCCATCTAAGCCGTAGTCGTCCCACATGCACTAACTTCTGCAATTTCTAGAAGCACTGAATTGATCACCAGGAACTGTGAAAGTGAAGTACAATTTCTAGAATGACCTGGAAATGTAAAGGTTAACTGATGCGTTTTTACTTGAGTCCTTTTTTGTGATACGTAGGTTTGAAAGTACGTATGTACTTTGAACGTGTGCAAAGCGAAGCGTTCCAACGTGTGCAAAGCGAAGCGGTCCAACGTGTGCAAAGCGAAGCGGTCCAACGTGTGCAAAGCGAAGCGTTCCAACGTGTGCAAAGCGAAGCGGTCCAACGTGTGCAAAGCGAAGCG
>JAODJX010000041.1:2364595-2380390 GCA_026776945.1 Isichthys henryi
GCCCCCCCCCCCCCCCCCCCCCCCCCCCCCCCCCCCCCCCCCCCCCGCCCCCCCCCCCCCCCCCCCCCGGGGAGGCGAGTTCTGTACGCACCCCCTGGGCAAAGTGACAAAGCACAAAAACCCCCATTATGACCTGTCAGTCCATATGTGACCCGCCCCCCCACCCCCCCAAGTAGGCCTCCAGTGTAGCAATAGGTGG
Source organism: Isichthys henryi (assembly GCA_026776945.1). Classification (NCBI taxonomy): domain Eukaryota; kingdom Metazoa; phylum Chordata; class Actinopteri; order Osteoglossiformes; family Mormyridae; genus Isichthys; species Isichthys henryi. The sequence goes on from JAODJX010000041.1 coordinate 2,364,795, forward strand.
TCTATCAATCCAAACGTCATGGAACACACATGGAACCCGAGACTGTGCTGTTCGAACAGGAAAGGCCGTTGTTTTTCCAGGGCCGGAAACTTCCTCTTTGGCTTGCCCAGACCTGGGAAACTCTCCGGCACTGTAACCCAGAGCGCAGAGTACCGCCTTGTGAGTGTCACACAGAAATGTGAGGTTTATTCAGCTATAATGGCCTATGACTCATGGATTGTGTGCCTTCTTTGCTGACTAATAGTCAAATGAGAGGCTGGACTCAAAGAGGATGCAGTTAAAATTCTCTTTGCCTTGTCTACAGTGTTTCCCTTCAGCTCCAGAGTAAATATTACTTGAATGCACTTACTGTATAAGCAGTGAACCGTGTCTCCTTAAATTCTGCATACTTGTTCCTGTGTGAAATCTTTATCTTGAGACAGTCTGAACCATTGCTTGGATGTGTTTCGTTTACACTCTTGTTGCGCATAAACATTTAGGCATATTTTTATGTATATGGGTCCCTTTTCACTGCAGAAGTCTAAGACACCAACTCAATGATTCTTTTGTTCCCACTCTGCCTAAATGAAAATGATGACCTGTTTTCAGATGTGATTACAAAGATCATGACAACTGGATAAAAGGATCAGTGAGCAATCAGAGAGCAGTAGGAGAGACAACAGGCCAGAAGGACACAAACGCGGGGCCCGCGCCAGCATAGAATGGCAGCGATGAAGAAGCCGAGTACAGTATCAGATGACCTCTGTCAGGCTGAGTTGCCAGCCTGTTCTGTTAACGAGTTCCTGAAAAGTATGTGAAAAGTTCTGCTGTCTGGGTTTCTAAGCTCATAAGCGGTGCAGCTAAACTGCTTCAGGGCTGATGTCCCCACACAAACCACAGCGGCGTGGATGGTTCAAGAACACCAGGGAACCATGATCAGCCAGGCCGAACCTGGGCCCTCGTATCCTGTCACCGCCTGGTGGGTCCCTTCTTCCCCAACCAAATGGACCGTCATCTCAGAGAAAGACAGGGGCAGCATGTGGCTCAGTGAGCTAAGCCTCTGTGTCTGTGATCGGAAGGTTGCCGGTTTGAGCCTGGGCTCGGCAGAATAGTCACATCTGTGGGCCCTTGAGCAAGGCCCTTAACCTATATATGTGTCTGGGCGTCATGGAGAGCAAGATGGGGTAGGCGAAAAGAGAATTTTCCCGCAAGGGATCAATAAAGTATCACAATTACAGAAGGCCACAAAGCCGCAGTGCTTCGCATGCATCAGTCTTCCGGACGCAACAGCTCTCTGGCAAGTCGCTCTGTACTCGGACGACTAGCCAGCAGCCACCCAACAGACCAAACTCCCATATCAGAGTCACTTCCTGTCTGTATGTATGTGGGTGGGCAGTAGTTCTAAGAGCAAAACTCAGAGAGCAGCACCGTGTGCTTTACAGCAGGCGATGCGGATGTAATAACATAAGATACCAACCTAGCAGCCGCAAGAATAGTCTGGCATTGGATGACTCACTGGCCGCAAGCACTCGCAGAGATGGTTATAGCCTGAATCAGTGGAAAACTGCCCTCATTTTTGCCTCCACACCCCATTAAAAATAATCTAGCGGCACTATCTTCCCGCTCACCTGTCTGTCCCAGGCAGACTAAGCTGAAGGGAGCTACAGCCAGCAGCTGTGATGTCAAACCACCCGTCAAACCCAAGTCACTTTCCTCGCGCCGGCCGCTGGCGCCATGACAACGCCTTCTTCATGCTGGGCTCCTGTCTGCTCGCTGTGTGCGCTCGACAAACATGCCCAAGGCTTTTGTTCAGCCCTGGCTTGGCAGGGGGGGCCTTAACACTGTGAATGATCTGCCGGCGATAGCCCGCACCTTCTCACCGCATCGACAGCATGGCGTCTGAAGCTCTCTGAATGCTACAGGGCTGTAATCTCGATCAGAGACGCACACCCCGCACGCGGCCACCTTCCCCGTGCTGTTTCCGACCCCTTCAGCATGGAATGTGGTACCGTGTACCTGTGCCGAGCTTCCTTTAGCACAGTGGTTCTCAAAGTCGGTCCTCGGGCCCCACTGCCCTGCTTGTTTTCCACCTATCCCTGCCCCACACACAAGTCCTAGCTGTCTCTCAGCTTCTGATTGACTGAACACGCCTGATCCAGGTGATCAGCAGAGTGTAGGGCAGGGATAGCTGGAAAACAAGCAGGGCAGTGGGTCCTGAGGACCGACTTTGAGAACCACTGTTTTAGCAGTCCAGCCATAATATCCCAATCTGACAGCGCTTTCAAGCTCTAGTGGGCATTAGTAACGGCTTTCTGTGACTCATCTCCCGGTTTCACAGGCCTCCCGGCAAATGGCGCTTTCGGACGTAGTGCTAACCGCTGCGGAAACTGGTGGCCATTCTCACGGCTCCCGTCACGCGTATTCCGCGTCGAGTTGTTCAAACCGGCACGTTACTACAAGCCTCCTCATGGAATGCCATCTTCAAAAACAGATAAATTGTGTGCATTCTGTTCCCTTTGAACAGTATCTTCAGATTTATTCCTCGTGTTACATAAATGATTCAAATACTGACAGGACAGTATGGCAAAATAAAAGCTTTGGACTTGTCAAGCTGGGATTTACACTGGTACTGTGAGAAAGAGCTGTATTTCTTTTTGTGTGGAGAGTGCAGTGGCACAGTGAAAGCACAGCTTAGATGTGCAGCAGGACGTTCGCAAGCCGCAGAGGTCATTAGTTCTTTCCCGCAACAAAACGGCACGGCCGCTCTTGTACAGCCATAAAACCGGCTTAGCGGCGATAGCACATCGGCAAGGTACGCGAGAGGGCGCCAAGCCGCACACCGCCGTGTTTCCCAGTCGTAAAATACGCGAGGAAAATTTCAGTTCAAATGAATTAACCCCATCCGATTATGATTAATGGTGTGAATAAAGGATAAATTACTGACTTCCTTTGGAAGCATTTCTGAAGTGCCTTGAAAGCATCGACATTGCAAAGCAGCAATTTATTGCCTTGTCATTCTTGTGACACACACATAATCCCTGAGCCAACACCTGCTTTATTGCTTTGAAACCAGCAGAATAATAATGGGTACATCTCCTCCTAAATACGTTTAATACCCAACAGCCAGCAGGGATGCCGCAGTCAGTACAGTGCTGGTGTTCGTTACGATTTTTGCAACATTCGCGCAGAAATTGCTTCTCATAGCACTGAATGCAAGTTGCCCAGCACATTATCTGGGGAAAATGAAAATGGACCAGCGCAATGAGACATAAAACAGCTCAGGTTTTTGACGTGTCCACAAGGCCAACGAACATTTCCCACTGAGCACCGTGAGGAGACGAGATAGGTAATCAGAGTCAAAAGGGCGATTTCATTGTCCAAAAAGTCATGAATTGAATTTACGAAGAGTTAACAGTCTGGCCATTAAGCCTAGTTTGGAGGTCTTGGGATGAAGAAACAACCACTAATTTAAACAGAGAAACATTAACATTCATAACATTAGCGAGAGTCTTTGTAAAAAACACTTTATCAAAAAAAAACTACCGTGAACTGCTTACAAGAAAGAGCCACCAACAAAGGGCTAGAAAATAATAGACTTTTTGTTACAATACACTACTGCAGTTCCCATCCCTGGCACGCTGCTGTTTTCCGTCATTTGACATGCACACGCATGCCTTCAGCCAGCCTGTTCTGCCCTGACACATTCGTCCATCCTGCTCTCCTGGGGCACAGACTAGCCATGAAGGACAGGCTGGGAGTCCCAAGGGATCTAGGCCCTGGCTTGAGTACATTTCCGTTAACAGTCATGCATCGGGGCGAGTCTCGTGCCGCAGGGCGTGCTGTGCAATTTAGAGCGAAGGCTTCCTACCAGATGTCTTCAATTACGGTCAAAATGAGCACGGCTTTCGCCGCGATTCGGGAATTAAGCGCCGACAACAAATGTGCTTAGAGTGGTATAAAATCTGCAGAAATTAAACGCAGCCTGAAGGGAATGAAAACACTAATAATGAACGAACAACTGTGGAAAAAATAATAACCATGATGGGAAAGCATTGTTACAGGCTAATGCATTCTCGTGTTTTAAACCATGTCCACAACAAATTTAAAAATGTCTTTTTAAAGAGTTAGGTCTTAAAGGATCATTGAGGATCAAGGACTGCACACAAGCACCCCCTAGGAAGTGGAGGTTTCAGTGTAACACTCTGACATGATTTCACTGGCTACCTCACTTTCTGCTGGCCTCTCACAGACTGTGAGTATTGATTATTCTAAATGGCTTGCTAGGTCACCCTGAAACATCCTGACATCTTCTCAATGTGCTGCCGGCAATCAACGGTGTGTGGCTGGGGGTTGGGGGCAGTGGCCATCCCATCTCTGTAATGTCTCAGTTTAAAAGGTGGTTGATTTTGCATTGACTGTGACTAGAAACACTTTAAAATTAAATGACTGAGGAACGGAGTTTTATGGGGAAAAAATAGAAATCTTATTTTAACAGATGAATTGAATTGAATTGAAGAGGAAAGCCCCCTTTTTTTGCTTTAACTGCAATTTTGATGACAAATGTGAGTCATGACATCAGGCTTGCGCATACAGTGGTTACAGATCGAGCCGATTTACATTGCGATAAGAGCAAACAGTCACCGTTATCTGCACATTTAAGAGCATCTCCATTTCAAAGGTTTTCATTTTGAATTTTCTCTGATGCGCAGAAATGCAGGAAAGGAAAATGAGGCTGGAATGTTTATACATCTATGCATCTTAAAAACAATAGTTCTAACCAGCTGGGCTCACTGTCTTTCATTCAGTGCTTAAAGTACAGGCAGTACTCAAAACAGCCAGAGAGAGGTGGTATGGTGATACCGTTTTTGCATGTTCTTTAAACTATACAATTTAATACATTTAAAAATAACCAACCAAAAGTGTGCACTAAGTGTAAGAGGTGTGAGATCAATGCATATTTTTACAATGTTGTATTTGACCCAGCATACACTGTAGTCTATCCTGCTCACATGAAACCGACTTATTAATGCAGGAAAATCATGACCGATGGAAGGAAATAATGGCCGGCTATTTATGATTTAATCCAAGGCTGTTCCTCAAAGTCCCACTCGAAGACAGAAACTGTGTCAGTCTGGTGACATTGGAGAAAATGATGTTTTACACCAGGGTGGGACCAGGACGGAAGGGTCAATACAGCTGCTGCAGCCCACAGAGGAGGCACCAAGGCAAATAGGTCCTCATTTCATCAAGTCTATCTATGGGCGATGCTGAGGGGGGTACCTCTAATTAACTACTAATATATAGGTGTGCAGAAATTTAATTGTTTCAGTTCCCAACTAGGTCAGGCAAAAGCACGCAGGGGCTTTCCAGGTGCGGCGCTGCAGCCAGACGCAGTGACATCAGTGGCCGTGCCTGGTGACAGCGGCCGCGGGGCCCGGAGATAAGAGGGACAGAGTCGCTTTCACAGGGTCAAGGACGCCCTGATATTGATTCACAGCTCGAGCGTGAGGAGGCATCAGAAGAGCCTTTGTGAGCCATGCAAGAGCCCTCACTGTGGCACTTCGTGGCAGACCTGTGACCTCACAGCTCTGCGCTGGGGGGGGGGGGGGGCTTCGCGTTCATGCAGCCATGCGGCGAACCCTTTGGAATTATCTGCATTTTTGCATGAACAGCTTCCAAAACGTCAGATCAGTCCTAATAATAAAGACAGGTTTCTGAACAAACAGCATATTTTTATAGAGTATGTGGTTTTAGCAATCAAGGTCATTGACCGAAAAATATGTAAATCCTTATGTTTAGCAACTAACATCCTTTATTAAGAGTAACCTCAACCAAAAGCTTTCTGTGACTGCTGGTCAGACCCACACTGCAGTTAAGAGGTATCTTGACCATCCCTTTATACCAAGCTCTTTCAGTAAACGTACGTTTTGTCTGCTTTAGATCATGACACAGCATTACAATGAGATTGATTTCAGTATCTGCCAATAGCCAATCACCATTTCAGGACTCTCTGAGGTTACTGCCAATAAAGGAGGTTCTACTAGTTACTAAATATAAGGCTTCACATATTTTTTTTTCCATGAATGACTTGGCTTGCTTTTACCATTCGTTCAGTATATTTGGAAAAGACAAATGCTGTGCATGCTATTTATTAAATATGGTCTTTTGATCAGAACAGAGCTGCTGGTCATCAGTCCAAATCGGTAAACATCCAGATAATTCCAAGGGGTTCACAAACTATACAGCCATTTTTATATATAAGAACTAAATAAAAAAAAAAGGTTCAAATAAATTTGGCCCTGAACTATGATGAGCACTAATCGCCAACTGAACACCACGATGGGCAACAGGTGCTCCGGGGACAATGGACAACTGCAGATGGGAGATTCCAGTGACCCTGCAGACGCAGGTCCCAGGTGTTTTGGCGACTGGCTTCATTAAGCGCAGCCGGATGCATAATCAGGCGCGGAGGCCCTCCCCACATTGGAAATCGACGCAACTGTCTGCCTACAGTTTGATTCACGCTGAGGGCAAAACAGCAGATCATCAATATTGTGAGCAGGTTTAAATATTCATTGTGTGATGCCACCAGGCTCCCGTGCACGTATGGATTACTGTGCGGAAATCAGGAGCAGGAAGATGCGGCGGTGGGAGGCGCACAGGTGAAACAAGTCAGGAAATCCTGCGACACTGATGCCTGGGTGCCGCGTACTCCTCGCGCCATGACGGATCCGCACATACGCAGAGACACCTGCTCCTGGATTCAGATGAAGGCAGGAAATCCGCACGTCCCCACACATGAGGCTGAGGCAGAGCGGTTGAGATGCTAAGGGAGACAGCAGGACTGCCAGGCCTGAGTAAAGACAATGGCGTGCACGTTTCTGGGTATTCATCTTAAGTCAATATGAAAAGTCCCAAGCAACACAAACTAAGGTCTGCATCACAGAGTAAAGTGCAACTTAAGATACAGATGGATTAATACTAAGTGTTTCTGTGCGATATTACTCGGCATCATGATGCTGCGGATAAGACCCTGCTCCGGAGTCATGGCTCTGAATCCTTCCTCAGAGTTTTGTATGTGTTCACCTTGTGCCTTTGGCAATAACCTTAAGGCAGAGGGTGCAGAAAATCTAATGACTCTGGCTGTGACGCCGTGTCTGCATGTGCTCCTCATGTACCGTGGTGTCCTGGATTCATAACCGTCATTTAAACAGATGATCAAATTTGCTCAGAATAAACACAACTGCGGAAAGCCCATACTGTTTATACGATCAAGAAAAAAAAAAGAGGAGAATGTGTGAATGATGATTCCCTGAAAAATCGACCTGCCTATCTGTCACAAAGGATGAAGCGTGCGGCATTAAATGCTTCCAAGATGATGGGGCCATCTGCATTTTAGCATCATCAAATTCCAGCAGTTAGCTCACAGCGCTATCATTCAACACTGCAGCAACATAGAAAAAAAATACTAAATCCTTAAATCAATAGAACAAACACCCGCACAGTTAAGCAAACAAATTGGACAGTAATATGCTATGCCATCATATAACCTCAAAGCAAATACTCAACTGAATTAAGTTCCTAAACACTGGAAGTTTATATTGGATTACGAGTTGAGACCAGGTTGAAACCGGCAGAGCAGAGAGTTTTTATCAGAGCGGTAAAATGACGAGTGCATATTTTTTCAATATTTTCACTGAAAGCGACATTATCTATTCCTGCACACAGTTTCACCACACCGCAGTTCACCGGTCAAGTAATGTCTAGCTGGATCAAACACCATCAAGTGCCCGAACATGGCCCAGGTACTGGAGAGAGCTTAAGAAAAAAACGAAACGACAGAAAAGAAACGTGCATCCATGTAAATGATAACGCTTAGATCTGCTCGAGGCAATGTGGTTTCTGAGAAATTCATGCAGTATTTCTGGTAATTCGTCTGGCTAAGAAAGAAAGAAAAAAAAAACAGGGCAAGACATCAAAGACATGCACAATAATGCCCTGTTACTTTACCTTATGCCGAGAAAATGCCTTGTTTCTGTAAAACGTCAGCTGTGTTCCCCTCTAGCGACCAAAAAGGCAAAAATACTACAGCCGTTATCTTCACACCACCTGATGCTCACACCGCAAAAAAACCAGGGCATTCTTACCTGAGAGTCATGCAGTCACTGTCCTGGGCCTTCGTCTCTCCTAAACTGCCCGGTGGCGTGGCTGGGACATTCTACTGTTAAACGAGGTACCCTCTCAGGAAGGTGGCAAGAGAACCCTCCGAAGTGGACCCAAAGGAATAGATAGATAAATAAAAGAGAGGACTGATGGGAGTAGACCAGGGAGACTCAACACCTTTCGGGGCGCGCGGTGGCAAAGAGAGTGTCAGCACTCTGAGGCCGTGGACTGATTAAAAACGACTCGCGTGAATCAGCCCACACCAGCAGTCAAACAGGAGTGACTCATATCAGCACTCAGTCTGGTTACAAACAATACGCATAGCGTGGCCATTCAGCGCCACCTTTCAGAAGCCGGAGTCAGAACCTGCCTTTCTTCATTCGTCACTGTGACGACAACGCATGCTGAGGGAACCCCGTGCTCACTGGGGTCCGTTTTAGTCCCAGGGCAGTTAAAGATGATGCCGCACCACAGAAGGACACACTCTCCGATTCCTCGGCCACGGCTGGCCCCGCCCATCCCACACCTCCTTTTGGGACTGAGACATGTCCAAGGGTGTTAATCACTGCATTTGGTGACAACCTCTAACCTGCCAATGTCTCGCATCTCGAAGGGGAAAACAGGGAAAAGGAGGGGAATTTCACAGCACATACTCATCTCTGAACCTGCTCTGCTCTGGGGGTTACCTGGGGTTTAACGCCTCCCCACCATTTGTCACGGCCGTTCGCAAAGTGACGCATCAATGTCTCACGGTGAGAGAGGCCTGAGACCCGTCACACACCATTACGCATCACAGCCCATTAACCCAGTGCTCCACGATTTCCGCTCTGCAGTAAGTGCCACCTGAAGCCGTGGGTATAGATGTCACACACGTCAGTGAGTGACACTGCACATCTCTCTCACGGACGATTTAACGCTTTCTCAACCTGGACTTAATCACTCAGATGTCTCTCAAACAGAGGTATGCTCTGCCCATCTCCCTTCTCGACCCCGTGGAAAAAGTACCCATATCCGACAGAGGCATGCGCCCCTACAAAGCACACTCCCATGGTCACATCACCTTCGATTAACTAACCCAGCGGTCAGGAGGCCTGGAGGCAGGCGAGAGGGCTGTATCTAGGCGAGACCAGCTGTCAAGGTGTTAACTGAAGACAGGCGGGGCATAGGGACACCGCCCCCTGCTGCTTGAGACCATGAACAGAAACAAAAAAAAAAGTAATTTAATAGGCAGGATGGTACACTGAGATAATAGCAGACACAAACACGAAAGGAACACAGCCACAAATGTCAAATCAGCAACAAACGGAAAATGTTATCATTGGGAAAGACAGGCCACAGACAGCCGCCTACGAGAAGCCTCCCACTGAGAGAGAAAGAGAGAGAGAGTGCAGGGCGTATGGACCTGGGCGTCGGCATCACGAGCCCTGCCAGGATACACACGCCCCATCCCGTGTCAGTCTAGGTAACACTCAGACTATGCTGCAGGCCTGCACGCATTACATTTATACTCTAATTCTTATTCCACCAGTTTCAGCCCAGGCTCAGTTTCATTTCTGCTGTTTATGTGCCAATCTAGTCTTACATACTGCATGTATAACTGTTGTAGTCTGATTACTTCATGGCAGTTTGGAAATGTTACTTTTCAGGTCTAGCGGATGATGCTAAAGACTGGTACCATCCCTTTCTGCAATCTGCTGTGCTTCTGAACATGCAAATACAATGCTCAGCTCTGCGGCCCAAAACACGGAGAAACAAAAACTAAAACAATACCCACTCAGATTTACAAACATTTACAGAATTCGTTTGCTTTTCACAAAAGCTTTACTATTTTTTTTTTTTTAGCTTTTTTTTTTATTATTCATTTTGGTTTTCATTTCATTTTTAAGAATAACAATCTCACACTGCTGCCTCCTGGACTGCTGCCGGAAAAGTTTCAGGTATCTAACATCACTGACCAGGGTCATCTAATACTGTGCCAGTCAAGTTTCTCCCTCATGGAAAAACTGAATACCTCCTGTTGACTTCAACAGTCATTCACACAGCGGTTGCTCAGAAGGGGCTGATTCCTAATTTTTTTTTTTTATTATATCCTTACAGGCTGGGACAGCCATTTACCTACATTATGATTCATGCACTCAAACTCTGAACACATATTTAAAACGCACCCCAAGAGACAAGCACTCTCCACACAAAACCGCATGCGCAAGCTATCTGTGTTTTACTACAGCAATCACAACAGTCAGTCACACCACACATGCCTTTCTCGTTGCAGGCGGGATTAAAAACGCTGCACAGAATTCAGGGGAGTGGACACAACGACCGATGCAGTCCTTACACTTCCTCCGCGGAGACCCGGAGCACCTGAGGCATCGGCCAGCCTTCAGCGGCAAGCAAGTCAGCGACACACACAGCCGTCCCTCGGTTTTCAGATCTCTTGCAAGCCCTGCGTGGGAGACGAGTAGCGATTAAGACTGTATCTCAAACGACTCAAGCAGAAGTAGCCTTCGAATTTCCAGACAGCCCTGACACACAAACACGGTGCACTCACTGTTCCACTTTTTGCATTGTTAAAATATAGTCGCTGGGTACAGGTCTGTACCTGAGCTGACCTGTGGATCTTAGGGTCAGCTGTACCACGTTGTGTTTTGCAGGTTAAACATTTTGCCTTCATCTGGCTGCCGTCTGACCCTCTACTGCGGGCACAGTAACAGCCCGAGGGAAGCCCATTCTTTAACAGCCACACGGCATTTAATGTTCCGTCACGTGACCCCCAAGTTCAACTGGAGAAGTCTGAGGGCACTGAGAGTGGGATCCAAATGATGTGTAGGTGTGAATGTGAGTGCAGTCCTCTGTGCAGTGATAACAGCATTTAGCACCTTCCCACAGCAGCTCCGCAACAGGATGTCAAAAAAGAGAGACATGGTGATTGTCAAAAAAAAAAAGCCAAGACCTTCACTGACAATACGGCTGAAAAGCAGGAGTGATGCGTGGTAGGTGTTTATTTTGTCAGGGATGTGGATGCAGGGAGGTTTTATACCCTGCCTCGGTTAACCACATGCATGGATTAGAAAAGTCAGCCACCTATCAATCCAATTCCAGCATTTAACATGCATCACTGTACAGTCAGCTGGAGCAGCGGTCGACTGAGACTAGAAGATGAAGCTTTTTTTTCCCTTGCAGCAGTCAGGCAGATCTCTCCATCACGTGGCTAAAATGATGCTGCCCAAAGGTAACTGAACGGCAGTAAGACACGTCTCACGTCAGGTACAGTCTTCTATACCACCACACTGAAAAGGTCTTGAGAAAACTCTCCATATTGAAGGTTAGTCATAGACAAAGCATCATAAATTGTGGTTTTTTGACATCTGCCTCATGAGTAAAACCAAGAAAAGGAAATGACCAGAGGGCGGCATGGTGGTGCAGTGGTTAGCACTGTTGCCTCACACCTCTGGGACCCGGGTTCGAATCTCCGCCTGTTCTCCCCATGTCGTCGTGGGGTTTCCTCCGGTTTCCCCCCCACAGTCCAAAAACATGCAGAGGCTAATTGGCTTTGCTAAATTGCCCGTAGGTGTGAATGTGTGAGTGAGTGGTGTGTGCCCTGCGATGGGCTGGCCCCCCATCCTGGGTTGTTCCCTGCCTCGTGCCCATTGCTTCCGGGATAGGCTCCGGACCCCACACGACCCAGTAAGGATAAGCGGTTTGGAAAATGGATGGATGGAAATGACTGGGCCCTTTATAAGGGGATGTAAGAAACCATGGAAATAGAGAGGGTGTGTTATCACATGTCTCAGATTGGCTGGTGAGTATCTGCTACAAATGGAGTCTCTCTGGTCACTCACTGGATAATCACTGCATAATCACTGGATAATCAGTTACAGTACAACTCTCACGCATCGGGCGTGACACTCGCACTTCCAGACTCTCATGTTCAAGCAAGAAATCTTATTTATTATTCCATTATAAACCAAATCAAAGTTCTGGGGTTCTTTGCAGACCCTGCAGACTATTTCCAAGGTAATGAACCTGTGACATGCATGTAAATGCGTGTGCAGACTCATCTCAAACTGAAAATCTCACGCCAGTCAGCTGACCAAAGTTGGCAGCCCTGCATTTAAGGACTGATCGTACATAGCAGGAGGTGATGATCCTCGTGCAGTCGCCGGATCTACAATGGCTGTTGGAGGGGGTTCTTTCTGGGAGGGCTCTTGGTAGCCACAGGCAAAACCGTTCCGAGCCTTGACACTCCCACGGGCTGCCAACTAGGACAGGAGGGAGAAGCAAGCACATGCTGCCATCTTCCATGGTTACGGGATGGACCTGGAGGACATGGGTGCAGAATGTAGCGGCCGCTTCTGCGCTGCATATGACACCCCATCCTTGGGATAAGCCACGACTCATTTCCCAGAATGCTCAGCAGCGCCCCACTCTCTCCTTGCAGGCAACACGCAGACAGTAATGCTCTCCCCCGGCATTTTCATGGTCTTAATGTATAATAAACATAGTAATAATATCAGTTTAATACCTTTAAAAGAAAATTTACTTCTAAGCAGGGGAAAGAAACGTCGGTGAGGTACACCACAGAGATCAATGGACACAGCCAATCTGTGTCCAAGCCTGCGCGAGTGTGGATTTTAATCAGCTGCTACACGAGAATAGGGTGTAAAACGTAACCGCTCACAGTAACGACTTTTAAAATTTCTTCTTCTGTTTAAGTCTATGAGAACGAGAAATCAGCCATTCGTTATACAACTTACCACAATAACTGCAACCTGAGATTGTCGGTGACTTACAGCTTAATATGGACATTAATATAGATAAGAATTAACATTGTTATTATTTTATTATACTGTGTAACGAGGCCGTTTTCACACCCGCTGCTACCAGTCTCAGGCCTCAAAGTTGTAGATTTCAGACTGAAAAATCTCCCCAACCGCAACCCGGTATCTTAGCGCCCTTTTTAGCATCACCTCAAACACTCGAAGAGCTGTGCGAAATATACATTTTTTTTTTCTGAGGAGGACTTTTCTGTAAGCTCATATTTCCTGTGTGAGACTTCGCCTCAGTCTCCGTTGTTTTAATTCAAACGCAGAAGCGGAGAACAAACTGCACAAATTGAAATGAGACGATACGCGCATCGTGCACGCGAGTGGGTGCGCCGAAAGCGAACTCTGTCAGCCGCCAACGCCGACGTTACACGGGCGCGCGAATCTTCCGCTCGTCTGGGCGGCTTTTAAGGGCAGATGCGCAATCATTGCGACACCCCCGTTTGGCTTCTATTAAAAGCTGCAGGCGAAGGATGACGCGACTTGTCATCCACGTTCGAGATTTTATCAGTAGACCTGCACTGGAATGATACAGACGGGTTACCATTCAGCATTGATTCCACGACGCTTTTCATTCCTCTCATCAACATCTGCTACGCAAAAAAAAACGGACACTAAAAACCTGATCTAACCAAACTCACAATCCCGGGCTCTACTCAGTCATTTATTTCTTGGATCCGTGTGATATGAACCCACCCGCCGCGCTCATCCGAAATATGGGAACGAAGTTCCTAAACAGTCCGGATTCATTGTGCAGATTGATCTGCGTGTGCCTAAGCGTATTCTTTAGTGATGGGGCATTTACGTATCATAGGAGAAATTACAATGAATAAAAGGAGGGAAAACAATATAATGTATAACCATCTGGCTTTCCTCTCGGTTTTTCACGTTTAGCATAAAGCACAGAAGAAAGCACCTGGCCCCAGTACGGAGGCCTCTGCTCTGCCCACGTATGAAAGCAAAGTCCTCTCACCCAGTCGTGACAATTTTGCGTCATTCATGGTAAAACGTCAGTAGGAATGGCCCTACGTGAGCGGCGCTTTCATCATATTGGGGCTTTTTTGCCCATTTGGGAATTTACATGCTGACTGAACGTTAGAGACTCTGAGAGACAGTGAGGCGAGGTAAGGCGGCTCTCAGCTCACATGGCAGCCGACTGGGACGGAGCACTGAGTCCTGGTGTGGGGCCTCAGACTGGGACAGCTGGGTCCCCACCCCCCCCATGGTACCGCTCACTTGGGAAGCCAGCTTGACACTCTCTGGTGGACAGGAGCCCAGCTCCATTTCCAGCATGCAGAAATAATACCACATCCCAAAAAGAAAAGCAACGCAGGAATACACCCAACACAGATAAACATAGCTTTAGCATACTTACAGGAGACTCTTACAACATATTACGCCTAAATACAGCATCTTCATTATTTTCTACAGTGCGGTAGACCAAATGATGCCACTGGATTTTCAGTTCTGAGAAGCTCGACTCCTGTAACATTTACATTTAAATCCATGGTGTGATACCCAAACTTTTAACTTCCTTTTGCACCCAAGTCACCCTAAATTGCATTACAATTTTGAGTGACTCTAGAAATGAATAATCCCGAAGTCACCAGTAACATAACCGAACATGCAAAGTGTTGAATTAATCTGCAGGGCTGGACTTGCTCACTTCATCATGGATAAGCGAAGCTGTGGTTCGGCACCTTAGATAAAAGCTGGTACTGATCCGCTTTTTCCTGATACCTTATTATGATTGAGGTAACCCTCCAAAACAAAAAAAACCCCGCAAATTACCCCCTCGGATTCCTCCGATGCCAAATAATTCACATTTGTTTGCGTACAGTTTAGCCAACCCAAGGAACTCTATGCATAACGCAGTATTTTTAGAAAACTGACCCTTTTATGGAGTAAAATTGCCCAGACCTTGGGAAAAATAAGTTACCATCAATTTACGTCTGAGGTTTTTATGAAATATATTATTATTTAGGCCAAAAATATCAAAAAGCAGAGCTAACATGATGTTCTATCCACTGTGATACCATGAATTTCAAAAGTGTGACCAATATTGTACGCCTGGATTCACTGTGCACTGCCTTGCAACTCAGAATATCACATGTGCGTCATGCACCTTACATGCGTGTGCAGAAAGCGTTCTTTTACTCCTCAGAGCTAAAATCCTCACAGCTCCATAGAGCCTTTCCAAATGCTGGAACATCACTAATGTAGTTAATACTATTTTTATGGTCTAGATTTTTAATTGCCGTCCATAGAGGAAATTACAGCTACAGTGGAACTTCATCCAGACGTAAGATTATTGTTACAACACATTTTTATAAGTAGGCTGCCAAAAAGCATGGAAGAGCAGGCATGTTCTCCAGAAGAAGAGGATACCCCAGAGCTCACTGGAAAATAAAGTCACCAGCCTGGGGAGACCAGTTGCCGCAAAGGAAAGCTGAGATGCACGCATCCTTGCCTTTGTCACACTTTGTGTCCTGTCTCACCTGGATGCAAACATTATCCAAAGGACACTGGGGGGGGGGGGGGGGGGGGTTATGCAAAAACATGCACGGCTTAAAAAAGTAAAAATAAAACAAGCCCCCCAAAATACACCCCTGGCTCATACACCAAAGAAAA
>JAODJX010000041.1:2380490-2390876 GCA_026776945.1 Isichthys henryi
TACCCCCGCCCCCCCCACCCCACCCCCCCCCCACCCCCCACCCCCCCCCCCCCCCCCCCGGCCCGGGCGCCGCCCCCCCCCCCCCCTGAGGGAAAATCTGGCACGGCTGAGAACATGCAACTTCAAACACGGCCCGCTAACTGCACGCCTGGCTCTGAGACGACATGTAAACTTTACCCCCCTCACACCGAAAGGATCATCCCTGATAACAGCTTGTGGCTCTGCCTTTTTCGCCTTCATCCGGGGCAATGCCAGCCCAGTGCAGCGGTACTTAGTCAATGCACAAACGACACTCTGCCCCTGAGTATCACACTACTAATCTCATTAATTACAGATTTGCCAGTAAAATAATGCTGAGCTGGATGCAGAGCAGGTGGAACCCTAGGCAGTCAGCTGGGGGCTACGACCTAGTCAGACGTGACTGGGAGTGCCCTCTGAAAGACTGGACAATGGACGATGGCACTGAGGGCTGCAAGGGGTCAGTTTTAGGATTAGCGTTTAGGGTTAGAGTTAACATTCAGGGAAAGGGTCAGCGTTGAGTGATAGTGTTTAGAGATAGACATAGTATCGAGGGTTAGCCTTGAGGGTTAGAGTTCATGTCAAGGGTTAGTGTTTTGGCTTAGAGTTGCCTGTGCGGACAATCCAGTTTAGACCCTTGACTGGTTCATTATGAAAAGGAGAAGGGCTGGCTGCTGTAGGGACGTGGGCCATATGTTGATACCCTCTGTGGAGAGGAGAATAGTCACCCAGCTTCAAAACGTGGCAAAAAACAATAAAGGGAGATTTCATTCTGCTTTAAAAAAAAGAAGAAAAGTGGTGCACTTCTTATATAAATAAACCTCCAAAAAACCAACAACCAACATCTGCCTCTGTGTTTGCCAGTTATGAGTCATAGCAGAGTCACTGTAGCATCGCAGTGTGACTCATTCAATGCAAATTTCTAGGTCATCCAAGGAGAGAGATGATTGTGTGAAATGTAACATGCACCGGGATGATAGCATTCCCCACAGCAGCCAGGGGTAGGACTCTGCCGAGGAGCCGCTGTGCTTCCCGTTATTCCAGGCTCCTGGGGACTTCATGTCTACCTCCTAACCCCCTACAAAGAGGCTGGTTTGGACACAAATTCCAGAATCCCCTGCTGCTGCGGCCTTGCGAAGGACAGACCCCCTGCAGATGGGGGTCCAGTTGGGTAAATGTCTCGTAATTCCCCAGAATAAAGACAACTGCCAGCCAACAGCTTGCATCTGCTGAGGCATTATTCTAGCCCCAAGCTTGGAGCTCCCTCCCTGAGCGCCACGGGAACCCGCCCGGAATCCCCCCTCCTCCTCAGCAAGGCTGCTGCTCTACGAAAGGAGCATCCAAATGCTAACAGGCTGACGCAGAGGCACCGCCCACAGACGGAGCGCCATGCCACGCCGCGAACGTCTGCACATGGGGTGGGCCAGGCTCGGGGGGCTCTGCACCCCAGCTGGGCTGTGCTAAGCGTCCCTGGGTGAGTCAGAGACAGTCGGCCGCAGCCAGCGATGACTTAGGAGTCGTATCCAACAGGGCCAATATCACATTCCTCGCCATGACACACAAATTACTCCTACTACTACTAGCAAATGCCATGGTTTCACAGAACACTGCAGTACAATAAAGCTTTACACATTCCCATGCACACGTGCATAACGCAGATACACACACACGCGCACACACACATGAACACATACACAAAAACATGCATGCATAGCACAGACACACACGCACATACAGAAGCACGCACATATACAAACACACACATTCGTTTCATTCATTTCTCCCCCGTAATCCCCGCATGCTGCCCTGCCTTCCTCCCACTGGAGCAGCACACGCTCCTTCTGCACCCCCTCACTGTTTCCACACGCATATTGGGCCGCAGTCACACACGGCACCCCATGCCAGGGTCACCCCATGCAGCTCAGAACCACACATCACAGCGTTGGCCCCATTTGCCAGTTACCCGAGTATGCCAGTGACCTCGACACACCAGTTACCCCAGAACACTGGATATTGAAATTCCAGTTACCCCGATGTGCCAGTTACCCCAACATACCAGTCACCCCAGCTTGCTGGTTACCCTGGCTGGTCAGTTACCGCAGCCTACCAGTTACCCTGACATGCCAGTTACCCCAGTACGCTGGTTACCCCGACACACCAGTTGCCCTGACATGCCAGTTACCCTAGTATGCCAGTGACCCCGACATGCCAGTTACCCCGGTACACTGGTTACCCCTAACACACCAGTTGCCCTGACATGCCAGTTACCCCAGCTTGCCAGTTACCCTGACATGCAGGTTACCCCCGACACGCCAGTTGCCCCTGACATGTCGGTTACCCCAGCTTGCCAGTTACCCGATACACGGACTCCCAGACTCATTGCGTCTTGCTCCCTGAATGCAGTCCCATCCGAGAAATTAATTGGGTCTGCAGATGAAAGAACATTTACTAGCTAAGTGCTGGGGTGGGGGGTGCTGGTTGTACATGGGCACATTACATCAAAGGCGGTGCAATTAGCATCCATCCGCAGCCCTCCCCAGCGAAGTGGATCCATGGCCCATAAGGAGTGTGTGGTACCGGCTGCTCTTAGATGCTCCAGTCTCCAGACACCCTCCCCCCCCAGGAGGCTTTCCCAGCACGACAAAAGGGAGAGAATGGGAAGCCACTGTGTTACTCTACTCTGCATGTGCTCACTGAAGAGATGAATGTGCAAAAAAGGCATTTTCTTTGCAAGATATTTTCGCACTTCTTTACTTGTTTAACAGCATTAAAAGTGATGCTCACCAGCAGAGCTCAGGCCAAGACTCGTGTGCCCCCCCCCCACTTTTGTTGAATGAAACTTAGTATATCTGTGCACTGGGGAGACGCTGACCCTGTGTGCAGCTTAGACTCGGTGTGCAGCTTTGACTCCGTACTCTCACAAAGGAGGAAGGGGCGTCTCTGCTAGCAGGAAATTTGGCACTTTTTAGAATGAACTTGCGTGACATGTGCAGTGAGCTGAGGAGCTTCATTTGGCAGACGGATGCGTAAGCATGTTAAAACAAAGGCTCATTTTTTGTGTACCTGTGTCTGTATTCAGGCAGCCTCAAGCCGACCTACCATGTGGCGCGTGTATTTATTTTTTGGGTTTTTTTTTCCAGGATCTCTGCTTTGTTCAGTGAATTGTTGTAATCCTCATCAGATGTGCCAATGATCTTATCTAAAACTAGGTTACAGTTTTGCAGTTCAGGTTATCACACACAGGGACATCAAGGAATGGAAAATTAATCCCATTTTGCGGGTCTTAAAAACACACAATATGAGATCTCCTGGGAACGTGTTGGGCTCCTGCATCACTGTATTTCGCAGGGAAGCAGGGACCACGTCGCTTATCCTCTCTATGGGTCGCTTGCCCCAAATGGATTCCACAAAACATACAGCCACGGCTAAAAGTTTTGAGAATGACACAAATATTAATTTTCACAAAGTCCGCTGCCTCAGTTTTTATGACAGCAATTTGCATAAACTCCAGAATGCTATGAAAAGTGATCACATGAATAGCAATTAATTGTTTGCAATTGAAAATGAACTTAATCCCAAAAAACCCATTTCCACTGCATTTCAGCCCTGCCACAAAAGGACCTGCTGACATGATTTCAGTGATTCTCTCGTTAACACAGGTGACAGTGTAGATGAGGACAAGCCACTCTGTCATGCTGACTAAGTCAGACTAGCAGACTGGGTGCTTTAAAAGGAGAGTGGTGCTTTAAATCATTGTTCTTCCTGTTAACCATGGTTACCTGCAGAGAAACATGCGCATTATTGCTTTGTACAAAAAGGGCTTCACAGGCAAGGATATTGCAGCTCGTAAGATCGCACCTAAATCAACCATTTATAGAATCATCGAGAACTTCAAGGAGAGAGGTACAATTGTTGTGAAGAAGGCTTCAGGGCACGGAAGAAAGTCCAGCAAGCGCCAGACCCCTCTCCTAAAGTTGATTCAGCTGCAGGGCTGGAGCACAACCAGTGCAGAGCTTACTCAGGAATGGCAGCAGGCAGGTGTGAGTGCATCTGCATGTACAGTGAGGCGAAGACATTTGGAAGATGGCCTGGTGTCAAGCAGGGTAGCTAAGTAGCTACTTCTCTCCAAGAAAAACATCAGGGAGAGACTGATATTCTGCAAAAGATACAGATTGGACTGCTGAGGACTGGGGTGAAGTTATTTTCTCTGATGAATCCTCTTTCTGACTGTTTGGGGCATCCAGAAAAAAAGATTGTCTGGAGGAAAAAAGGTGAGCGTCACCATCAGTCCTGTGTCATGCCAACAGTAAAGCATCCTGAGACCATCCATGTGTGGGGTTGCTTCTCAGCCAAGGCAGTGGGCTCACTCACAGTTTTGCCTAAGAACATAGCCATGAAAAAGAATGGTACCAAAACATCCTCTGAGAGCAACTTCTCCCACCATCCAAGAACAGTCTGGTGACAAACAAGGCCTTTTCCAGCATTATGGAGCACTGTGCCATAAGGCAAAACTGATATTCAAGTGGCTCAGGAAACAAACCATCGACATTTCGTGTCCATGGCCAGGAAACTCCCCAGACCTTAATCCCATTGAGAACTTGTGGTCAATCCGCAAGAAGCAGGTGGACAAACAGAAACCCACAAATTCTGACAAACTCCAAACATTGATTATGCAAGAATAGGCTGCCATTAGTTAGAAGCTGATTGACAGCATGCCAGGGCAAATTACAGAGGTTTTGAAAAAAAAAATGGCCAACACTGGAAATATTAATGTAATTGTCAATAAAAGCCTCATAATTACACTTCAGTATACCATAGAAACATCTGACGAGAACATCTACAAACACTGAAGCAGCACTTTGTGAAAACCAATAGTTACGTCATTCTCAAAAGTGCTCAAAAGATAAATAAATGAATAGATAAAACAGCATAAGGAGCCTTTGTTCCGGCCGGGAGCGATTCCGTCAGCCGTGTGCACAAGTGCCAGCTGATCCGCTCCTTTGTCTTCTTTTACAGCTGGCTGTAGAAAGACGCACTCATGTCTACCCACAGCTGATGATGCGACAAACCGCCCAGAAATCAGCCCAGCCAATCACATTGCCTGCTCCTTATACTGACTTCATTTTCACAGTCAGACAGTTTCACTGCGTGTTCTGCCAGATCGAGATTTATAGCCTTCCAGCCAAACCGTCCCCAATATCAGGGAGCGATAATCATCATTAAATGAATAATTTACTCATCTGGAAGTAATTGATGCTGGCCTGCAAACTGGAAGTTTATTGTTTAATTCTGTGAAATGCATGCGGCGATGCTGGCCTACAGGGCGCTGATGGGTCTGATAGAGCAGCCCCGCATGTTTCTGCAAACGTGCAGTAATTATACACGCGAGGTGAGCATGCCCTTCAGACCCCAGCAAATGGGCGGCACTGGGGAGCGTCTAAGCCGCCGATGTTCTCTGATCCTCCGCGGGTTCATTTCACAGACTGGTACTCAAGCCTTTCAGAAATCGATAACTGCGCGGAAAGTGGCGTCCGGCCTTCGAAGAGAACTCTCGCCACGCGCCGTCATAAATCTTGTGTCATTTGTGTGCTGCTGCTACACTTTCCCAGCCCTGGGAGGATGAGCTCAGTGTTTGCTTGCCATCCCACAATGCACAGCGGAAAAGGCAAGGTGGGGCCATCAATGCCTCCCAGTCCCTCAGGCTGCCGGGGGCTCGACACAAAGGAGGCTCTGCATCTCGCCACCTGATGTCATGCCCCTGGCGCCCACGTCATCCTGGGTGCCTGCAGCCCAGTGTTCGACTCGGCCCTGCCGCTGGGCTACGCCTTCGTTCACATCCATGTGGTGTTACTGACACACAACAGAGCTTTCTTCTTCCGGCGTCCACCCTACATGCCACGGGAGCGACCACCATGCACACCTTCATGCCAAAGACACGCCTATTTGTTGGCGACCATACCACCCTGCTGAGACAGCCTGGACACTCCTGTTTCCATGGTAACGTGTATTGGTGCGATTCTGAGCAGGTGGGCTCGCCGGTCAGGCTGCTTTGCCCTTGGCCTGTTCGGAGGCTGGGTGAGCATCACAGCGCCCTGCTGAGCAGACACTAAGCTGCACTAAAAACAACTGCCAGGCGCTTTCAATTTCCACGAAAAATTACGAAATGACCCAGGATGCTGTGAAACATGCACTCAATTCCTTTTTAAAATGCAGAACAGAGAAAAGGCTCCCCTCCGTCACATAAACCACCCTTATTAAACAGCCAGATGCATTTCCATTGTCACCGACAGCCAGCGCGCTAAGGACGCATTAAAACTATTTAAGATGGTGTCATACCATTTTGTGAATAAATTAGTCACGAAAAAATGATGAAGCTCATCTGCTGAACTCCTTTATATGTGGAAAATCTGAATCACACTGTAACATTTTATTAGCTTGACAAAATGAAGTGGAAACGTGGGCTGTCAGTGAGTCTCAGTGTTTCCATTAAGGAAAATCGTCAGCGCCGTCGCTAACTTCAGAGCGGCGAGCTGGGAAGCTGCGAGCCAAACATGACAGACAGGCGCCTCGCCTCAATTCACTTTTGCCAGGGAGCCTGTTGTCGCATAAGCTTACTGCATCCTTGCCGTGCAGCGCATGACACGTTCAGCAGGCGGTGCATAGGAAACAACTCCACCCCACCCCCCTTCTCCCCCCTGGCTATGGCCAGAGTGAGGTCACAACCTTTCAGTGTGAAGGCAGCATGCGGAGGAGAAAGGGCATTCAAGGGAAAGAAACAGGGAGACGGACAAAGAGAGAGAAGGAAGGAGGAGGGAGAGCGAAGGTGGGGGGACAGAGAGAGAGAGAGAGAGAGCACAGGGCTCTGCATCGATGAGACGGGGGCCTGCAGCTTTCAGAGAACTGCAACGTGTTGCATCATCCATCCAACCAAAGAGGACAGACAGGGGGGTGGAGGCTGAAAACTCTGTGCTGGGAGACAGAGGAGCTGCGGGAGACTCAATGGTGGAGATGCAGGCAAGATGGGTGCTTGAAGACCTGCCTCCACACGTGGCCCCCCACCACGCCTGGCCCTGTGGTCCCACCGTGCCCCTGCTCCTTGCCTGGGGCACCTCCCCCCCCATCCCAGGCTCTTGTTCGCAGCCAGGTGCCGTCTGCGCGCAGACCGGTCTGTGGGCGGTTGGCCAGTCAGCCTCTTGCTATGGCTAAAAATACCCGGCAAGCGTCTCGCGGTGTGAGTGTGCGCACCAGGGCCCACTCAGGAAAAGAACGACCCTCATCGGACACGTGAGGCACACACGCCTGGAGAGCAGCAGGCTGATGGCTGCCTCCTGCTGGCTCAGATAAATATGCGCCTTTTACATAAAAATCCCAGGAGGGCCACGTGTTGAAATGCAGCGCAGTGTTCACCATTACTGCAGCTCTGCAACGCATGTGCTGTATGCAGTGTGCATGGCATCAGGGCTACATTTTACACCATCTTGTATTATTTAGACTAGTGATGTACTTTGATGCAATAATGCTTGTTCTTTGCTGATACGTGGTGCATGTAATGCAGGCCACCATCGCCGCATTAATAAAGAATTTCATGGTGGCGAAAATTACGGGGTTCGGTCAGCTGACACACAAGCATTCACACACACACTCATACACACACACACACGCAGGCACACAAAGGAAAACCTGTCACATGGTCCTTTGGCCCACCCTGAGACGAACACGTTCCCAGATACTCTTCATGCGTCATTTGTCGCACACTAGCAAAGACGTGCATTTTCCTCATAATTCCCTACATGCTGGGACATTTACTGGCGCTCGCTAGCAAGAAACTCATCCAGGAACTTCAGCATTTTAGTTGTGGCTGGTACGATTAATAGCCACCTCTTTCGACGCGGATCCCACTGAACGGCTCGACTTGGTCAGTGACGTCCATATGAAATGGCTTCATTTTCACCAGTATCGTTCGTGTATCTAAAGTGTGAGACACATCATCACGTCCGTATTTCTTATACGAGGGGCGGGGTGGGGCGGGCAGAGACACCAAAAACCTGCTGCCTGCTCCCAGCGATGGTGCAAATGTGTGTCAAACAGGAACTCTGTGTTCAACGGCTTTGATACCACGCATTTCCTGGAGCGAAGGTCAGCCATTAACCTAAAGGCCTCGGCCCGCACACAGGCTGGCTTGCAATCCATTTTTGCCTCTTAAAATGTTAAAAAGAAAAAGAAAGTTACTTGTCACCTGGTTATGGGTCTGACGTTCCGGAACATTCCGTCGGTCACATAACCAGCCCATGCACCTCTGGCGTGCCACAAGTTCTGCCCGCCCCGCTCAATCCCACGTTCCTAAACAAATTCCAGACAATCAACATAGTACCCGAGGCTGACTGGGAATTGAAAGGAAGCAGAAATTAGCCGCAGGCGGCACGTCGCGGCAACGAGGCTGGTCTCGGCCGCCCTCCAATCGCATAACACGCCTCTCCCTGCATGCTTTCACTGCTTCGCGGTGCCAAGTTAGCGCTGCGCCTGCGGACCAACTGCTTACCACGCAGCCGCACAGGTTTCTATGGATGAACAGGGTGCGCGAGGCGTGCTATCACAGCTCTGCATAATAACGGATAATCGACTCCGAGATGGTCGCTCCCGGCAAGCTCAGATGGAATTCACTCTGCCATATGCAATCGGCAATGAAACATACCGCAGCAGAACAGAGAGGATTCGGTGAAAGCCTTGACAGCCGTCCACCTCAAATATGTATCTACACATGTACAGCACTGTGCAAAAGTCTTAAGGAAAATGTTTAAATGATTTTCATGTTGGTGTAAAACTATATCATGTATGTAAAAGTGTGCCAGCCTAGCCGTTTCAAAACCTAAAGTCATGTCAATATTTGCAGCAACTGTCCAAAACATCCATGTATTTCTTGAGTACAACATTACCCCACCTTGTTTGGACAATTGATACCTCATTGAGTTAGCAAGTCAGGTAGTTGATTGAGTTGGTTGTGAAATTTTACAAATACATGGAATGGATGGGGTGTTTATTCAGCCATGTAGCAAGATATCAATATTTTTTGGAGAACAGAAGTAATTCTTCATTTTTATAATCTGCAAATGTTCCGATCTTAAATTATTCTTTCTCCCTGAGCAAATAGACACTTGCTACCCAAAAAGCCTAAAATATTTTCTTTAACTGCCTAAGTCTTTCGCACAATACTATATGTAAGCATGCATATCTATATAACACAGAAAATACACAAAACCATTACATAAAGTATAAAGGCCAGTTTCTGTTTATTTAAGGTATGGGCAAAATTGCTAGGGAGCCAGAAAGCTGTGTTTATATGAAAACAAAGGACGCCCCACCAAGCCTCTGGTGCCTCACTCTAGCTCTGCTAAGGTAATGAGGTAAAGCGGCCTGGCCCCCCTACGAAAGGCCCCGGGGCCCAAAGTGGAGCCTGCTGTCCAAGGGTGCAGCTCTCGGAACCAAGGGATGCATCGATACCGATACTAGTACTAATACTCAAGGCAATGAGTCGGTGCCGATATTCGATACCAGGTGAAGATGGATCGGCTATATTGTCAGCATGCGAAATGTCTGCAGTGTGGAAGTACCTCAAAATTAAGAAGGTCCCGCACATAACAAGCTCGTTCACAAAGCAACATGCTGACATCCAGGGCAGGCATTCAAGCAAGGCCTGAAGGGCTCCCAGTGATGCTCCGCATCTGGTCCCAGCAGACCCTGCCAGATGAGCTAGCACGTGACTCCTGTCTTTTTGTTTTTTAAATAAATCAGCACTGACAATCTGAAGAGATGTAACAGAAAATGTGTGACACAGAACAAAATGGAGATGTGGCGTGTTTATTTACGCTTTATTTGTCAAACGTGCTCGCCCCCACTGCCAAGATGGGCGTGTGGGCGTGTACGACATGGAGCACAAACAGCAGCAGTGGGCGAGTCGATGGTGGAAACCAGCGTGCCTCTTTTTCCATGTGCAAGGAGGCCTGCCCACTCGCTGGGACGGGCATGCATCAGGGGTGCCGGGGCCCGCCCGGGACGCATGACTGGGGAGGGGGGTTAATGCTAGACTAGGGGACGGCGGGGCCAAGGCCTCAGATTGAGTGTGCGGTGGAGAAAGAGTGAGAGTACAAGAGAGAGCGAGGGAGGGAGCGAAAGAGACTCCAGCGTCACACTTGGTGAGGGCTGGTATGAAGCCGCTGACTCAGTCCCGGATGGGTTCAGTGAGTTCAGCCAGTAAATAAGTGCCGGCTCGGGGTGCATTCCAAGACTCCACCTCATCCCCCGTATGCCTTTGGGGGGGGGGGGGGGGGGGGGGGGGGGGCTCCGGGGGGAGGCGGGGGGGGGGGTGTGCCA